>JASTWF010000837.1:0-180733 GCA_030390025.1 Squalus acanthias
TTTCCCATGTTGGGTTTTGGTTGTGTGTGTCTGTCCCATGTTGGGTTTTGGTTGTGTGGGTGTTGTCCCATGTTGGGTTTTGGTTGTGTGGGTGTTGTCCCATGTTGGGTTTTGGTTGTGTGGGTGTTTTCCCATGTTGGGTTTTGGTTGTGTGTGTCTGTCCCATGTCGGGTTTTGGTTGTGTGTGTCTGTCCCATGTTGGGTTTTGGTTGTGTGTGTCTGTCCCATGTTGGGTTTTGGTTGTGTGTGTCTGTCCCATGTTGGGTTTTGGTTGTGTGTGTCTGTCCCATGTTGGGTTTTGGTTGTGTGTGTCTGTCCCATGTTGGGTTTTGGTTGTGCGTGTCTGTCCCACGTTGGGTTTTGGTTGTGTGGGTGTTGTCCCATGTTGGGTTTTGGTTGTGTGTGTCTGTCCCATGTTGGGTTTTGGTTGTGTGTGTCTGTCCCATGTTGGGGTTTGGTTGTGTGTGTCTGTCCCATGTTGGGTTTTGGTGTGTGGGTGTTGTCCCATGTTGGGTTTTGGTTGTGTGGGTGTTGTCCCATGTTGGGTTTTGGTTGTGTGGGTGTTGTCCCATGTTGGGTTTTGGTTGTGTGGGTGTTGTCCCATGTTGGGTTTTGGTTGTGTGGGTGTTGTCCCACGTTGGGTTTTGGTTGTGTGGGTGTTTTCCCATGTTGGGTTTTGGTTGTGTGTGTCTGTCCCATGTTGGGTTTTGGTTGTGTGTGTCTGTCCCATGTTGGGTTTTGGTTGTGTGTGTCTGTCCCATGTTGGGTTTTGGTTGTGTGTGTCTGTCCCATGTTGGGTTTTGGTTGTGTGTGTCTGTCCCATGTTGGGTTTTGGTTGTGTGGGTGTTGTCCCATGTTGGGTTTTGGTTGTGTGGGTGTTTTCCCATGTTGGGTTTTTGTTGTGTGTGTCTGTCCCATGTTGGGTTTTGGTTGTGTGTGTCTGTCCCATGTTGGGTTTTGGTAGTGTGGGTGTTTTCCCATGTTGGGTTTTGGTTGTGTGGGTGTTGTCCCATGTTGGGTTTTGGTTGTGTGGGTGTTGTCCCATGTTGGGTTTTGGTTGTGTGGGTGTTGTCCCATGTTGGGTTTTGGTTGTGTGGGTGTTGTCCCATGTTGGGTTTTGGTTGTGTGGGTGTTTTCCCATGTTGGGTTTTAGTTGTGTGTGTCTGTCCCATGTTGGGTTTTGGTTGTGTGTGTCTGTCCCATGTTGGGTTTTGGTTGTGTGTGTCTGTCCCATGTTGGGTTTTGGTTGTGTGGGTGTTGTCCCATGTTGGGTTTTGGTTGTGTGGGTGTTGTCCATGTTGGGTTTTGGTTGTGTGGGTGTTGTCCCATGTTGGGTTTTGGTTGTGTGGGTGTTGTCCCATGTTGGGTTTTGTTGTGTGGGTGTTGTCCCATGTTGGGTTTTGGTTGTGTGGGTGTTTTCCATGTTGGGTTTTGGTTGTGTGGGTGTCTGTCCCATGTTGGGTTTGGTTGTGTGTGTCTGTCCCATGTTGGGTTTGGTTGTGTGTGTCTGTCCCATGTTGGGTTTTGGTTGTGTGTGTCTGTCCCATGTTGGGTTTTGGTTGTGTGTGTCTGTCCCACGTTGGGTTTTGGTTGTGTGTGTCTGTCCCATGTTGGGTTTTGGTTGTGTGGGTGCTGTCACATGTTGGGTTTTGGTTGTGTGTGTCTGTCCCATGTTGGGTTTTGGTTGTGTGGGTGTTGTCCCATGTTGGGTTTTGGTTGTGTGTGTCTGTCCCATGTTGGGTTTTGGTTGTGTGGGTGCTGTCACATGTTGGGTTTTGGTTGTGTGGGTGTTGTCACATGTTGGGTTTTGGTTGTGTGGGTGTTGTCACATGTTGGGTTTTGGTTGTGTGTGTCTGTCCCATGTTGGGTTTTGGTTGTGTGTGTCTGTCCCATGTTGGGTTTTGGTTTTGTGTGTCTGTCCCATGTTGGGTTTTGGTTGTGTGGGTGCTGTCACATGTTGGGTTTTGGTTGTGTGTGTCTGTCCCATGTTGGGTTTTGGTTGTGTGGGTGTTGTCCCATGTTGGGTTTTGTTGTGTGGGTGTTGTCCCATGTTGGGTTTTGGTTGTGTGTGTCTGTCCCATGTTGGGTTTTGGTTGTGTGTGTCTGTCCCATGTTGGGTTTTGGTTGTGTGTGTCTGTCCCATGTTGGGTTTTGGTTGTGTGTGTCTGTCCCATGTTGGGTTTTGGTTGTGTGGGTGTTGTCCCGATGTTGGGTTTTGGTTGTGTGTGTCTGTCCCATGTTGGGTTTTGGTTGTGTGGTGTCTGTCCCATGTTGGGTTTTGGTTGTGTGTGTCTGTCCCATGTTGGGTTTTGGTTGTGTGGGTGTTGTCCCATGTTGGGTTTTGGTGTGTGTGTCTGTCCCATGTTGGGTTTTGGTTGTGTGGGTGTTGTCCCATGTTGGGTTTGGTTGTGTGTGTCTGTCCCATGTTGGGTTTTGGTTGTGTGTGTCTGTCCCATGTTGGGTTTTGTTGTGTGTGTCTGTCCATGTTGGGTTTTGGTTGTGTGTGTGTTGTCCCATGTTGGGTTTTGGTTGTGGGGTGTTTTCCCATGTTGGGTTTTGGTTGTGTGTGTCTGTCCCATGTTGGGTTTTGGTTGTGTGGGGTTGTCCCATGTTGGTTTTGGTTGTGTGGTGTTGTCCCATGTTGGGTTTTGGTTGTGTGGGTGTTTTCCCATGTTGGGTTTTGGTTGTGTGTGTCTGTCCCATGTCGGGTTTTGGTTGTGTGTGTCTGTCCCATGTTGGGTTTTGGTTGTGTGTGTCTGTCCCATGTTGGGTTTTGGTTGGTGTGTCTGTCCCATGTTGGTTTTGGGTTGTGTGTGTCTGTCCCATGTTGGGTTTTGGTTGTGTGTGTCTGTCCCATGTTGGGTTTTGGGTTGTGCGTGTCTGTCCCACGTTGGGTTTTGGTTGTGTGGGTGTTGTCCCATGTTGGTTTTGGGTTGTGTGTGTCTGTCCCATGTTGGGTTGTGGTTGTGTGTGTCTGTCCCATGTTGGGTTTGGTTGTGTGTGTCTGTCCCATGTTGGGTTTTGGTGTGTGGGTGTTGTCCCATGTTGGGTTTTGGTTGTGTGGGTGTTGTCCCATGTTGGGTTTTGGTTGTGTGGGTGTTGTCCCATGTTGGGTTTTGGTTGTGTGTGTCTGTCCATGTTGGGTTTTGTTGTGTGGTGCTGTCACATGTTGGGTTTTGGTTGTGTGGGGTGTTGTCACATGTTGGGTTTTGGTTGTGTGGGTGTTGTCACATGTTGGGTTTTGGTTGTGTGTGTCTGTCCCATGTTGGGTTTTGGTTGTGTGTGTCTGTCCCATGTTGGGTTTGGTTTTGTGTGTCTGTCCCATGGTTGGGTTTTGGTTGTGTGGGTGCTGTCACATGTTGGGTTTTGGTTGTGTGTGTCTGTCCCATGTTGGGTTTTGGTTGTGTGGGTGTTGTCCATGTTGGGTTTTGGTTGTGTGGGTGTTGTCCCATGTTGGGTTTTGGTGTGTGTGTCTGTCCCATGTTGGGTTTTGGTTGTGTGTGTCTGTCCCATGTTGGGTTTTGGTTGTTGGTGTGTCTGTCCCATGTTGGGTTTGGTTGTGTGTGTCTGTCCATGTTGGGTTTTTGGTTGTGTGGGTGTTGTCCCATGTTGGTTTTTGGTTGTGTGTGTCTGTCCCATGTTGGGTTTGGTTGTGTGTGTCTGTCCCATGTTGGGTTTTGGTTGTGTGTGTCTGTCCCATGTTGGGTTTTGGTTGGGTGGGTGTTGTCCCATGTTGGGTTTTGGTTGTGTGTGTCTGTCCCATGTTGGGTTTTGGTTGTGTGGGTGCTGTCCCCATGTTGGGTTTTGGTTGTGTGGGTGTTGTCCCATGTTGGGTTTTGGTTGTGTGGGTGTTGTCCCATGTTGGGTTTTGGTTGTGTGTGTCTGTCCCATGTTGGGTTTTGGTTGTGTGTGTCTGTCCCATGTTGGGTTTTGGTTGTGTGGTCTGTCCCATGTTGGGTTTTGGTTGTGTGGGTGTTGTCCCATGTTGGGTTTTGGTTGTGTGGGTGTTTTCCCATGTTGGGTTTTGGTTGTGTGTGTCTGTCCCATGTTGGGTTTTGGTTGTGTGGGTGTTGTCCCATGTTGGGTTTTGGTTGTGTGGGTGTTGTCCCATGTTGGGTTTTGGTTGTGTGGGTGTTTTCCCATGTTGGGTTTTGGTTGTGTGTGTCTGTCCCATGTCGGGTTTTGGTTGTGTGTGTCTGTCCCATGTTGGGTTTTGGTTGTGTGTGTCTGTCCCATGTTGGGTTTTGGTTGTGTGTGTCTGTCCCATGTTGGGTTTTGGTTGTGTGTGTCTGTCCCATGTTGGGTTTTGGTTGTGTGTGTCTGTCCCATGTTGGGTTTTGGTTGTGCGTGTCTGTCCCACGTTGGGTTTTGGTTGTGTGGGTGTTGTCCCATGTTGGGTTTTGGTTGTGTGTGTCTGTCCCATGTTGGGTTTTGGTTGTGTGTGTCTGTCCCATGTTGGGGTTTGGTTGTGTGTGTCTGTCCCATGTTGGGTTTTGGTGTGTGGGTGTTGTCCCATGTTGGGTTTTGGTTGTGTGGGTGTTGTCCCATGTTGGGTTTTGGTTGTGTGGGTGTTGTCCCATGTTGGGTTTTGGTTGTGTGGGTGTTGTCCCATGTTGGGTTTTGGTTGTGTGGGTGTTGTCCCACGTTGGGTTTTGGTTGTGTGGGTGTTTTCCCATGTTGGGTTTTGGTTGTGTGTGTCTGTCCCATGTTGGGTTTTGGTTGTGTGTGTCTGTCCCATGTTGGGTTTTGGTTGTGTGTGTCTGTCCCATGTTGGGTTTTGGTTGTGTGTGTCTGTCCCATGTTGGGTTTTGGTTGTGTGTGTCTGTCCCATGTTGGGTTTTGGTTGTGTGGGTGTTGTCCCATGTTGGGTTTTGGTTGTGTGGGTGTTTTCCCATGTTGGGTTTTTGTTGTGTGTGTCTGTCCCATGTTGGGTTTTGGTTGTGTGTGTCTGTCCCATGTTGGGTTTTGGTAGTGTGGGTGTTTTCCCATGTTGGGTTTTGGTTGTGTGGGTGTTGTCCCATGTTGGGTTTTGGTTGTGTGGGTGTTGTCCCATGTTGGGTTTTGGTTGTGTGGGTGTTGTCCCATGTTGGGTTTTGGTTGTGTGGGTGTTGTCCCATGTTGGGTTTTGGTTGTGTGGGTGTTTTCCCATGTTGGGTTTTAGTTGTGTGTGTCTGTCCCATGTTGGGTTTTGGTTGTGTGTGTCTGTCCCATGTTGGGTTTTGGTTGTGTGTGTCTGTCCCATGTTGGGTTTTGGTTGTGTGGGTGTTGTCCCATGTTGGGTTTTGGTTGTGTGGGTGTTGTCCCATGTTGGGTTTTGGTTGTGTGGGTGTTGTCCCATGTTGGGTTTTGGTTGTGTGGGTGTTGTCCCATGTTGGGTTTTGGTTGTGTGGGTGTTGTCCCATGTTGGGTTTTGGTTGTGTGGGTGTTTTCCCATGTTGGGTTTTGGTTGTGTGGGTGTCTGTCCCATGTTGGGTTTTGGTTGTGTGTGTCTGTCCCATGTTGGGTTTTGGTTGTGTGTGTCTGTCCCATGTTGGGTTTTGGTTGTGTGTGTCTGTCCCATGTTGGGTTTTGGTTGTGTGTGTCTGTCCCACGTTGGGTTTTGGTTGTGTGTGTCTGTCCCATGTTGGGTTTTGGTTGTGTGGGTGCTGTCACATGTTGGGTTTTGGTTGTGTGTGTCTGTCCCATGTTGGGTTTTGGTTGTGTGGGTGTTGTCCCATGTTGGGTTTTGGTTGTGTGTGTCTGTCCCATGTTGGGTTTTGGTTGTGTGGGTGCTGTCACATGTTGGGTTTTGGTTGTGTGGGTGTTGTCACATGTTGGGTTTTGGTTGTGTGGGTGTTGTCACATGTTGGGTTTTGGTTGTGTGTGTCTGTCCCATGTTGGGTTTTGGTTGTGTGTGTCTGTCCCATGTTGGGTTTTGGTTTTGTGTGTCTGTCCCATGTTGGGTTTTGGTTGTGTGGGTGCTGTCACATGTTGGGTTTTGGTTGTGTGTGTCTGTCCCATGTTGGGTTTTGGTTGTGTGGGTGTTGTCCCATGTTGGGTTTTGGTTGTGTGGGTGTTGTCCCATGTTGGGTTTTGGTTGTGTGTGTCTGTCCCATGTTGGGTTTTGGTTGTGTGTGTCTGTCCCATGTTGGGTTTTGGTTGTGTGTGTCTGTCCCATGTTGGGTTTTGGTTGTGTGTGTCTGTCCCATGTTGGGTTTTGGTTGTGTGGGTGTTGTCCGATGTTGGGTTTTGGTTGTGTGTGTCTGTCCCATGTTGGGTTTTGGTTGTGTGTGTCTGTCCCATGTTGGGTTTTGGTTGTGTGTGTCTGTCCCATGTTGGGTTTTGGTTGTGTGGGTGTTGTCCCATGTTGGGTTTTGGTTGTGTGTGTCTGTCCCATGTTGGGTTTTGGTTGTGTGGGTGTTGTCCCATGTTGGGTTTTGGTTGTGTGTGTCTGTCCCATGTTGGGTTTTGGTTGTGTGTGTCTGTCCCATGTTGGGTTTTGGTTGTGTGTGTCTGTCCCATGTTGGGTTTTGGTTGTGTGGGTGTTGTCCCATGTTGGGTTTTGTTGTGTGGGTGTTTTCCCATGTTGGGTTTTGGTTGTGTGTGTCTGTCCCATGTTGGGTTTTGGTTGTGTGGGTGTTGTCCCATGTTGGGTTTTGGTTGTGTGGGTGTTGTCCCATGTTGGGTTTTGGTTGTGTGGGTGTTTTCCCATGTTGGGTTTTGGTTGTGTGTGTCTGTCCCATGTTGGGTTTTGGTGTGTGTGTGTCTGTCCCATGTTGGGTTTTGGTTGTGTGGGTGTTTTCCCATGTTGGGTTTTGGTTGTGTGTGTCTGTCCCATGTCGGGTTTTGGTTGTGTGTGTCTGTCCCATGTTGGGTTTTGGTTGTGTGTGTCTGTCCCATGTTGGGTTTTGGTTGTGTGTGTCTGTCCCATGTTGGGTTTTGGTTGTGTGTGTCTGTCCCATGTTGGGTTTTGGTTGTGTGTGTCTGTCCCATGTTGGGTTTTGGTTGTGCGTGTCTGTCCCACGTTGGGTTTTGGTTGTGTGGGTGTTGTCCCATGTTGGGTTTTGGTTGTGTGTGTCTGTCCCATGTTGGGTTTTGGTGTGTGTGTCTGTCCCATGTTGGGTTTTGGTGTGTGGGTGATGTCCCATGTTGGGTTTTGGTTGTGTGGGTGTTTTCCATGTTGGTTTTGGTTGTGTGTGTCTGTCCCATGTTGGGTTTTGGTTGTGTGGGTGTTGTCCCATGTTGGGTTTTGTTGTGTGGGTGTTGTCCCACTGTTGGGTTTTGGTTGTGTGGGTGTTTTCCCATGTTGGGTTTCTGGTTGTGTGGTGTCTGTCCCATGATGGGTTTGGTTGTGTGTGTCTGTCCCATGTTGGTTTTGGTTGTGTGTGTCTGTCCCATGTTGGGTTTAGGTTGTGTGTGTCTGTCCCATGTTGGCGTTTTGGTTGTGTGTGTCTGTCCCATGTTGGGTTTTGGTTGTGTGTGTCTGTCCCATGTTGGGTTTGGTTGTGTGGGTGTTGTCCCATGTTGGGTTTTGGTTGTGTGTGTCTGTCCCATGTTGGGTTTTGGTTGTGTGTGTCTGTCCCATGTTGGGGTTTGGTTGTGTGTGTCTGTCCCATGTTGGGTTTTGGTTGTGTGGGTGTTGTCCCATGTTGGGTTTTGGTTGTGTGGGTGTTGTCCCATGTTGGGTTTTGGTTGTGTGGGTGTTGTCCCATGTTGGGTTTTGGTTGTGTGTGTCTGTCCCATGTTGGGTTTTGGTTGTGTGGGTGCTGTCACATGTTGGGTTTTGGTTGTGTGGGTGTTGTCACATGTTGGGTTTTGGTTGTGTGGGTGTTGTCACATGTTGGGTTTTGGTTGTGTGTGTCTGTCCCATGTTGGAGTTTTGGTTGTGTGTGTCTGTCCCATGTTGGGTTTTGGTTTTTGTGTGTCTGTCCCATGTTGGGTTTTGGTTGTGTGGGTGCTGTCACATGTTGGGTTTTGGTTGTGTGGTGTCTGTCCATGTTGGGTTTTGGTTGTGTGGGTGTTGTCCCATGTTGGGTTTTGGTTGTGTGGGTGTTGTCCCATGTTGGGTTTTGGTTGTGTGTGTCTGTCCCATGTTGGGTTTTGGTTGTGTGTGTCTGTCCCATGTTGGGTTTTGGTTGTGTGTGTCTGTCCCATGTTGGGTTTTGGTTGTGTGTGTCTGTCCCATGTTGGGTTTTGGTTGTGTGGGTGTTGTCCGATGTTGGGTTTTGGTTGTGTGTGTCTGTCCCATGTTGGGTTTTGGTTGTGTGTGTCTGTCCCATGTTGGGTTTTGGTTGTGTGTGTCTGTCCCATGTTGGGTTTTGGTTGTGTGGGTGTTGTCCCATGTTGGGTTTTGGTTGTGTGTGTCTGTCCCATGTTGGGTTTTGGTTGTGTGGGTGTTGTCCCATGTTGGGTTTTGGTTGTGTGTGTCTGTCCCATGTTGGGTTTTGGTTGTGTGTGTCTGTCCCATGTTGGGTTTTGGTTGTGTGTGTCTGTCCCATGTTGGGTTTTGGTTGTGTGGGTGTTGTCCCATGTTGGGTTTTGGTTGTGTGGGTGTTTTCCCATGTTGGGTTTTGGTTGTGTGTGTCTGTCCCATGTTGGGTTTTGGTTGTGTGGGTGTTGTCCCATGTTGGGTTTTGGTTGTGTGGGTGTTGTCCCATGTTGGGTTTTGGTTGTGTGGGTGTTTTCCCATGTTGGGTTTTGGTTGTGTGTGTCTGTCCCATGTCGGGTTTTGGTTGTGTGTGTCTGTCCCATGTTGGGTTTTGGTTGTGTGTGTCTGTCCCATGTTGGGTTTTGGTTGTGTGTGTCTGTCCCATGTTGGGTTTTGGTTGTGTGTGTCTGTCCCATGTTGGGTTTTGGTTGTGTGTGTCTGTCCCATGTTGGGTTTTGGTTGTGCGTGTCTGTCCCACGTTGGGTTTTGGTTGTGTGGGTGTTGTCCCATGTTGGGTTTTGGTTGTGTGTGTCTGTCCCATGTTGGGTTTTGGTTGTGTGTGTCTGTCCCATGTTGGGGTTTGGTTGTGTGTGTCTGTCCCATGTTGGGTTTTGGTGTGTGGGTGTTGTCCCATGTTGGGTTTTGGTTGTGTGGGTGTTGTCCCATGTTGGGTTTTGGTTGTGTGGGTGTTGTCCCATGTTGGGTTTTGGTTGTGTGGGTGTTGTCCCATGTTGGGTTTTGGTTGTGTGTGTCTGTCCCATGTTGGGTTTTGGTTGTGTGGGTGTTGTCCCACGTTGGGTTTTGGTTGTGTGGGTGTTTTCCCATGTTGGGTTTTGGTTGTGTGTGTCTGTCCCATGTTGGGTTTTGGTTGTGTGTGTCTGTCCCATGTTGGGTTTTGGTTGTGTGTGTCTGTCCCATGTTGGGTTTTGGTTGTGTGTGTCTGTCCCATGTTGGGTTTTGGTTGTGTGTGTCTGTCCCATGTTGGGTTTTGGTTGTGTGTGTCTGTCCCATGTTGGGTTTTGGTTGTGCGTGTCTGTCCCACGTTGGGTTTTGGTTGTGTGGGTGTTGTCCCATGTTGGGTTTTGGTTGTGTGTGTCTGTCCCATGTTGGGTTTTGGTTGTGTGGGTGCTGTCCCATGTTGGGTTTTGGTTGTGTGTGTCTGTCCCATGTTGGGGTTTGGTTGTGTGTGTCTGTCCCATGTTGGGTTTTGGTGTGTGGGTGTTGTCCCATGTTGGGTTTTGGTTGTGTGGGTGTTGTCCCATGTTGGGTTTTGGTTGTGTGGGTGCTGTCCCATGTTGGGTTTTGGTTGTGTGTGTCTGTCCCATGTTGGGTTTTGGTTGTGTGGGTGTTGTCCCATGTTGGGTTTTGGTTGTGTGGGTGCTGTCCCATGTTGGGTTTTGGTTGTGTGTGTCTGTCCCATGTTGGGTTTTGGTTGTGTGTGTCTGTCCCATGTTGGGTTTTGGTTGTGTGGGTGTTGTCACATGTTGGGTTTTGGTGTGTGGGTGTTGTCACATGTTGGGTTTTGGTTGTGTGGGTGCTGTCACATGTTGGGTTTTGGTTGTGTGGGTGTTGTCACATGTTGGGTTTTGGTTGTGTGGGTGTTGTCACATGTCGGGTTTTGGTTGTGTGGGTGTTGTCACATGTTGGGTTTTAGTTGTGTGTGTCTGTCCCATGTTGGGTTTTGGTTGTGTGTGTCTGTCCCATGTTGGGTTTTGGTTTTGTGTGTCTGTCCCATGTTGGGTTTTGGTTGTGTGGGTGCTGTCACATGTTGGGTTTTGGTTGTGTGGTTGTTGTCACATGTTGGGTTTTGGTTGTGTGGGTGCTGTCACATGTTGGGTTTTGGTTGTGTGGGTGTTGTCACATGTTGGGTTTTGGTTGTGTGTGTCTGTCCCATGTTGGGTTTTGGTTGTGTGGGTGTTGTCACATGTTGGGTTTTGGTTGTGTGTGTCTGTCCCATGTTGGGTTTTGGTTGTGTGGGTGTTGTCACATTTTGGGTTTTGGTTGTGTGGGTGTTTTCCCATGTTGGGTTTTGGTTGTGTGGACATTGTCCCATGTTGGGTTTTGGCTGTGTTGGTACTGTCCCATGTTGTCATGCAAAGGGCAGCTTATTGGAACATGCCAGCTGCACTTCATGTTATTTTCCATCAAATATGGCAGATCACCCTTTCCATCAGTTAGCTACCCTGTAATCCAGAATAATTAGCTCATCTTCGTGCCTCACCAATTGACCCTCACAGTCGAAAGAGGCAGTACTTGCAGTCTACCCTCTCGCATCTGTCACCCATTTGCTCCAGCATCAAAATGGCCCTTACCAAAGTTACAAATGACATCCTCTGTGACTGAGACCATCTCTCCTTGTCCTCTTAGAGCTCTCTGCAGCCTTTGACACACCATAAGCCTCTAACACCTCTTCTCCGATGTCCAGACTCAGTGGGATTGCGCTTACTTGGTTTCACTCTTATCTATGAAATCGTAGCCAGAATATCTCCAGCAATGGCTTCTCTTCCTGTCCCTGCAACATTTCCTCCAGAATCCCCAAGGATCTACCCTTGGTCCCTTCCTCTTTCTCATCTACAGGCTGTCCCCTGGTGACATCGTCCACAGACACAGGGTCAGTTTCCACAAGTAGGCTGATTACACTCAGCTCTACCTCTCCACCACCTCTCTTGATCCCTCCACTGCTTCTGTGTTGTCAGACTGCTTATCTAAGATTGAATCTTGGATAAGCTGCCATTTCCTTCAGTTAAACATTTTCTTCTGTCCCCACCACAAACTCCATATCCCTGCCATCCCTCCGGCCACCCCCCCCCCCCCCAAACCATACAATGAGTCTGGCTGAACCAGACCGTTTGCAACCTCAGCATCCTATTGGGACCCTGAGCTGAGCTTCTGTACCCCTCCTTCACAAAGACTACCTACTTCCACCTCCGTAACATTGCCCGTCTCCGTCTGTGCCTCAGCCCAACTGCTACTTAAACCCTCACCCGTGACTTTATCACCTCCCGACTCGACTATTCCACTGCTGTCCGAGAGGGTCTCCCATCCCCCACCCTCCGTATACTTCAGCTCATCCAAAATCCTGCTGCTTGTATCCAATCCCCCACCAAGTCCTGCTCACCCATCACTCCTATCCTTGATCTGCTACATTGGTCCTCCAGTGCTTCCAATTTAAAATTCTCATTCTCGTGTTTATATCCCTCCATAGTCTCGCTCATCCCTATCTCTGTCACCTTCTCCAGCTCTAAAACCCCCCTCAGAACTCACCCTTCCACAAACTCTGGCCTCTTGTGCATCTCGCACTCCCTTCACCCCACCAGTGGTGGCCATGCCTTCAGCTGTCCTGGCTCCACGTTCTGGAATTCTCTCCCTAAACCTCCCTGCCTCTCTTTCCTCCTTTAAGACCCTCCTTAGACAACTCGTTGACCGAGTTTTTGGTCACCCCTCCTAATATCTCCTTCTTTGGCTTGACGTCCATTTTTATTTCATGACACCTCTGTGGAGTATCTTGGGATATTTTTCTACCTGTGAAGCGCCTTGGGACATTTTACTACGTTAAAGGCGCTATATAAATACAAGTTGTTGTTGTTGTAGTACATTAAAGGCGTTATATATATGCAAGTTGCTGTTGAATTTAGCAGATCTAGTCATAAGATATGGTCTTATTTTCAGATACAATTCGGACGTTTCCTCTAAAAATAGAGGGGCAACTGGACTAGGCCATTTGGTTCATTGAGTTGGCTCCACCATTTTGTCAGCCATGGCAGCTCTTTATCTTTTTAATTTCTATACCCTGCTCTTTCTCCATATCATTTAATACTCTTACTCCCCAAGTAAGCATCTCAATGCCAGCTAACCTGGACACAAACGTGACTTCTTGGGATCTTCATCAAAATGGTGACCTTCAAATAGGGGAGTGACTTCAGACACTTATGTGACACCCAGATTTTGTGTTAAAATTTCAGTGCTGTAAATTCTTTGTAATTCTATGTAAATTGTGCATGATTCCTGAAAGTACACAGAAAAGTTGGGACAAAGTAGTGATGATATCTCAAACAGGCGGTGGATATTACAATACCTTACATGGACACTATTTTTGGGACGATATTTAATTTAAAATTCAGTGAAATTAGGCACCTTTATCATTGCTATACAGTCACTCATTGATGTCGCTCTGATGCAGACCAGCGGGTTGGATTTTGTATTCAGGGCCCATTCTTCACACTTGCTCTGCTCGGCTGCACTAATACAGCACCACCGCACAATGCTGTTCTCCAAGGAGCTCCCTGACCAAAAACAACAGCACAAAATCACGTTCAGGAAATGCTCGACAGAATCTTCAAGCTTTTCGCCCCCCACAATTTTCTCTCCTGACCAGCTTTGCCAACTCTGATTGGACGTATTCTTGGAGCTTTCATCGCGTGACCTCGCGCCTCCAACTGCCCCGCCCCTACACTCCTGCCATTGGTCGCCCGGCACGCCCATCCATCGACTGCTGACCCAGGAGACCTCAGGAAATCCCAGTGGGGGGCAGAGACCTGATGTAATGGGGTTTCTGGCCCCTTTTACCGCTTTGCTGCTCCTGGGGACTAAAGTGGCAGAACATGGCGTTTCTCTGGGGCTTCTGCCAATCTCCCGCCGAGGTTACAGTGGGAGACCAGGAGAAGCCCTCGGAATTTCCAGGCCTATGTATTCCCCAGGCTTTAATGAAGGGGTGAACCGACCCATTAGCAAAGACCAGTAATTGGAACAGGGGAGAAAGAAAGAAAGAGGCATAAATTCGAGATTGAACCTGGATCTTCTTGTTCTGTGTGACTAAGAAGAAACTGTTGCCACTGGCAGGAGGGTCAGTAACCAAAGCTGGTGAACGTTCAATAAGGGCCTTTTTACGGGTGGAGTGGGCAGAACTCCTGGAGTAACCTGGGAACTCCACAGACACGGCCCCCTTGACGTAGGTGGAGCATCAACACATGGGTCCCCCACCCTCCCACCCCACCAGAAAATGACTGGCTGGAAGAAACGGGGCAGAATTCCTGTTGGAACCGGGTCCTGCCCAAATTCTGGCAACTGGTGGGCCATCCCTCCCTTGCTCACCGCCCCTTGAACTGGGTCGGAATTTTTGGACCCTTGGTCCTCTGCTTGAGAAATGTGCAAATGGGTCCTGTGGAATTATAATAGGAACAATTCCGGCCATGTTAATCTTTTCTGATAATGCGGGAAACAATGTTCAGCCAATACTGATAACAGATACAATTACCTTCATGGCCCAGTCCTTTCAGCAGGGCAATGTAGTCTAACCCCAGCACCTGGTTGATGTCAGCATCGTCCGCAAGAAGCAGCAGCTTCTCGGTGGCGTCTTGAAACATCAGGTTTCTCCCGTTGAAGCCGGCCGAGCCGAATAACCGGAACCGCCGCGACTGCTTTCCGTTTCGCCCAAAGAGATGCTGCAAAAAGCACCGAGCCGTTAGCCCCAAACCGTTCTCCAACGCTCACCGCGACGGAACGCTCATCTTACTTCTGGAAAGACTCCCAAAGGAGCCCTCATTTACATCAGTGATGTGGAGAGACTGGAGAAGCTGGGATTGTTCTCCTTAGAGCAGAGAAGGGTAAGGAGAGAATTAATAGAGGTGTTCAAAATTATGAGGGGTTTTGATAGAGTAAATAAGGAGAAACTGTTTCCACTGGCAGAAGGGTTGATAATCAGAGGAGACAGATTTAAGATAATTGGCAAAAGAACCAGAGGGAAGATGAGGGTAATTTTTTTTACGCACCGAGTTTTTATGATCTGGGATGCACTGCCTGAAAGGGTGGTGGAAGCAGATTCAATTGTAACTTTCAAAAGGAAATCGGATATATACTTGAAAAGGAAAAATTTACAAGGCTATGGGGAAAAAGCGGGGAGCGGGACTAATTGGTTAGCTCTTTCAAAGAGCCGGCACAGGCACGATGGGCTGATTGGCCTCCTTCTGTGCTGTATAATTCTATAAAGTGTGGTGGCCATGGAGAACACCAAATGTTATCGTACGACAGCTCAATGAGTTTGTATCAAATTCCTAGTGACAGAGTTAATGGGGCAATGGGGTTAATTTTGGATTGCTCCAGCAGGGAACCGGCATGGACATAATGGGGTTCAATTCCCACGGGGGCCTCTTCCGAATGTCTACACCCTTTCTCCATTTTAACTGTTCTCAGCTGAAGCAGATTATTAGAGCCCTCAGCACCAACAACAACAACAACTTGCATTTATATAGCACCTATTAACATAGTAAAGCGTCCGAAGGCGCTTCACAGGAGCAATTGTCAAACAAAATTTGACACCGAGCCACATAAGGAGATATTAGGACAGGTGACCAAAAAGCTTAAAGCTTGGTTTTAAGGAGCATCTTAAAGGAGGAGAGAGAGGTAGAGAGGGGGAGAGGTTTAAGGAGGGAATTCCAGAGCTTAGGGTCTAGGTAGCTGAAGGCACGGCCGCCAATGGTGGAGTGATAGAAATCGGGGATACGCAAGAGGCCCGAATTGGAGGAGCGCAGAGATTTCGGAGGATTGTAGGGCTGGAGAAGGTTACAGAGGTAGGGAGGAGCAAGGCCATGGAGAGATTTGAACATGAGGATGAGAATTTTAAATTCGAGGCGTTGGTGGACCGGGAGCCAATGTTGGTCAGCGAGCACAGGAGTGATGGGTGAGCGGGACTTGGTGCTGGATAGGATACCGGCAGCAGAGCTTTGGATGAGCTCAAGTTTATGAAGGGTGGAAAGTGGAATGCCGGCCAGTACAGCATTGGAACATTCAAGTCTGGAGGTGAAAAAGGCATGGATGAGGGTTTCAGCAGCAGTTGGGCTGAGGCAGGTGCGGAGATGGGCGATGTTACGGAGGTGGAAGTAGGCGGTCTTTGTGATGGAGAGGATGTTGGGTCAGAGGCTCAGTTCGGGGTCAAATAGGACACCAAGATTGTGAACAGTGTGGTTCAGCCTGAGACAGAGGCTGGGGTGGGGGATGGAATGGGATTCAAGGGAACAGTCAATGGCTTTGGTTTTCTCAATATTTAATTGGACGAAATTGCAACCTATCCAGGCCTGGATGTTGGACAAGCAGCGTGACAAATCAGAGGCAGTGGAGGGGCCGAGAGAGGTGGTAGCGGTGAGGTAGAGCTGGGTGTCGTCAGTGTACATGTGGAACCCCACGTTGTGTTTTTGGATGATGTTGTTGAGGGTCGGCAGGTGGATGAGGAAGAGGAGGGGGCCAATGATGGATCCTTGGGTGACTCCAGAGGTAATGGTGTGGGGGTGGGAAGAGAAGCCATTGCAGGAGATTCTCTGGCTACAAAGGGCAACACGGCGGCATAGTGGTAGCACTGTTGCCTCACAGCGCCAGGGACCCGGGTTCGAATCCGGCCTCGGGTGACTGTCTGTGTGGAGTTTGCACATTCTCCCCGTGTCTGCGTGGGTTTCCTCCCACAGTCCAAAGATGTGCGGGTTAGGTTGATTTGGCTATGATAAATTGACCCTTAGTGTTAGGGGGATTAAATACGTGGGGTTACGGGGATAGTGGTGGGATATGTGTCAGTGCAGGCTCGATGGGCCGAAATGGCCTCTATCTGCACTGTGGGGATTCTGTGATTCTGTGAAATGGATAGATAAGAGTGGAACCAAGCAAGGTCAGTCCTACTGAGCTAGACAATGGAGGAGTGGCGTTGGAGGAGGATGGTGTGGTCAACTGTATCAAAAAAGGACGAAGAAAATGGTCACAATCACAGAGTGTGTCATTTGTGACTTTGGTTTCCACCTAGGATTGTTAATTCATACTGTTTCTCATATGATCAAGAGCAGGGAGCTAACATCACTGGATTAACAGGGCTGGTCCTGCACTTCCAATTGGGAGCTGACATGTCACAGGCTCAGAGCCCCCAATATCCCACAATTAACCTAATGGGAGCAAGGGGTTATGGGCTCGGCCTGGTCCAGACTGGAGTGCCCTTATCAAGCAATAACCTTCAGTGGAAACTATAGGGTAAATTCAGCGCTCCCACATTCCCGCAGGGACCCTCGCTCGACAGAAGCACCAGTCTGACGAAAGGTCTTCGACCTGAAACATTAACTCTGTTTCTCTCTCCACGGATGCTGCCTGGCCTGCTGAGTTTTTCCAGCGTTTTCTGTTGTTATTTCGGATTTCCAGCATCCGCAGTATTTTGCTATTGAACAAAAAGTTAGCATGCAGGTACAGCAAGTAATCAAAAAGGCAAATGGAATGTTGGCCTTTATTTCAAAGGGGTTGGAGTATAAAAGCAGGGAAGTCCTGCTACAACTGTACAAGGTATTGGTGAGACTACACCTTGAGTACTGCGTACAGTTTTGGTCTCCTTATTTAAGGAAGGATATACTTGCATTGGAGGCAGTTCAGAGACGATTCACTAGGTTAATTACAGAGATGAGGGGGTTGACTTATAAGGAAAGGTTGAGCAGGTTGGGCCTATACTCATTGGAATTTAGAAGAATGAGAGGTGATCTTATTGAAACATATAGGATACTGAGGGGGCTCGACAAGGTAGATGCAGAGTGGATGTTTCCTCTTGTGGGGAAATCTAGAACGCGGAGGCACAGTCTCAGAATAAAGGGTTGCCCTTTTAGAACTGAGATGAGGAGGAATTTCTTCTCTCAGAGGGTCGTAAATCTGTGGAATTCTCTGCCCCAGAGAGCTGTGGAGGCTGGGTCATTAAATACAATTAAGGTGGAGATAGACAGATTTTTGCAAGATAAGGGAGTGAAGGGTTATGGGGAGCGGGCGGGGAAGTGGCTTTGAGCCCAAGATCAGCCATGATCTTATTGAATGGCGGAGCAGGCTCGAGGGGCCTAGTGGCCTATTCCTGCTCCTATTTCTTATGTTCTTATGTTCAGAGAGGAACACAGAGAAGTAGCGTCGATTCTCCACCCATACCCCTTTAACCTAGGCTCCCTTCTATGAGTGTGGGACCACTTGGTAGACTCTAAACAGGGCAAGTGATTAGTTAGCACTCAGATACCAGCATTTTCACTGCCTCCCATGACTGTTAATATAAAAATACAGTACTCGGGGCAGAAAATCATCCTGACTTGGACATCTATCGCTATTCCTTCACCATCGCTGGGTAAAAATCCTGGAACTCCCGACTTAACAGCACTGTGGGAGTACCTTCACCACACGGACTGCAGCGGTTCCAGAAGACGGCTCCCCACCACCTTCTCAAGGGCAACTAGGGATGGGCCATAAATGCTGGCCTTGCCAGCGACGCCCACATCCCAAGAATGAAGTTTAAAAAATCACGCTACTCTGCACTAGAAGCCAAGTGGAAAATTTACTCCCAAGAATTTCTTGGTGAGCACAATGTTTTAAGGAGGGATTTTAAATGACACTCTCCTCCATAACAAGATGCTCAGCAGGTCTGATTACTTGAAAAAGAAATCATGTGTCATGTTCATCTCAGTAAAGACACACACAAGTGACACAATGAAGCGTCCTATCCCAATATCGCACTGCTTTAGCAAACAAACATTTACCAGACACTTTTTTTTAAGGAAGACGACTGTACTCCTTTAAGTTGTCACATGGTTGTTAACAGACAGATCACCAATCAAATAAAGCAGTCCAGGTCCTGTCGCATAGCAGCAGGTTAATGTACCTGAGCCACAGCGAGAAATTTCCGTGTGATCTTTCTGTAGTTGTATCTGGTCACAATGGCATTCCCGGGCCCCCGTCCAAGGTTACATTTTCTGAAGTCCTTGAGATTGGCCTGGGTTCCATCAGTGCAAAGCAGTTTGTACTTGGCCGCTTCTGATGCTGAGGAGAATAATTGGACAATCGATTGTTATAGTCTTAGAAGGCATATAACAGTGTACAGGTCTGGAAGAGACCATTAGTCCGCCTGGTGAGTCCCAAAGTATCACATACCACTTTATCTCTTAAACCCTTAGTGTAAACCTTGGCTCAGTGGTAGCATTCACCTCTGACTCAGAAGGTTGTGGGTTTGAGTCCTACTCCAGAGACTTGGGCACATAATCCAGGCTGACATTCCAATTCAGTACTGAGGAATGCTGCACTGTCGGAAGTGCCGTCTTGTCAGATGAGACGTTAAACCGAGGCCCTGTCTGCTTTCTAAGGTGGAGGTAAAAGATCGCACGCTGCTATTCGAAGAAGAGCAGGGGAGTTCTCCTGGTGTCCTGGCCAATATTTATCCCTCTATTTTTTAAATTTTTTCCTGGGATGTGGTTGATGCTGGCAAGGCCACTTTTATTGTCTATCTCTAGTTATTCTAGGGCATTCAGTCTCAATCATGTAGTATGGGACTGGAATCATGTGTTGGTCCAGACCAGGTAGGGGGGGTAGGTTCCCATCCCTGAAGGACATTAGTGAACCAGTTGGGTTTTTACAACAATTTGGCAGCTTTCATGGCATTTTTTTCTGGTGCCAGCACACAAATTGCCAGATGTGTTGAACTGAAATCCCCAACTTGCCTTGGTGGGATTTGAACTCTCAACTTCCAGGCATACTTGTCCAGTACCATAACCATAACCACAACCATAGCCATAACCACTACAACTATCACACTCCATGTGATCAATTGCTGAAGAAGGTGTCACTAATTTCAACAACTGGGTTACACGCTCAATCCTACTCATGATAAGACACCCAATATTCTTATGAAAGCACCAATAACTGGCCTAAATTTCTATCTTTAACATCTGGGTGTAAACAACTGCACCCACCGGGAGTCCCTGTCCGGTGACTGTCCTGATTTTCCATCAGAAAGTTGTGGGCTGCATGTGTCCAGGTTTGCAATAGGCACTCCAGCAGACGAGGGTCTTAGACCCAGATGCTGAAGATGAACATCTAGACCGACTTGTCTTTCATTTATCTCTGTGTTTCTCTCTCCACAGGTGCTGCCTGACCTGCTGAGTGTTTCCAGCATTTTCTCTTTTTGACACTGACAAAATTTTACACTGAGCCACATAAGGAGATATTAGGACAGGTGACCAAAAGCTTGGTCAAAGAGATAGATTTTAAGGAGCTCCTTAAAGAAGGAGAGAGAGCTAGAGAGATAGAGAGCAGTGAATTTCAGAACTTGGAGCCCAGACAGCTGAAGGCACAGCCGCCAATGGTAGTGATATTTGAATACAAGATCATTTGCTTCAAATACGTTCCCTGGTGACTAATTCCACTACTCTGTTAGCCTTTCTGTGAAAAGTTCCACCTGACTTCCCTTCCTACTCCTAATCTCCTCATTTTAATGGATCGATGTTGTCAATGCCCATCATAATCTTTAAAATTTCAATTGTCATCTTGTAGTCTTCTCTTTCCTCAGAGAACAAAGCCCAAATTCTTTTCTTTCCCCATAATTTAGATAGCTGACGCTTGCGATCATCTTGATTGCTCCCCTCTGTTCCCGCTCAAAAAGCAGTACAGTAATATCCTTCCTACGACAACCAAAACTGCACAAAACTCAAAATGGGGTCTGACTAGTGCCTTCTACAGCAGACTGCCAGTCTACCACTGACTGGTCACATCGTTTAACCTCTTCAAAGAGAAAGCTGTTACTGGGCGATTGTGGCAGCCTTGCAGTCGGCTGTTGTACCAGATACTGCCGTATGGGGAGCTAGTGCGCGTCACAAATCTAAGTACTCAAGTAAACCAAAAACTTAAAGGAAATAAAAACATGTGAAGTGTACTTACCATCGATGTTGGCTATAGCTGCGTTGTCCAGAAAGGCAACATCACTATTTCCCTGTTCCAAACACCTGCAACAAAATGTCAGCAAATATAATCATCCTAGTCACTTTGCCCTTGATTTAAGCACAGAATTCTGCCAATTTTCTCCCCTCCCCTCCTGAAAGCTAATCATAATTTGGACTACCATTTTGATTTTTGGTTGACAAGGCACCTCCTTGGGTTAACTCTTACTCTTGGTCCGATTCACACTGACTCAATATGAAGTTGCACATAATTTGCACCTTCCTGCATGTCCTCCCAACATTGCAGAAGGACTTATGTTAAAGGCCAATGAATTAAGCTGTGGTCACAATGAACGACTGGTCTGAGACTGGCTGCTGCCGAGAAATAGCCAGTATCGCCCAAGCCCGCCATTGTTGCCCTAGCCCTTCAGTGCGGCAGTGTACTGTCTGCTGACCTATGCCACTGCACAAGGACCAGCCAATGGAATTGAGATCTAAATGTAGGGTTTAAAAATAGCTCTGCGCGTGGGCAAGCATGACACCTACGCATCACCCTGTGGCAATTGGGACAAAGAGTATGCCGGATCTAGTTTACAAGGCGGAGAGTGGATTTGTCCACAGTGACGTATGAACAGAAAGCACTTGCACCTCTCACTACCTCAGGAAGTCGCAAAGCGCTTTACAGCCAATGAAGTACTTTTGAAGTGCAGTCACTGTTGTAATGTAGGAAACGCTTGCAGTCAATTCACACACAGCAATGTCTCACAAGCAGCACTGCGATTACAACCAGCGTCAAAAAGCCTGCTTAACTCATCTTCAATTTACAAGTGGCCACCACAAATACCTCAAAGGTATTGCCGTTTGCCAACAAACTAAAGGAACCGCTCACACACCGACTTCTTTTCCTCACAAAACTTGCCACATCCCAACACTGTCCTTGGGGATAAGGCTTCAATTCACACTTCTCATTTCAACCATTTGCCACACTCAAAATCAGGGAGTCAGAACTTTACATTTTTACCCTACCGCGTTGATGCATTCCACATTGCTTTCTGCTGCTCTGGCTTTCAATCCCACTGCAGACAGTGGTGTTTCTCAGGAAAAGGGCACCAGAGTCAAAGAATGGGACTTCTTCCACACAAAGGCTGCTGAATTCTGCCCCGTTACTCAGGGAATTACTTCCAATGCTACTTCTGACATGAACATTTTGCCAGAAACAAAGGCACCACAGCCAAGCAATTCAGTCATCAGTACGTCAAAGTTGCCAGAGTTGATGCCTTTTTTAGGCCGTGCCTTTCGGATGGCAATGCTCAGACTAATGCTTATGGCCAAGGGCGCAATAGCTGCAGAGTGCCTTGTTTCCCCTCACAAAGTTGGGAGATGCTGGTAATTTTCTGGGGAGCAGGGCTTGTCACATGAATGTATTGTGAGAAAAGCAAAGGCCCGAGAATGAGAGACTGAAATGTGCTGCTTGGAACGAGTGTTGGATTGCGGTTTGTTTTTGAATTGCTCGTGTTCGAACGGCAGCTGTGCTGCTTGTGTTTTGTCGAGTTGAGCCAGCAGAATTGTCGGACGTTAGCCGCTAGTTTGCAAAATGCGAGTTGTTGGGAGAAATATGCGTGTATGAATGTTGGTTGCATTGCAGGGATGATGAACTTAATGACTGGCACTGCCGGTTAATTCATGCAGCAAGAATGAATGGAGTGTGTGTGTTGTGTGTTTGCACAGGAGAAATGAGTGTGAAGCTGCTCAGTAAGTGTGCAGAATTTGGAGCACGTTTTTCTACAGCTCTTGTGCACAGTTGTCAGGGTGGCTGAGTGGTCTAAGGCGCCAGACTCAAGGACTGTTATTCCTTACCTTACCAAAGGTTGGTGAATTCTGGTCCCTTTCTAGGGGCGTGGGTTCGAATCCCACTTCTGACAGTGCCTTTTGATCCACACAATTACAAGCAGCGTCAAAAAGCCTGCTCAACTCATCTTCAATTTACAAGTGGCCACCACAAATACCTCAAAGGTATTGCCGTTTGCCAACAAACTAAAGGAACCGCTCACACACCGACTTCTTTTCCTCACAAAACTTGCCACATCCCAACACTGTCCTTGGGGATAAGGCTTCAATTCACACTTCTCATTTCAACCATTTGCCACACTCAAAATCAGGGAGTCAGAACTTTACATTTTTACCCTACCGCGTTGATGCATTCCACATTGCTTTCTGCTGCTTGTAGAATTCGCAATATATCGCGATTTTATTAATAAGGAGAAAACACAGAGTTTCGTTCAAACAGCTTTTATTCCAGCAGAATGCTGCCAGGTTTCTCAAAGTAGACACAAGCAGCCTGTAAAATGGCCGCCGCACCTCGTGACAGAACATTCTAGACTTTTCGACAGGCAGACAAGATGGCGTTCCAATAAACATTTGTGCAAGATCGATTAAGATTCAGCACAGTGAAGATAATACACGAGACATTATGGGTTTACAGTATACACATAAATACTGAAATCGGTCTCCCAGGTACGAATGAAAGCTATTGTACCGAGTAATCAAGGGCCCATCCAAAAGACATTAATATGTAAAATCCCAACGACTCTACGATGAGAGAGCCGTTAGCAGGTAGTTATACAAAACACTTGGAAGCCCCAAAACCCCTCCAGGGAGAACACCGACCGATTTAACAATGGGAGAAATATTAACAGGTACTCAGACATTTACGAGTAGCCCCGAAACCCATTAAGAACGGAGATCACCCATACAAGACATTTGAGCGCCAAACCCAAACAAAAGAAAGGACATTAAGGTTGGGCGGGAAACGGAAGATTTTGTACTATAATTACAAGATCCAACCGTCCATCTTTCTCTTATTCTCTTATCCGATCGACTCGTAACCTCGTGGCTGCTCCTGTGTTTTGACTCGTAGTCTGGTTCCTGCTTGCCTGGTGCCTCTTTGAAAAAAGACTGTTGAACTTTCTGATCCGTTCGGATCTACCTCGTGTCGCGTAACGAAGACCTATGTTGGTAACTGGCAGCGGAACCAAAGGCCCGAGATGAGATGAGATGAGATGAGATGAGATGAGATGAGAAGAGAGGAAGACCATACTCATCGCCACGGTCAGTAAATCCCGACCGCGCCTGTAGGTCGAATAGCCAAGTTTTCCTTGCCAGGAAGACTTCTTTGAACTTGCAAGAACGGTTCATCATCGATGATATTGACTGAACTGTGAACCCTGCTCGGAAAAGTACCTGTTAAACCAACCAACACAGATCTTCATCACAGCAGACGGTCCAGCCTGCTAGCCAGAGCCGAAGCAAGTAAACAAGTGGGACCAGGAGATCTCCTGACCGACACGTGGGTGCTGCGGTGAAAAACATCCGATCAGCTATTCGGAATTTCTCCGAGTTATCACGAGTGGTGAGCATGAGTCTCGAAATCCTACGAATCTAGTTAGGATAGATATTGATAGGGGAGGGTTTAAGTATTAAGGATACTTGTAATGTGTGCCCCTATTTACGGTGTGTCGTTCGTTCCTCGTTTCCCTAGGATCAGCTATATAACTGCTTGTAAGATTGTACTGTCATTAATCTGTGCTTATGACATGTATTTCATAATCTTAAATATCATGCAATAAAGATTTTCCATTTCGTACCATTCAACCGAGTCTACATGAGTTTCATCTCCATTACTGCTCTCGCATCTAAGTCCAGTGTCTAGAACCGTAAGGGCGAGTGATTCGAACCACTCACAGGTGTGTCTAGTGCTCCCAGACTGGCTGGAGACCAGAACAGGCAACAAGGCCTAAACCCGCACTGACATACAGGCTGCACAGAGCCGCGTGAATCTCACAGGCTGCGAGACACGCAGGGTCAGAATCCCTTACAGAAAATGGCGACCGCGGCAGGACACTGGCAGCGAGAGGGTAGTGTGTTAGACTTTGGAATGACTGTACGAAATGTTATGCAGGAAAAGATAGCAGATTATGTGTTCGGAAAGGTTAATCTAACTAAGAAATGGATAAGTGAATTGTTAGCGGATAAAAGCCCGCTAGAGGCAGCCGAAAGGTGGACAGATAGTAAAGAACATAAAAAGACACTCGAGAAAGCAGTCTGGCTTATGTGTTACAAAAGGCAGGTTCAGATTTCAAACCAGACCATTACAGCGCTAGTAGCTCGAATCAGTCATTTAGAGGGAGAAATGGATGAGAAGGTTTCTGGAGGGGAAATGCTCATTAGGAATTTAAGTGCGTTGCACCAAGAAAGCCAGGAAATCTCCAGTCACCATAAAACAAGGATAGATTATCTCGAGTGCCAGGTCACTGAGGCAAAGTTAAATGAGAGCAGGTTAAAGGAAAGATGTGCCCGCCAAGCTGCCCAGATAAGAACTCAGGAAGAGAGCTTAACGGGGGTTAGGGCGGCATATAAGTTGGCCCTTGAGGATAAGTTTCAGGGAGCCGACCATAGCGCCTGCCAAAAAGAGATAGAGCACCTCAAAAAGGCCGTAAACAAAGCGCACGGCATGGTGTGCCTTATCAGTCCGTCAGCACACCAGCCGTTAGTAAGTGAGAAGTTTAAGAAATCCCCACCAAGTAAAGCAGAGGAAGTAGTAGCCACTGCGCCCTCCGCGCCACCCAGCTATTCGGAAACCTGGGTTAGGGAGGAAGCAATGGAAGAAACGAAAGAGCCCATTGAGAAAGAAGTGGGAAAGGGACAGTTGTATCCAGTAACGGGTATTAAAAGGGGCCCAAACAGAAACGGTGGGGAAGAACCAGGGGATCTCCTCGGACAGCTTGTGTTGCCTCACAGCTCACACCAGCTGAGAGCTATGATAAATCACGTACGGAAGCTGACCGAGTCAGACGACCCTTCCGTACATTTCAGAGAAGTTGAGCAAGCCGCAGCCATTAACGGCTGCGATGATGGGGAAACAGCAAAAATGCTGCTGTTCTCATTAGACAGCTCGGTCCTTCAGTGTCTCTCAGGCGAGAGCAAGAGGGGAACCAAGACTTATGAGGAATTAAAGAATGAGGTCCTGGAAGTGTTGGGGGCGAACGATGAAGGTCCGTTTGCTAGAGTGGGACAGACAGTGCAGATGGAGGGAGAACCCCCGAAGGTTTTTGCCGACAGGCTGTGGCCAGTATATGAGCGCAGCTGTCTAGGTGCGCCCGAGCGCGAAGATGTGGAAGGCGCCGCTTTAACTCATTGGCTTAGGTGCATAATAGCCAACAGTTTACCAGCCGTCAGAGAGCAGGCAAAAGCATGGTTTGATCCCAATGACCCCAACATTACGGAAGAGTCGGTCTTGAATCGACTCACGTTAGGATATCGCAATATAAGGGGTATGGCAACACGTCCCCTTAAGGGAAGAGTACATGAGGTACGACCCGCAGCCCCGTATCAAAGAGAGTGGCATCAGGAGGGTAATCGCGCCTCACAGGCAAGTAATGCTTGTTACGGGTGTGGGAAGACAGGGCACTGGCGCAAGCATTGCAGGAACCCTTGGAAAGATTCCAAGGATAAAAATCCCGCGGTCCGAGCCCAGGCGCCTGTCCCGGCTAGGGAAGCTAATGCACCCACCCCTCCCGACGACATTGAAGTAGTGTTAGGAGCCATGCGCAATCTATTGAGTGCACATGGAAAGGTGGCGGTCGCAACCGGCCCCGTAGGTGCCGCAGGACCGTCTAATAGTACCCCATGACTAGAACCCGCGCAGCCCGTCTACCTGTGTCCGCTTAGCTATGATGCGTGGAAGCGACCTTTGGTGGAGATGGAGGTAGAGAAACAGAGGGGTAGTTATTTGTTGGACACGGGAGCTTCTTGCACCATAATCCATACAGATAGCCCTTTTGACTCGCCGCTATCCACCAGGGTCCCATTCACGTTAGCGGGGTTCACAGGAAAAGAACAGGCTGGCACGTTCTCCCTTCCGCTATCCATTCGTTTAGGAGCACTTCGCCTTAAGTGGAAGTGTATACTGATGGAATGGCAGGAGGGGGGTGGAAGAGGTATTCTCGGGTCTGATCTTCTATCGGGACACGGGATCCTCGTGGAACTCAGAAATCACTGTCTCTGGGGGGCTAAGGGTGAAAAAGGCGAGGTAATAGTGATTCCGGGGGAGGAAGAAACAGGGGTCCTGTGTACCGTACAGCCATCCGGAGGCTACGACCTCAGGCTTATGGTCGCAGATGTCCCAACGGACATGCAAACGTACGTGTCAGATAATATGCACGCGTTTGCAACCCACAAGCACGATTGTGGGAGGGTTATCGGGTTTGAGGTCAGCGTAGATGGGGACCCCATGACCCGACCCCAAAAGCAGTATAACTTCCCCAAAGAAGCAGAACCCGATATGGAGACAGCAATGTCCTCCTTGGTGCAGCAGGGCGTGTTGAGGCCGATAGCCACACACGTGAACTCCCCATTATGGCCGGTTAGGAAGCCGGATAATTCGTGGAGAGCCACGGTGGACTACAGAGTCCTTAACAGTAACATTCCCGCCTGCGCGCCCACGGTAGCAGCAGTTGCTGACCTAATAGGGAGCATTCCAGCGTCCGCGACCACGTTCACGGTGCTGGATATCTCGAACGGTTTTTGGTCCATCCCGCTGAGGCGAGAGGACCAGTACAAGTTTGCCTTTACTTTCAAAGGACAACAGTACACATGGAACTGTCTGCCACAGGGTTTCCACAATAGCCCCAGTATTTTCCATCAGTGTATGGCAGGAAGTTTAAGGGAGTTTAGTCAGCCCAATCAGATAGTGCAGTATGTGGATGATTTGCTCCTATTTACGGACTCAAGGGAGGAGCATGGACCACTGCTGGACGAGTTATTGGAGCTGCTAGCGAGAAAGGGTTTTAAAATAAATCCTAAGAAAGCACGTATCGGTCAGCGGGAAGTAAAATTCCTGGGACTGACCATACGCGCTGGGGAAAGAGCCATAGACAAAGCAAGGAGGGAGTCGGTGCAAGAATTACCGATTCCCAACAACGTAAGGGGTGTGAGGTCCTTCTTGGGACTGACCGGTTACTGCAGGGATTTTATCGAAGACTATGCGGCCACAGCAGCGCCGCTCCTCCGACTCCTCCATAAGGGGGTGGAGTGGTCTTGGGACGAGGGCTGCCAAGCAGCCTTCGAGAAGTTAAAAAGGGATCTGCAGACCGCGCCAGCCTTAGGGGCCATAGATGGGAGGAAGGAGTTTTTCCTGGAGGTAGCTGCCAGCGGAGACAGCTTGAGCGCTGTGCTGCTCCAAGAGCGTCACGGCAAGCTGAGGCCGGTTGTCTATTCATCCAGGGTGTTAACGGATGTGGAGAGAAGTTTCTCCAATTGCGAAAGGCACCTTTTAGCCACGCATTGGGCTGTGAAAAGATCAGCGATCTTCACAGGGCTCTCTCCCATCACTCTCCTCACACATCACACACCAACTAAGATGCTTCTGGATGGGAGGATTAAAGATGGGACCGTAAGCAGCGTGCGCATTGCGCGCTGGACCCTTCTTCTCTCCCAGTTGGATCTTAGAGTAAAAGGTCTTTGCGAGCCCAGGCTTGCGGCCAATTTGGTATACCCCGGTACAGCCCACCGGTGTTCGGTGGAAGGGGTGTGGGACGTCAACATAGGTTTACGGGCCGGGATACATCCCACTGGGCGCGAGATTTATGTTGATGGGTCTAGCACAGTATCTGCTGGCGAACGACTCACAGGGTGTGGAGTTTATGACCCTGCGGCAAACCTTGCCCTGGCGATCAAGCTCCCCAGCACCATGAGCGCGCAGCAGGCTGAGCTGTCTGCCGTGGTGTACGTTGTTACCCACCCAGACATTTTCCCAACCCCATACACGATTTGCTCGGACAGTATGTTCACCTGCAATTCGTGTACGGAATACCTGGCCATTTGGTCCCGCCGTGGATACACCTCCGCGGACGGGCGACCTTTAACGGTGAAGCCCTTGCTGGAAAAGATCCTAGCAGCAGCAGTAGGGGAGGAAGGGGAGATTTTCATCCATAAGGTGAAAGCTCACTCCTCCACAGAGCCCCGTGGGGAGGGCAACCAGCAGGCGGATGCGCTAGCCAGGGAAGGTGCCCGCAACGGCATTTTCTGGGACCCCTATGGGACCAGACCCATAGCAGCGATCCGAGGCAGGGACGGGAATCCCGGGAACACCAGGGTAGCATTGCCCCTAGGCCTTAAGACCGTCCAAGCCCAGGATACCGCCCTAAAAGCAGTCCTAAAAACCATTGCTGAGGGGAGGCAGGTAGAAGGTCCGTACAGTACGGCAACCCTCTCAGTTAAGGAAGGCATGCTGTTCCGCGAGGAGCAGTGGGTTGTGCCGCAGCAGCACAGGAGGGAATTCCTCCAGTTGGCTCACGAGGGACCAGGGGCAGGGCACCCCGGGCCCGAGGTTACCTGGCAACGGGTAGAGCAAGCGGGATGGTGGCCAGGGCTCAGGGAACAAGTCCGCGAGTTCTGTGCAAACTGTCTTGTGTGCGCTGCAAACAACCCAGACCCCCAGAAAAGGAAGGTGCCCATGGGACACGTAAGAAGGGTAGAGGGACCATGGCAGTCGATACAGATCGACTATATAGGACCCCTGCCCACCACCCAGGGAGGTTATAAATACTGCCTCGTCTTGGTGGATGTGTTTTCCAAGTGGGTGGAAGCCTTCCCCTGTCGAACAGCTACGGCACTGGGTACAGCAAAAATCTTGGTCCGGGAAGTGTTCTCGCGGTGGGGACTTCCCCGTTTTGTGGAGTCAGACCAAGGGAGTCATTTCACCGGCCAGGTGATGCAGAACACCCTCATGCTTTTGGGCATTGAAGGGAAGTGGCACGTAGCACACAATCCCCAGTCATCCGGGATTGTTGAACGCATGAACCGGACCCTGAAGGAGAAATTGAGGAAAGAGACTAGGAACTCGCCCCAAAAATGGGCGGAAGTTCTGCCTTTAGTCCTCATGGGGGTCCGGGCCAGTCAGTCAAAAAGTACGGGGTACTCCCCGCACGAGGTGATGACTGGGAGGCTCATGCGAACCCCCACCCATGTGTTAGCGCCGGTGCTCACTGAGGGTCAGCTTCAAGAGATAAGCAGGGACAAGTTCGCCCAGACTCTCCTGGAGCGCCTGAAGCAGGTTTATGAGCAGGCGGCTGGGAACATGGGAAGGCAGCATCAGGGCAATCGCTTGTTGCTGGAACCCCGCAAAACGCGGGAGTGGGAAGTAGGAGACCAGGTCATGGTCAGAAACTACGCCAGAGTAGGGAGTCTGGAACCACTGTATATGGGACCCTACAACATTGTAGACAAGGCGAGTCCCATGGTATACGCCGTAAAAGTACCTCGGCGCACTAAGTGGTTCCACGTAAACCAATGCAAACTGTACAAGCCAGGTGCGCAGGGGAAAACTACAGGGGTAAATCCCGCCAGTGGGAAAGCACAGCCCCAGGTAGGACCACAAGGCACACAGGCAGGCATAGCAGCTTGCATCAGGGGAGGGGACATCCTGGAAGATCATGAAGCATTTTTCTGGAGTTGGGAGTTAGATGAGGGAGAATTCAGGGAACTCGAGTCAGATGAGGATAGTGATGAAGACGAGTGGTTTTGGAGGAACGGTCCCGTTTTAGATATAGGGAGAATACGGGCTGCAGATAGAGCTGCACAGGGTGGACACACAAGCTGCAGGTCCCGAAGACAGGAGGGAGGAGCTAGGGGAGGCGGGGCCAGCCGCTGTGGGAGCACAGGGAGTGACGGTGAGGACCCCAGAGACAGAGCCGCCCGCTTTGAACGTCCCGTCCTCGGGGGAGGCAGAGATCACGAGTGAAGGGCCGCCTGCTGGGCCGAGCAGAGCGGAGCCACAAACTGCGAGCCCCGAGGTTAGGGAGGCGGAGTCAGCGGAGGCGGAGCCAGCGACTGTGGTGGAACCCCAGGTCGTCCCGATGGAAGTCTCGGAACCCGGTCCGTCAGTCACGGAACCCCCGCCCATGGCAACTCCCCGTAGGTCAAGTAGAGAACCCCAGCCCAGGAGGATGTGGTCATGTCCCCAGACTGCCCCAAGGCGTAGACTTAAGGTTAAGGCAACCCAGATACAGCCCGGCCCCATCGCAGCAGCAACAGGCTGCGGCAGATCAGAGGAAGGGGTCAGTGCAGCAACAGGCTGCGGCAGATCAAAGGGAAGGGTCAGTGCCCTCCCACCGTCGGGAAGAGCTCGCAGCAGCCTTCTCAGAATTTAAAGGGGCCGCCCTGAGAACGGGCGGCACTGTATAGTAATAGTTTTAAGTTTTAAGTTCATAGTTCAAGGTTAAGTTTATAGTTTTAATAAGGTCAAGATTGTAGTGTTTTTAACAGAAAACGATAAAATGATGGGAGCTTTAAAAATAGGTTTAGTTAAAGTTTATTCAGCGAACGTTGAAGTTTACGTGAGGCGAGGTCAGGGGACCCGCTCACCCTTCACAAAAGCCAGAGACTCTTGCGAGGCTGGCTACCTCATTCTATCTGATCACAGGAACCAAGGAAGGATGGAACGAATTCTAGTATTGCTCGCGGCAATCGGATGTGGATTGGCCTATCGAGGCCGCACCAAGGATGTCGTGGTGTTCGGATGTTCCGGGGACACGGCCCCCATCGCGGTGGATGGGACCGGAAGACGGGAGGCAGAGGAGACCAGCACCTATTTCCACAAGGGAAGGTGGCCAGGATGGCTGGGAACGAACTCAACGGAGTATTCTAGCACATCGGGGTTTGCCTACAAAGAGACTTCTTTAATGTGCCCCAAAGTAAGGATCATCGCACCCAGGATCAGCGTCACCGTCGGCAAACGGATTTGTTTGACTTGTAGTGGGAATGTCCCATTGAGCCGATGGTGGTGGCTGCGAAAGCTGAGCAAAACTATGAGGAACTCTTCGGTCGAGTGGGAACGACTGGGTAATAATACCCATCGGACGATTACGGGGACAAACGGACAAGTGAAAGTCTGTTGGGACAAATGGTGGGAACCGGACGAGGGAATTTATGTATGTATGTGGGGGTCAAAGTACGTTTGCCCCAAAGGCATCTCCATATTTTTCATTAATCAATGGCAGGATAACGGACAGGGGATGAGGTGGGATGCGAGCACCAGGGGGTGCGGAGCCCCATTCTCCCCGATCCCAGTAAATGCCACTGAGCTCATTACGCGCCCACGCAAAGCCCCGCCCACGATTCCGGTGGTTCTAGCTGAGGAAGAAGGGTGCCCTAAAACTAGTAAGGGACCCGGGAATGGTTTGGTACTGGTCCCCACAGACCAGATACTATTTCAGGGGGTACATTACGCGGTGGCCTCGGTGATTTTAAAACTCACCGAGGTGCGGTTACCAGAGTGGTGCCCCAAAAAGACGGAACAGTTGTATCAGGTCCTATTGACCAAGATGTTCAGGCAATTTTACGAATTCGATTTCGCGGAAATTGATAAAACAAGTTTGTACACCGCACCACAGGAAGTTTTGGATCAAGTAGGGAGGCAAAGAAGGGGTTTGGTGAACGATGCGTTCACTGCTTTTAACACGGGTACATCTGTGGTCAACGCTCTAGACAGTGTGGAGCTGCAGACCCAGATTAATGGTTTAAAGACACAATTAAAAGACATTCTAACAGATGAAAATAAAGTGGTAGGGTCGGGTCTACACGAGGACCAAGCCATGACTCTCCATTTAAAGGAAATTATAGCAGAGTTGGAAAAACATGCAAAGACGGTAAATGCCCTGATTAGGGAAGATCGGAATGCATCCGATCAAGCTGCGCAGAACGAGGTGTGCGTGCTTTACGGGGCGTGGTTACTGGGCGAGGGCCGCAGTAATTTGGAGGATTTAAAACAAGGTTTGGTCCCGTCCTGGATAAGTAACAAACACCTGCGGGCGCTCCACCCTTTTCAGAACGCATTAAGTCCGTGCCAGCTCAGGCTAGCTTCAGAAGCTTACCCAGTCCCCGTGGACTGCGGACGATCAAACCATACTATTATGGGAATAGTATTACGCATGCCGGTTTTGGGCGACACAGCAAAGCCCGCCCCGGTGTATCGGGTAGAGAACATTGGTGTCATTCAGGGGGGAGCCCACATTCGTTATGCAGCGGTTCCACCTTACGTCATCCGCTGGGAGCAAACGATGACAGGTACAGATCTCTCTGGTTGTCGTGGCAGGGGAGCACACATAATACTGTGCCCCCAGCACTTGAATGCCTTTTTAACACCACAGTGCGGGTTCAGAACGACTGGCGCCAAGTCCATGAATTGCACCATGGAGGCAATGGCACAAGATCATGTGCCTCCGCAGGTAGCATACATCGGGGGTGGAACATATTGTGTTACCACTGCAGCGCAACACTACCAGCATGGAAACCGTAGCCGGTGTCCGGTGAGTGACAGCAGTTTCTGTTTTAAACCCAGGGCGGAAGTTCAAGTAGCACAACAGCGAATCATCCCAATCCCTGAACCATCCACTGTTCATCTCACAGTAAAAGAGAATTTCACCGACTTGCAACGATTCGTCGCGCATTTCGGATACCTCATTCCCCCTCTCCCTGAACACCTCACCAAGCTTTTAAAAGCCGTCGCGGTATCACAGAAACCGTTCACACACCGACTTCTTTTCCTCACAAAACATGCCACATCCCAACACTGTCCTCGGGGATAAGGCTTCAAATCACACTTCTCATTTCAACCATTTGCCACACTCAAAATCAGGGAGTCAGAACTTTACATTTTTACCCTACCGCGTTGATGCATTCCACATTGCTTTCTGCTGCTCTGGCTTTCAATCCCACTGCAGACAGTGGTGTTTCTCAGGAAAAGGGCACCAGAGTCAAAGAATGGGACTTCTTCCACACAAAGGCTGCTGAATTCTGCCCCGTTACTCAGGGAATTACTTCCAATGCTATTTCTGACATGAACATTTTGCCAGAAACAAAGGCACCACAGCCAAGCAATTCAGTCATCAGTACGTAAAAGTTGCCAGAGTTGATGCCTTTTTTAGGCCGTGCCTTTCGGATGGCAATGCTCAGACTAATGCTTATGGCCAAGGGCGCAATAGCTGCAGAGTGCCTTGTTTCCCCTCACAAAGTTGGGAGATGCTGGTAATTTTCTGGGGAGCAGGGCTTGTCACATGAATGTATTGTGAGAAAAGCAAAGGCCCGAGAATGAGAGACTGAAATGTGCTGCTTGGAACGAGTGTTGGATTGCGGTTTGTTTTTGAATTGCTCGTGTTCGAACGGCAGCTGTGCTGCTTGTGTTTTGTCGAGTTGAGCCAGCAGAATTGTCGGACGTTAGCCGCTAGTTTGCAAAATGCGAGTTGTTGGGAGAAATATGTGTGTATGAATGTTGGTTGCATTGCAGGGATGATGAACTTAATGACTGGCACTGCCGGTTAATTCATGCAGCAAGAATGAATGGAGTGTGTGTGTTGTGTGTTTGCACAGGAGAAATGAGTGTGAAGCTGCTCAGTAAGTGTGCACAATTTGGAGCACGTTTTTCTACAGCTCTTGTGCACAGTTGTCAGGGTGGCTGAGTGGTCTAAGGCGCCAGACTCAAGGACTGTTATTCCTTACCTTACCAAAGGTTGGTGAATTCTGGTCCCTTTCTAGGGGCGTGGGTTCGAATCCCACTTCTGACAGTGCCTTTTGATCCACACAATTACAAGCAGCGTCAAAAAGCCTGCTCAACTCATCTTCAATTTACAAGTGGCCACCACAAATACCTCAAAGGTATTGCCGTTTGCCAACAAACTAAAGGAACCGCTCACACACCGACTTCTTTTCCTCACAAAACTTGCCACATCCCAACACTGTCCTTGGGGATAAGGCTTCAATTCACACTTCTCATTTCAACCATTTGCCACACTCAAAATCAGGGAGTCAGAACTTTACATTTTTACCCTACCGCGTTGATGCATTCCACATTGCTTTCTGCTGCTTGTAGAATTCGCAATATATCGCGATTTTATTAATAAGGAGAAAACACAGAGTTTCGTTCAAACAGCTTTTATTCCAGCAGAATGCTGCCAGGTTTCTCAAAGTAGACACAAGCAGCCTGTAAAATGGCCGCCGCACCTCGTGACAGAACATTCTAGACTTTTCGACAGGCAGACAAGATGGCGTTCCAATAAACATTTGTGCAAGATCGATTAAGATTCAGCACAGTGAAGATAATACACGAGACATTATGGGTTTACAGTATACACATAAATACTGAAATCGGTCTCCCAGGTACGAATGAAAGCTATTGTACCGAGTAATCAAGGGCCCATCCAAAAGACATTAATATGTAAAATCCCAACGACTCTACGATGAGAGAGCCGTTAGCAGGTAGTTATACAAAACACTTGGAAGCCCCAAAACCCCTCCAGGGAGAACACCGACCGATTTAACAATGGGAGAAATATTAACAGGTACTCAGACATTTACGAGTAGCCCCGAAACCCATTAAGAACGGAGATCACCCATACAAGACATTTGAGCGCCAAACCCAAACAAAAGAAAGGACATTAAGGTTGGGCGGGAAACGGAAGATTTTGTACTATAATTACAAGATCCAACCGTCCATCTTTCTCTTATTCTCTTATCCGATCGACTCGTAACCTCGTGGCTGCTCCTGTGTTTTGACTCGTAGTCTGGTTCCTGCTTGCCTGGTGCCTCTTTGAAAAAAGACTGTTGAACTTTCTGATCCGTTCGGATCTACCTCGTGTCGCGTAACGAAGACCTATGTTGGTAACTGGCAGCGGAACCAAAGGCCCGAGATGAGATGAGATGAGATGAGATGAGATGAGAAGAGAGGAAGACCATACTCATCGCCACGGTCAGTAAATCCCGACCGCGCCTGTAGGTCGAATAGCCAAGTTTTCCTTGCCAGGAAGACTTCTTTGAACTTGCAAGAACGGTTCATCATCGATGATATTGACTGAACTGTGAACCCTGCTCGGAAAAGTACCTGTTAAACCAACCAACACAGATCTTCATCACAGCAGACGGTCCAGCCTGCTAGCCAGAGCCGAAGCAAGTAAACAAGTGGGACCAGGAGATCTCCTGACCGACACGTGGGTGCTGCGGTGAAAAACATCCGATCAGCTATTCGGAATTTCTCCGAGTTATCACGAGTGGTGAGCATGAGTCTCGAAATCCTACGAATCTAGTTAGGATAGATATTGATAGGGGAGGGTTTAAGTATTAAGGATACTTGTAATGTGTGCCCCTATTTACGGTGTGTCGTTCGTTCCTCGTTTCCCTAGGATCAGCTATATAACTGCTTGTAAGATTGTACTGTCATTAATCTGTGCTTATGACATGTATTTCGTAATCTTAAATATCATGCAATAAAGATTTTCCATTTCGTACCATTCAACCGAGTCTACATGAGTTTCATCTCCATTACTGCTCTCGCATCTAAGTCCAGTGTCTAGAACCGTAAGGGCGAGTGATTCGAACCACTCACAGGTGTGTCTAGTGCTCCCAGACTGGCTGGAGACCAGAACAGGCAACAAGGCCTAAACCCGCACTGACATACAGGCTGCACAGAGCCGCGTGAATCTCACAGGCTGCGAGACACGCTCGGTCAGAATCCCTTACATGCTCTGGCTTTCAATCCCACTGCAGACAGTGGTGTTTCTCAGGAAAAGGGCACCAGAGTCAAAGAATGTGACTTCTTCCACACAAAGGTTGCTGAATTCTGCCCCGTTACTCAGGGAATTACTTCCAATGCTACTTCTGACATGAACATTTTGCCAGAAACAAAGGCACCACAGCCAAGCAATTCAGTCATCAGTACGTCAAAGTTGCCAGAGTTGATGCCTTTTTTAGGCCGTGCCTTTCGGATGGCAATGCTCAGACTAATGCTTATGGCCAAGGGCGCAATAGCTGCAGAGTGCCTTGTTTCCCCTCACAAAGTTGGGAGATGCTGGTAATTTTCTGGGGAGCAGGGCTTGTCACATGAATGTATTGTGAGAAAAGCAAAGGCCCGAGAATGAGAGACTGAAATGTGCTGCTTGGAACGAGTGTTGGATTGCGGTTTCTTTTTGAATTGCTCGTGTTCGAACGGCAGCTGTGCTGCTTGTGTTTTGTCGAGTTGAGCCAGCAGAATTGTCGGACGTTAGCCGCTAGTTTGCAAAATGCGAGTTGTTGGGAGAAATATGCGTGTATGAATGTTGGTTGCATTGCAGGGATGATGAACTTAATGACTGGCACTGCCGGTTAATTCATGCAGCAAGAATGAATGGAGTGTGTGTGTTGTGTGTTTGCACAGGAGAAATGAGTGTGAAGCTGCTCAGTAAGTGTGCAGAATTTGGAGCACGTTTTTCTACAGCTCTTGTGCACAGTTGTCAGGATGGCCGAGTGGTCTAAGGCGCCAGACTCAAGGACTGTTATTCCTTACCTTACCAAAGGTTGGTGAATTCTGGTCCCTTTCTAGGGGCGTGGGTTCGAATCCCACTTCTGACAGTGCCTTTTGATCCACACAATTACAAGCAGCGTCAAAAAGCCTGCTCAACTCATCTTCAATTTACAAGTGGCCACCACAAATACCTCAAAGGTATTGCCGTTTGCCAACAAACTCAAGGCACCGCTCACACACCGACTTCTTTTCCTCACAAAACTTGCCACATCCCAACACTGTCCTCGGGGATAAGGCTTCAAATCACACTTCTCATTTCAACCATTTGCCACACTCAAAATCAGGGAGTCAGAACTTTACATTTTTACCCTACCGCGTTGAAGCATTCCACATTGCTTTCTGCTGCTCTGGCTTTCAATCCCACTGCAGACAGTGGTGTTTCTCAGGAAAAGGGCACCAGAGTCAAAGAATGGGACTTCTTCCACACAAAGGCTGCTGAATTCTGCCCCGTTACTCAGGGAATTACTTCCAATGCTATTTCTGACATGAACATTTTGCCAGAAACAAAGGCACCACAGCCAAGCAATTCAGTCATCAGTACGTAAAAGTTGCCAGAGTTGATGCCTTTTTTAGGCCGTGCCTTTCGGATGGCAATGCTCAGACTAATGCTTATGGCCAAGGGCGCAATAGCTGCAGAGTGCCTTGTTTCCCCTCACAAAGTTGGGAGATGCTGGTAATTTTCTGGGGAGCAGGGCTTGTCACATTGTGAGAAAAGCAAAGGCCCGAGAATGAGAGACTGAAATGTGCTGCTTGGAACGAGTGTTGGATTGCGGTTTGTTTTTGAATTGCTCGTGTTCGAACGGCAGCTGTGCTGCTTGTGTTTTGTCGAGTTGAGCCAGCAGAATTGTCGGACGTCAGCCGCTAGTTTGCAAAATGCGAGTTGTTGGGAGAAATATGCGTGTATGAATGTTGGTTGCATTGCAGGGATGATGAACTTAATGACTGGCACTGCCGGTTAATTCATGCAGCAAGAATGAATGGAGTGTGTGTGTTGTGTGTTTGCACAGGAGAAATGAGTGTGAAGCTGCTCAGTAAGTGTGCAGAATTTGGAGCACGTTTTTCTACAGCTCTTGTGCACAGTTGTCAGGATGGCCGAGTGGTCTAAGACGCCAGACTGAAGGACTGTTATTCCTTACCTTACCAAAGGTTGGTGAATTCTGGTCCCTTTCTAGGGGCGTGGGTTCGAATCCCACTTCTGACAGTGCCTTTTGATCCACACAATTACAAGCAGCGTCAAAAAGCCTGCTCAACTCATCTTCAATTTACAAGTGGCCACCACAAATACCTCAAAGGTATTGCCGTTTGCCAACAAACTAAAGGCACCGCTCACACACCGACTTCATTTCCTCACAAAACTTGCCACATCCCAACACTGTCCTCGGGGATAAGGCTTCAAATCACACTTCTCATTTCAACCATTTGCCACACTCAAAATCAGGGAGTCAGAACTTTACATTTTTACCCTACCGCGTTGATGCATTCCACATTGCTTTCTGCTGCTCTGGCTTTCAATCCCACTGCAGACAGTGGTGTTTCTCAGGAAAAGGGCACCAGAGTCAAAGAATGGGACTTCTTCCACACAAAGGCTGCTGAATTCTGCCCCGTTACTCAGGGAATTACTTCCAATGCTACTTCTGACATGAACATTTTGCCAGAAACAAAGGCACCACAGCCAAGCAATTCAGTCATCAGTACGTCAAAGTTGCCAGAGTTGATGCCTTTTTTAGGCCGTGCCTTTCGGATGGCAATGCTCAGACTAATGCTTATGGCCAAGGGCGCAATAGCTGCAGAGTGCCTTGTTTCCCCTCACAAAGTTGGGAGATGCTGGTAATTTTCTGGGGAGCAGGGCTTGTCACATGAATGTATTGTGAGAAAAGCAAAGGCCCGAGAATGAGAGACTGAAATGTGCTGCTTGGAACGAGTGTTGGATTGCGGTTTCTTTTTGAATTGCTCGTGTTCGAACGGCAGCTGTGCTGCTTGTGTTTTGTCGAGTTGAGCCAGCAGAATTGTCGGACGTCAGCCGCTAGTTTGCAAAATGCGAGTTGTTGGGAGAAATATGCGTGTATGAATGTTGGTTGCATTGCAGGGATGATGAACTTAATGACTGGCACTGCCGGTTAATTCATGCAGCAAGAATGAATGGAGTGTGTGAGTTGTGTGTTTGCACAGGAGAAATGAGTGTGAAGCTGCTCAGTAAGTGTGCAGAATTTGGAGCACGTTTTTCTACAGCTCTTGTGCACAGTTGTCAGGATGGCCGAGTGGTCTAAGGCACCAGACTCAAGGACTGTTATTCCTTACCTTACCAAAGGTTGGTGAATTCTGGTCCCTTTCTAGGGGCGTGGGTTCGAATCCCACTTCTGACAGTGCCTTTTGATCCACACAATTACAAGCAGCGTCAAAAAGCCTGCTCAACTCATCTTCAATTTACAAGTGGCCACCACAAATACCTCAAAGGTATTGCCGTTTGCCAACAAACTCAAGGCACCGCTCACACACCGACTTCTTTTCCTCACAAAACTTGCCACATCCCAACACTGTCCTCGGGGATAAGGCTTCAAATCACACTTCTCATTTCAACCATTTGCCACACTCAAAATCAGGGAGTCAGAACTTTACATTTTTACCCTACCGCGTTGATGCATTCCACATTGCTTTCTGCTGCTCTGGCTTTCAATCCCACTGCAGACAGTGGTGTTTCTCAGGAAAAGGGCACCAGAGTCAAAGAATGGGACTTCTTCCACACAAAGGCTGCTGAATTCTGCCCCGTTACTCAGGGAATTACTTCCAATGCTACTTCTGACATGAACATTTTGCCAGAAACAAAGGCACCACAGCCAAGCAATTCAGTCATCAGTACGTCAAAGTTGCCAGAGTTGATGCCTTTTTTAGGCCGTGCCTTTCGGATGGCAATGCTCAGACTAATGCTTATGGCCAAGGGCGCAATAGCTGCAGAGTGCCTTGTTTCCCCTCACAAACTTGGGAGATGCTGGTAATTTTCTGGGGAGCAGGGCTTGTCACATGAATGTATTGTGAGAAAAGCAAAGGCCCGAGAATGAGAGACTGAAATGTGCTGCTTGGAACGAGTGTTGGATTGCGGTTTGTTTTTGAATTGCTCGTGTTCGAACGGCAGCTGTGCTGCTTGTGTTTTGTCGAGTTGAGCCAGCAGAATTGTCGGACGTCAGCCGCTAGTTTGCAAAATGCGAGTTGTTGGGAGAAATATGCGTGTATGAATGTTGGTTGCATTGCAGGGATGATGAACTTAATGACTGGCACTGCCGGTTAATTCATGCAGCAAGAATGAATGGAGTGTGTGTGTTGTGTGTTTGCACAGGAGAAATGAGTGTGAAGCTGCTCAGTAAGTGTGCAGAATTTGGAGCACGTGTTTCTACAGCTCTTGTGCACAGTTGTCAGGATGGCCGAGTGGTCTAAGACGCCAGACTCAAGGACTGTTATTCCTTACCTTACCAAAGGTTGGTGAATTCTGGTCCCTTTCTAGGGGCGTGGGTTCGAATCCCACTTCTGACAGTGCCTTTTGATCCACACAATTACAAGCAGCGTCAAAAAGCCTGCTCAACTCATCTTCAATTTAGAAGTGGCCACCACAAATACCTCAAAGGTATTGCCGTTTGCCAACAAACTAAAGGCACCGCTCACACACCGACTTCATTTCCTCACAAAACTTGCCACATCCCAACACTGTCCTCGGGGATAAGGCTTCAAATCACACTTCTCATTTCAACCATTTGCCACACTCAAAATCAGGGAGTCAGAACTTTACATTTTTACCCTACCGCGTTGAAGCATTCCACATTGCTTTCTGCTGCTCTGGCTTTCAATCCCACTGCAGACAGTGGTGTTTCTCAGGAAAAGGGCACCAGAGTCAAAGAATGGGACTTCTTCCACACAAAGGCTGCTGAATTCTGCCCCGTTACTCAGGGAATTACTTCCAATGCTACTTCTGACATGAACATTTTGCCAGAAACAAAGGCACCACAGCCAAGCAATTCAGTCATCAGTACGTCAAAGTTGCCAGAGTTGATGCCTTTTTTAGGCCGTGCCTTTCGGATGGCAATGCTCAGACTAATGCTTATGGCCAAGGGCGCAATAGCTGCAGAGTGCCTTGTTTCCCCTCACAAAGTTGGGAGATGCTGGTAATTTTCTGGGGAGCAGGGCTTGTCACATGAATGTATTGTGAGAAAAGCAAAGGCCCGAGAATGAGAGACTGAAATGTGCTGCTTGGAACGAGTGTTGGATTGCGGTTTGTTTTTGAATTGCTCGTGTTCGAACGGCAGCTGTGCTGCTTGTGTTTTGTCGAGTTGAGCCAGCAGAATTGTCGGACGTTAGCCGCTAGTTTGCAAAATGCGAGTTGTTGGGAGAAATATGCGTGTATGAATGTTGGTTGCATTGCAGGGATGATGAACTTAATGACTGGCACTGCCGGTTAATTCATGCAGCAAGAATGAATGGAGTGTGTGTGTTGTGTGTTTGCACAGGAGAAATGAGTGTGAAGCTGCTCAGTAAGTGTGCAGAATTTGGAGCACGTTTTTCTACAGCTCTTGTGCACAGTTGTCAGGATGGCCGAGTGGTCTAAGGCGCCAGACTCAAGGACTGTTATTCCTTACCTTACCAAAGGTTGGTGAATTCTGGTCCCTTTCTAGGGGCGTGGGTTCGAATCCCACTTCTGACAGTGCCTTTTGATCCACACAATTACAAGCAGCGTCAAAAAGCCTGCTCAACTCATCTTCAATTTACAAGTGGCCACCACAAATACCTCAAAGGTATTGCCGTTTGCCAACAAACTCAAGGCACCGCTCACACACCGACTTCTTTTCCTCACAAAACTTGCCACATCCCAACACTGTCCTCGGGGATAAGGCTTCAAATCACACTTCTCATTTCAACCATTTGCCACACTCAAAATCAGGGTGTCAAACTTTACATTTTTACCCTACCGCGTTGATGCATTCCACATTGCTTTCTGCTGCTCTGGCTTTCAATCCCACTGCAGACAGTGGTGTTTCTCAGGAAAAGGGCACCAGAGTCAAAGAATGGGACTTCTTCCACACAAAGGCTGCTGAATTCTGCCCCGTTACTCAGGGAATTACTTCCAATGCTACTTCTGACATGAACATTTTGCCAGAAACAAAGGCACCACAGCCAAGCAATTCAGTCATCAGTACGTCAAAGTTGCCAGAGTTGATGCCTTTTTTAGGCCGTGCCTTTCGGATGGCAATGCTCAGACAAATGCTTATGGCCAAGGGCGCAATAGCTGCAGAGTGCCTTGTTTCCCCTCACAAAGTTGGGAGATGCTGATAATTTTCTGGGGAGCAGGGCTTGTCACATGAATGTATTGTGAGAAAAGCAAAGGCCCGAGAATGAGAGACTGAAATGTGCTGCTTGGAACGAGTGTTGGATTGCGGTTTGTTTTTGAATTGCTCGTGTTCGAACGGCAGCTGTGCTGCTTGTGTTTTGGCAAGTTGAGCCAGCAGAATTGTCGGACGTCAGCCGCTAGTTTGCAAAATGCGAGTTGTTGGGAGAAATATGCGTGTATGAATGTTGGTTGCATTGCAGGGATGATGAACTTAATGACTGGCACTGCCGGTTAATTCATGCAGCAAGAATGAATGGAGTGTGTGAGTTGTGTGTTTGCACAGGAGAAATGAGTGTGAAGCTGCTCAGTAAGTGTGCAGAATTTGGAGCACGTTTTTCTACAGCTCTTGTGCACAGTTGTCAGGATGGCCGAGTGGTCTAAGGCACCAGACTCAAGGACTGTTATTCCTTACCTTACCAAAGGTTGGTGAATTCTGGTCCCTTTCTAGGGGCGTGGGTTCGAATCCCACTTCTGACAGTGCCTTTTGATCCACACAATTACAAGCAGCGTCAAAAAGCCTGCTCAACTCATCTTCAATTTACAAGTGGCCACCACAAATACCTCAAAGGTATTGCCGTTTGCCAACAAACTAAAGGCACCGCTCACACACCGACTTCTTTTCCTCACAAAACTTGCCACATCCCAACACTGTCCTCGGGGATAAGGCTTCAAATCACACTTCTCATTTCAACCATTTGCCACACTCAAAATCAGGGTGTCAAACTTTACATTTTTACCCTACCGCGTTGATGCATTCCACATTGCTTTCTGCTGCTCTGGCTTTCAATCCCACTGCAGAAAGTGGTGTTTCTCAGGAAAAGGGCACCAGAGTCAAAGAATGGGACTTCTTCCACACAAAGGCTGCTGAATTCTGCCCCGTTACTCAGGGAATTACTTCCAATGCTACTTCTGACATGAACATTTTGCCAGAAACAAAGGCACCACAGCCAAGCAATTCAGTCATCAGTACGTCAAAGTTGCCAGAGTTGATGCCTTTTTTAGGCCGTGCCTTTCGGATGGCAATGCTCAGACTAATGCTTATGGCCAAGGGCGCAATAGCTGCAGAGTGCCTTGTTTCCCCTCACAAAGTTGGGAGATGCTGGTAATTTTCTGGGGAGCAGGGCTTGTCACATGAATGTATTGTGAGAAAAGCAAAGGCCCGAGAATGAGAGACTGAAATGTGCTGCTTGGAACGAGTGTTGGATTGCGGTTTGTTTTTGAATTGCTCGTGTTCGAACGGCAGCTGTGCTGCTTGTGTTTTGTCGAGTTGAGCCAGCAGAATTGTCGGACGTCAGCCGCTAGTTTGCAAAATGCGAGTTGTTGGGAGAAATATGCGTGTATGAATGTTGGTTGCATTGCAGGGATGATGAACTTAATGACTGGCACTGCCGGTTAATTCATGCAGCAAGAATGAATGGAGTGTGTGTGTTGTGTGTTTGCACAGGAGAAATGAGTGTGAAGCTGCTCAGTAAGTGTGCAGAATTTGGAGCACGTTTTTCTACAGCTCTTGTGCACAGTTGTCAGGATGGCCGAGTGGTCTAAGGCGCCAGACTCAAGGACTGTTATTCCTTAATACGATAGCAAAATACTGCGGATGCTGGAAATCCGAAATAACAACAGAAAACGCTGGAAAAACTCAGCAGGCCAGGCAGCATCCGTGGAGAGAGAAAGAGAGTTAACGTGTCAGGTCGATGACCTTTCATCAGAACTGGGAAGAGCCGGAAATCAAATAGATTTAAGGCCAGGGTAAAGCTGGGAAAAGGGGGAGGGGATAAAGGAACAAAGGTGGAGACGAAGAGACATTAAGAGATATGCAAGGCTAGAGGTGGTGTTAATGTGACAGATTAAGGCTGAATGAAGTGTGAAATCCACTGGCAGAATGAAGGACAGCTGCCAGCTTCTAGGAGGAAAAAAAAAGGTGGGGGGGGGACAAATGAAAGGGTGGATAAAATAAAATATAAATGTGATTGGAGCTGAGGTTATGATCTAAAATTGTTGAACTCGATATTGAGTCCAGAGGGCTGTAGCGTGCCTAAACGAAAGATGAGGTGCTGTTCCTCGAGCTTACGCTGAGCTTCCGTGGAACAGTGTAATAGGCCGAGGACGGTGAGGTCAGAGTGGGAGTGAAGCGGTGAATTAAAGTGACAGGCCACCGGGAGCTCGGGGTCCCCCTTACGGACTGAACGGAGGTGTTCCGCAAAGCGGTCACCCAATCTGCGTTTGGTCTCCCCAATGTAGAGGAGTCCACATCGTGAGCAGCGAATACAGTATACTAAATTGCAGGAAGTACAAGTAAATCGCTGTTTCACCTGGAAGGGGTGTTTGGGGCCCTGGACAGTGGGAAGAGGGGAGGTATAAGGGCATGTGTTGCATCTCCTGCGCGTGCACGGGAAGGTGCCGGGCGAAGGGGAAGGGGTGCTGGGGGTGGTAGAGGAGTGGACTAGGGTGTCGCGGAGGGAGCGGTCCCTACGGAATGCTGAAAGGGGAGGTGAGGGGAAGATGTGTTTCGTGGTGGGATCACGCTGGAGGTGGCGGAAATGGCGGAGGATGATCCGTTGAATGTGGAGGCTGGTGGGGTGAAAGGTGAGGACAAGGGGAACCCTATCGTGGTTCCGGGAGGGAGGGACTGTTATTCCTTACCTTACCAAAGGTTGGTGAACTCTGGTCCCTTTCTAGGGGCGTGGGTTCGAATCCCACTTCTGACAGTGCCTTTTGATCCACACAATTACAAGCAGCGTCAAAAAGCCTGCTCAACTCATCTTCAATTTACAAGTGGCCACCACAAATACCTCAAAGGTATTGCCGTTTGCCAACAAACTCAAGGCACCGCTCACACACCGACTTCTTTTCCTCACAAAACTTGCCACATCCCAACACTGTCCTCGGGGATAAGGCTTCAAATCACACTTCTCATTTCAACCATTTGCCACACTCAAAATCAGGGAGTCAGAACTTTACATTTTTGATGCATTCCACATTGCTTTCTGCTGCTCTGGCTTTCAATCCCACTGCAGAAAGTGGTGTTTCTCAGGAAAAGGGCACCAGAGTCAAAGAATGGGACTTCTTCCACACAAAGGCTGCTGAATTCTGCCCCGTTACTCAGGGAATTACTTCCAATGCTACTTCTGACATGAACATTTTGCCAGAAACAAAGGCACCACAGCCAAGCAATTCAGTCATCAGTACGTCAAAGTTGCCAGAGTTGATGCCTTTTTTAGGCCGTGCCTTTCGGATGGCAATGCTCAGACTAATGCTTATGGCCAAGGGCGCAATAGCTGCAGAGTGCCTTGTTTCCCCTCACAAAGTTGGGAGATGCTGGTAATTTTCTGGGGAGCAGGGCTTGTCACATGAATGTATTGTGAGAAAAGCAAAGGCCCGAGAATGAGAGACTGAAATGTGCTGCTTGGAACGAGTGTTGGATTGCGGTTTGTTTTTGAATTGCTCGTGTTCGAACGGCAGCTGTGCTGCTTGTGTTTTGTCGAGTTGAGCCAGCAGAATTGTCGGACGTCAGCCGCTAGTTTGCAAAATGCGAGTTGTTGGGAGAAATATGCGTGTATGAATGTTGGTTGCATTGCAGGGATGATGAACTTAATGACTGGCACTGCCGGTTAATTCATGCAGCAAGAATGAATGGAGTGTGTGTGTTGTGTGTTTGCACAGGAGAAATGAGTGTGAAGCTGCTCAGTAAGTGTGCAGAATTTGGAGCACGTTTTTCTACAGCTCTTGTGCACAGTTGTCAGGATGGCCGAGTGGTCTAAGGCGCCAGACTCAAGGACTGTTATTCCTTACCTTACCAAAGGTTGGTGAATTCTGGTCCCTTTCTAGGGGCGTGGGTTTGAATCCCACTTCTGACAGTGCCTTTTGATCCACACAATTACAAGCAGCGTCAAAAAGCCTGCTCAACTCATCTTCAATTTGCAAGTGGCCACCACAAATACCTCAAAGGTATTGCCGTTTGCCAACAAACTAAAGGCACCGCTCACACACCGACTTCTTTTCCTCACAAAACTTGCCACATCCCAACACTGTCCTCGGGGAGAAGGCTTCAAATCACACTTCTCATTTCAACCATTTGCCACACTCAAAATCAGGGAGTCAGAACTTTACATTTTTACCCCACCGCGTTGATGCATTCCACATTGCTTTCTGCTGCTCTGGCTTTCAATCCCACTGCAGACAGTGGTGTTTCTCAGGAAAAGGGCACCAGAGTCAAAGAATGGGACTTCTTCCACACAAAGGCTGCTGAATTCTGCCCCGTTACTCAGGGAATTACTTCCAATGCTACTTCTGACATGAACATTTTGCCAGAAACAAAGGCACCACAGCCAAGCAATTCAGTCATCAGTACGTCAAAGTTGCCAGAGTTGATGCCTTTTTTAGGCCGTGCCTTTCGGATGGCAATGCTCAGACTAATGCTTATGGCCAAGGGCGCAATAGCTGCAGAGTGCCTTGTTTCCCCTCACAAAGTTGGGAGATGCTGGTAATTTTCTGGGGAGCAGGGCTTGTCACATGAATGTATTGTGAGAAAAGCAAAGGCCCGAGAATGAGAGACTGAAATGTGCTGCTTGGAACGAGTGTTGGATTGCGGTTTGTTTTTGAATTGCTCGTGTTCGAACGGCAGCTGTGCTGCTTGTGTTTTGTCGAGTTGAGCCAGCAGAATTGTCGGACGTCAGCCGCTAGTTTGCAAAATGCGAGTTGTTGGGAGAAATATGCGTGTATGAATGTTGGTTGCATTGCAGGGATGATGAACTTAATGACTGGCACTGCCGGTTAATTCATGCAGCAAGAATGAATGGAGTGTGTGTGTTGTGTGTTTGCACAGGAGAAATGAGTGTGAAGCTGCTCAGTAAGTGTGCAGAATTTGGAGCACGTTTTTCTACAGCTCTTGTGCACAGTTGTCAGGATGGCCGAGTGGTCTAAGGCACCAGACTCAAGGACTGTTATTCCTTACCTTACCAAAGGTTGGTGAATTCTGGTCCCTTTCTAGGGGCGTGGGTTTGAATCCCACTTCTGACAGTGCCTTTTGATCCACACAATTACAAGCAGCGTCAAAAAGCCTGCTCAACTCATCTTCAATTTACAAGTGGCCACCACAAATACCTCAAAGGTATTGCCGTTTGCCAACAAACTAAAGGCACCGCTCACACACCGACTTCTTTTCCTCACAAAACTTGCCACATCCCAACACTGTCCTCGGGGATAAGGCTTCAAATCACACTTCTCATTTCAACCATTTGCCACACTCAAAATCAGGGAGTCAGAACTTTACATTTTTGATGCATTCCACATTGCTTTCTGCTGCTCTGGCTTTCAATCCCACTGCAGAAAGTGGTGTTTCTCAGGAAAAGGGCACCAGAGTCAAAGAATGGGACTTCTTCCACACAAAGGCTGCTGAATTCTGCCCCGTTACTCAGGGAATTACTTCCAATGCTACTTCTGACATGAACATTTTGCCAGAAACAAAGGCACCACAGCCAAGCAATTCAGTCATCAGTACGTAAAAGTTGCCAGAGTTGATGCCTTTTTTAGGCCGTGCCTTTCGGATGGCAATGCTCAGACAAATGCTTATGGCCAAGGGCGCAATAGCTGCAGAGTGCCTTGTTTCCCCTCACAAAGTTGGGAGATGCTGATAATTTTCTGGGGAGCAGGGCTTGTCACATGAATGTATTGTGAGAAAAGCAAAGGCCCGAGAATGAGAGACTGAAATGTGCTGCTTGGAACGAGTGTTGGATTGCGGTTTGTTTTTGAATTGCTCGTGTTCGAACGGCAGCTGTGCTGCTTGTGTTTTGTCGAGTTGAGCCAGCAGAATTGTCGGACGTCAGCCGCTAGTTTGCAAAATGCGAGTTGTTGGGAGAAATATGCGTGTATGAATGTTGGTTGCATTGCAGGGATGATGAACTTAATGACTGGCACTGCCGGTTAATTCATGCAGCAAGAATGAATGGAGTGTGTGTGTTGTGTGTTTGCACAGGAGAAATGAGTGTGAAGCTGCTCAGTAAGTGTGCAGAATTTGGAGCACGTTTTTCTACAGCTCTTGTGCACAGTTGTCAGGATGGCCGAGTGGTCTAAGGCGCCAGACTCAAGGACTGTTATTCCTTAATACGATAGCAAAATACTGCGGATGCTGGAAATCCGAAATAACAACAGAAAACGCTGGAAAAACTCAGCAGGCCAGGCAGCATCCGTGGAGAGAGAAAGAGAGTTAACGTGTCAGGTCGATGACCTTTCATCAGAACTGGGAAGAGCCGGAAATCAAATAGATTTAAGGCCAGGGTAAAGCTGGGAAAAGGGGGAGGGGATAAAGGAACAAAGGTGGAGACGAAGAGACATTAAGAGATATGCAAGGCTAGAGGTGGTGTTAATGTGACAGATTAAGGCTGAATGAAGTGTGAAATCCACTGGCAGAATGAAGGACAGCTGCCAGCTTCTAGGAGGAAAAAAAGGTGGGGGGGGGACAAATGAAAGGGTGGATAAAATAAAATATAAATGTGATTGGAGCTGAGGTTATGATCTAAAATTGTTGAACTCGATATTGAGTCCAGAGGGCTGTAGCGTGCCTAAACGAAAGATGAGGTGCTGTTCCTCGAGCTTACGCTGAGCTTCCGTGGAACAGTGTAATAGGCCGAGGACGGTGAGGTCAGAGTGGGAGTGAAGCGGTGAATTAAAGTGACAGGCCACCGGGAGCTCGGGGTCCCCCTTACGGACTGAACGGAGGTGTTCCGCAAAGCGGTCACCCAATCTGCGTTTGGTCTCCCCAATGTAGAGGAGTCCACATCGTGAGCAGCGAATACAGTATACTAAATTGCAGGAAGTACAAGTAAATCGCTGTTTCACCTGGAAGGGGTGTTTGGGGCCCTGGACAGTGGGAAGAGGGGAGGTATAAGGGCATGTGTTGCATCTCCTGCGCGTGCACGGGAAGGTGCCGGGCGAAGGGGAAGGGGTGCTGGGGGTGGTAGAGGAGTGGACTAGGGTGTCGCGGAGGGAGCGGTCCCTACGGAATGCTGAAAGGGGAGGTGAGGGGAAGATGTGTTTCGTGGTGGGATCACGCTGGAGGTGGCGGAAATGGCGGAGGATGATCCGTTGAATGTGGAGGCTGGTGGGGTGAAAGGTGAGGACAAGGGGAACCCTATCGTGGTTCCGGGAGGGAGGGACTGTTATTCCTTACCTTACCAAAGGTTGGTGAACTCTGGTCCCTTTCTAGGGGCGTGGGTTCGAATCCCACTTCTGACAGTGCCTTTTGATCCACACAATTACAAGCAGCGTCAAAAAGCCTGCTCAACTCATCTTCAATTTACAAGTGGCCACCACAAATACCTCAAAGGTATTGCCGTTTGCCAACAAACTAAAGGCACCGCTCACACACCGACTTCTTTTCCTCACAAAACTTGCCACATCCCAACACTGTCCTCGGGGATAAGGCTTCAAATCACACTTCTCATTTCAACCATTTGCCACACTCAAAATCAGGGAGTCAGAACTTTACATTTTTGATGCATTCCACATTGCTTTCTGCTGCTCTGGCTTTCAATCCCACTGCAGACAGTGGTGTTTCTCAGGAAAAGGGCACCAGAGTCAAAGAATGGGACTTCTTCCACACAAAGGCTGCTGAATTCTGCCCCGTTACTCAGGGAATTACTTCCAATGCTACTTCTGACATGAACATTTTGCCAGAAACAAAGGCACCACAGCCAAGCAATTCAGTCATCAGTACGTAAAAGTTGCCAGAGTTGATGCCTTTTTTAGGCCGTGCCTTTCGGATGGCAATGCTCAGACAAATGCTTATGGCCAAGGGCGCAATAGCTGCAGAGTGCCTTGTTTCCCCTCACAAAGTTGGGAGATGCTGATAATTTTCTGGGGAGCAGGGCTTGTCACATGAATGTATTGTGAGAAAAGCAAAGGCCCGAGAATGAGAGACTGAAATGTGCTGCTTGGAACGAGTGTTGGATTGCGGTTTGTTTTTGAATTGCTCGTGTTCGAACGGCAGCTGTGCTGCTTGTGTTTTGTCGAGTTGAGCCAGCAGAATTGTCGGACGTCAGCCGCTAGTTTGCAAAATGCGAGTTGTTGGGAGAAATATGCGTGTATGAATGTTGGTTGCATTGCAGGGATGATGAACTTAATGACTGGCACTGCCGGTTAATTCATGCAGCAAGAATGAATGGAGTGTGTGAGTTGTGTGTTTGCACAGGAGAAATGAGTGTGAAGCTGCTCAGTAAGTGTGCAGAATTTGGAGCACGTTTTTCTACAGCTCTTGTGCACAGTTGTCAGGATGGCCGAGTGGTCTAAGGCACCAGACTCAAGGACTGTTATTCCTTACCTTACCAAAGGTTGGTGAATTCTGGTCCCTTTCTAGGGGCGTGGGTTCGAATCCCACTTCTGACAGTGCCTTTTGATCCACACAATTACAAGCAGCGTCAAAAAGCCTGCTCAACTCATCTTCAATTTACAAGTGGCCACCACAAATACCTCAAAGGTATTGCCGTTTGCCAACAAACTAAAGGCACCGCTCACACACCGACTTCTTTTCCTCACAAAACTTGCCACATCCCAACACTGTCCTCGGGGATAAGGCTTCAAATCACACTTCTCATTTCAACCATTTGCCACACTCAAAATCAGGGAGTCAGAACTTTACATTTTTACCCCACCGCGTTGATGCATTCCACATTGCTTTCTGCTGCTCTGGCTTTCAATCCCACTGCAGACAGTGGTGTTTCTCAGGAAAAGGGCACCAGAGTCAAAGAATGGGACTTCTTCCACACAAAGGCTGCTGAATTCTGCCCCGTTACTCAGGGAATTACTTCCAATGCTACTTCTGACATGAACATTTTGCCAGAAACAAAGGCACCACAGCCAAGCAATTCAGTCATCAGTACGTCAAAGTTGCCAGAGTTGATGCCTTTTTTAGGCCGTGCCTTTCGGATGGCAATGCTCAGACTAATGCTTATGGCCAAGGGCGCAATAGCTGCAGAGTGCCTTGTTTCCCCTCACAAAGTTGGGAGATGCTGGTAATTTTCTGGGGAGCAGGGCTTGTCACATGAATGTATTGTGAGAAAAGCAAAGGCCCGAGAATGAGAGACTGAAATGTGCTGCTTGGAACGAGTGTTGGATTGCGGTTTGTTTTTGAATTGCTCGTGTTCGAACGGCAGCTGTGCTGCTTGTGTTTTGTCGAGTTGAGCCAGCAGAATTGTCGGACGTCAGCCGCTAGTTTGCAAAATGCGAGTTGTTGGGAGAAATATGCGTGTATGAATGTTGGTTGCATTGCAGGGATGATGAACTTAATGACTGGCACTGCCGGTTAATTCATGCAGCAAGAATGAATGGAGTGTGTGAGTTGTGTGTTTGCACAGGAGAAATGAGTGTGAAGCTGCTCAGTAAGTGTGCAGAATTTGGAGCACGTTTTTCTACAGCTCTTGTGCACAGTTGTCAGGATGGCCGAGTGGTCTAAGGCGCCAGACTCAAGGACTGTTATTCCTTACCTTACCAAAGGTTGGTGAATTCTGGTCCCTTTCTAGGGGCGTGGGTTCGAATCCCACTTCTGACAGTGCCTTTTGATCCACACAATTACAAGCAGCGTCAAAAAGCCTGCTCAACTCATCTTCAATTTACAAGTGTCCACCACAAATACCTCAAAGGTATTGCCGTTTGCCAACAAACTAAAGGCACCGCTCACACACCGACTTCTTTTCCTCACAAAACTTGCCACATCCCAACACTGTCCTCGGGGATAAGGCTTCAAATCACACTTCTCATTTCAACCATTTGCCACACTCAAAATCAGGGTGTCAAACTTTACATTTTTACCCTACCGCGTTGATGCATTCCACATTGCTTTCTGCTGCTCTGGCTTTCAATCCCACTGCAGAAAGTGGTGTTTCTCAGGAAAAGGGCACCAGAGTCAAAGAATGGGACTTCTTCCACACAAAGGCTGCTGAATTCTGCCCCGTTACTCAGGGAATTACTTCCAATGCTACTTCTGACATGAACATTTTGCCAGAAACAAAGGCACCACAGCCAAGCAATTCAGTCATCAGTACGTCAAAGTTGCCAGAGTTGATGCCTTTTTTAGGCCGTGCCTTTCGGATGGCAATGCTCAGACTAATGCTTATGGCCAAGGGCGCAATAGCTGCAGAGTGCCTTGTTTCCCCTCACAAAGTTGGGAGATGCTGGTAATTTTCTGGGGAGCAGGGCTTGTCACATGAATGTATTGTGAGAAAAGCAAAGGCCCGAGAATGAGAGACTGAAATGTGCTGCTTGGAACGAGTGTTGGATTGCGGTTTGTTTTTGAATTGCTCGTGTTCGAACGGCAGCTGTGCTGCTTGTGTTTTGTCGAGTTGAGCCAGCAGAATTGTCGGACGTCAGCCGCTAGTTTGCAAAATGCGAGTTGTTGGGAGAAATATGCGTGTATGAATGTTGGTTGCATTGCAGGGATGATGAACTTAATGACTGGCACTGCCGGTTAATTCATGCAGCAAGAATGAATGGAGTGTGTGTGTTGTGTGTTTGCACAGGAGAAATGAGTGTGAAGCTGCTCAGTAAGTGTGCAGAATTTGGAGCACGTTTTTCTACAGCTCTTGTGCACAGTTGTCAGGATGGCCGAGTGGTCTAAGGCGCCAGACTCAAGGACTGTTATTCCTTAATACGATAGCAAAATACTGCGGATGCTGGAAATCCGAAATAACAACAGAAAACGCTGGAAAAACTCAGCAGGCCAGGCAGCATCCGTGGAGAGAGAAAGAGAGTTAACGTGTCAGGTCGATGACCTTTCATCAGAACTGGGAAGAGCCGGAAATCAAATAGATTTAAGGCCAGGGTAAAGCTGGGAAAAGGGGGAGGGGATAAAGGAACAAAGGTGGAGACGAAGAGACATTAAGAGATATGCAAGGCTAGAGGTGGTGTTAATGTGACAGATTAAGGCTGAATGAAGTGTGAAATCCACTGGCAGAATGAAGGACAGCTGCCAGCTTCTAGGAGGAAAAAAAAAGGTGGGGGGGGGACAAATGAAAGGGTGGATAAAATAAAATATAAATGTGATTGGAGCTGAGGTTATGATCTAAAATTGTTGAACTCGATATTGAGTCCAGAGGGCTGTAGCGTGCCTAAACGAAAGATGAGGTGCTGTTCCTCGAGCTTACGCTGAGCTTCCGTGGAACAGTGTAATAGGCCGAGGACGGTGAGGTCAGAGTGGGAGTGAAGCGGTGAATTAAAGTGACAGGCCACCGGGAGCTCGGGGTCCCCCTTACGGACTGAACGGAGGTGTTCCGCAAAGCGGTCACCCAATCTGCGTTTGGTCTCCCCAATGTAGAGGAGTCCACATCGTGAGCAGCGAATACAGTATACTAAATTGCAGGAAGTACAAGTAAATCGCTGTTTCACCTGGAAGGGGTGTTTGGGGCCCTGGACAGTGGGAAGAGGGGAGGTATAAGGGCATGTGTTGCATCTCCTGCGCGTGCACGGGAAGGTGCCGGGCGAAGGGGAAGGGGTGCTGGGGGTGGTAGAGGAGTGGACTAGGGTGTCGTGGAGGGAGCGGTCCCTACGGAATGCTGAAAGGGGAGGTGAGGGGAAGATGTGTTTCGTGGTGGGATCACGCTGGAGGTGGCGGAAATGGCGGAGGATGATCCGTTGAATGTGGAGGCTGGTGGGGTGAAAGGTGAGGACAAGGGGAACCCTATCGTGGTTCCGGGAGGGAGGGACTGTTATTCCTTACCTTACCAAAGGTTGGTGAACTCTGGTCCCTTTCTAGGGGCGTGGGTTCGAATCCCACTTCTGACAGTGCCTTTTGATCCACACAATTACAAGCAGCGTCAAAAAGCCTGCTCAACTCATCTTCAATTTACAAGTGGCCACCACAAATACCTCAAAGGTATTGCCGTTTGCCAACAAACTCAAGGCACCGCTCACACACCGACTTCTTTTCCTCACAAAACTTGCCACATCCCAACACTGTCCTCGGGGATAAGGCTTCAAATCACACTTCTCATTTCAACCATTTGCCACACTCAAAATCAGGGAGTCAGAACTTTACATTTTTACCCTACCGCGTTGATGCATTCCACATTGCTTTCTGCTGCTCTGGCTTTCAATCCCACTGCAGACAGTGGTGTTTCTCAGGAAAAGGGCACCAGAGTCAAAGAATGGGACTTCTTCCACACAAAGGCTGCTGAATTCTGCCCCGTTACTCAGGGAATTACTTCCAATGCTACTTCTGACATGAACATTTTGCCAGAAACAAAGGCACCACAGCCAAGCAATTCAGTCATCAGTACGTCAAAGTTGCCAGAGTTGATGCCTTTTTTAGGCCTTGCCTTTCGGATGGCAATGCTCAGACTAATGCTTATGGCCAAGGGCGCAATAGCTGCAGAGTGCCTTGTTTCCCCTCACAAAGTTGGGAGATGCTGGTAATTTTCTGGGGAGCAGGGCTTGTCACATGAATGTATTGTGAGAAAAGCAAAGGCCCGAGAATGAGAGACTGAAATGTGCTGCTTGGAACGAGTGTTGGATTGCGGTTTGTTTTTGAATTGCTCGTGTTCGAACGGCAGCTGTGCTGCTTGTGTTTTGTCGAGTTGAGCCAGCAGAATTGTCGGACGTCAGCCGCTAGTTTGCAAAATGCGAGTTGTTGGGAGAAATATGCGTGTATGAATGTTGGTTGCATTGCAGGGATGATGAACTTAATGACTGGCACTGCCGGTTAATTCATGCAGCAAGAATGAATGGAGTGTGTGAGTTGTGTGTTTGCACAGGAGAAATGAGTGTGAAGCTGCTCAGTAAGTGTGCAGAATTTGGAGCACGTTTTTCTACAGCTCTTGTGCACAGTTGTCAGGATGGCCGAGTGGTCTAAGGCGCCAGACTCAAGGACTGTTATTCCTTACCTTACCAAAGGTTGGTGAATTCTGGTCCCTTTCTAGGGGCGTGGGTTCGAATCCCACTTCTGACAGTGCCTTTTGATCCACACAATTACAAGCAGCGTCAAAAAGCCTGCTCAACTCATCTTCAATTTACAAGTGGCCACCACAAATACCTCAAAGGTATTGCCGTTTGCCAACAAACTAAAGGCACCGCTCACACACCGACTTCTTTTCCTCACAAAACTTGCCACATCCCAACACTGTCCTCGGGGATAAGGCTTCAAATCACACTTCTCATTTCAACCATTTGCCACACTCAAAATCAGGGTGTCAAACTTTACATTTTTACCCTACCGCGTTGATGCATTCCACATTGCTTTCTGCTGCTCTGGCTTTCAATCCCACTGCAGAAAGTGGTGTTTCTCAGGAAAAGGGCACCAGAGTCAAAGAATGGGACTTCTTCCACACAAAGGCTGCTGAATTCTGCCCCGTTACTCAGGGAATTACTTCCAATGCTACTTCTGACATGAACATTTTGCCAGAAACAAAGGCACCACAGCCAAGCAATTCAGTCATCAGTACGTCAAAGTTGCCAGAGTTGATGCCTTTTTTAGGCCGTGCCTTTCGGATGGCAATGCTCAGACTAATGCTTATGGCCAAGGGCGCAATAGCTGCAGAGTGCCTTGTTTCCCCTCAAAGTTGGGAGATGCTGGTAATTTTCTGGGGAGCAGGGCTTGTCACATGAATGTATTGTGAGAAAAGCAAAGGCCCGAGAATGAGAGACTGAAATGTGCTGCTTGGAACGAGTGTTGGATTGCGGTTTGTTTTTGAATTGCTCGTGTTCGAACGGCAGCTGTGCTGCTTGTGTTTTGTCGAGTTGAGCCAGCAGAATTGTCGGACGTTAGCCGCTAGTTTGCAAAATGCGAGTTGTTGGGAGAAATATGCGTGTATGAATGTTGGTTGCATTGCAGGGATGATGAACTTAATGACTGGCACTGCCGGTTAATTCATGCAGCAAGAATGAATGGAGTGTGTGTGTTGTGTGTTTGCACAGGAGAAATGAGTGTGAAGCTGCTCAGTAAGTGTGCAGAATTTGGAGCACGTTTTTCTACAGCTCTTGTGCACAGTTGTCAGGATGGCCGAGTGGTCTAAGGCGCCAGACTCAAGGACTGTTATTCCTTAATACGATAGCAAAATACTGCGGATGCTGGAAATCCGAAATAACAACAGAAAACGCTGGAAAAACTCAGCAGGCCAGGCAGCATCCGTGGAGAGAGAAAGAGAGTTAACGTTTCAGGTCGATGACCTTTCATCAGAACTGGGAAGAGCCGGAAATCAAATAGATTTAAGGCCAGGGTAAAGCTGGGAAAAGGGGGAGGGGATAAAGGAACAAAGGTGGAGACGAAGAGACATTAAGAGATATGCAAGGCTAGAGGTGGTGTTAATGTGACAGATTAAGGCTGAATGAAGTGTGAAATCCACTGGCAGAATGAAGGACAGCTGCCAGCTTCTAGGAGGAAAAAAAAAGGTGGGGGGGGGACAAATGAAAGGGTGGATAAAATAAAATATAAATGTGATTGGAGCTGAGGTTATGATCTAAAATTGTTGAACTCGATATTGAGTCCAGAGGGCTGTAGCGTGCCTAAACGAAAGATGAGGTGCTGTTCCTCGAGCTTACGCTGAGCTTCCGTGGAACAGTGTAATAGGCCGAGGACGGTGAGGTCAGAGTGGGAGTGAAGCGGTGAATTAAAGTGACAGGCCACCGGGAGCTCGGGGTCCCCCTTACGGACTGAACGGAGGTGTTCCGCAAAGCGGTCACCCAATCTGCGTTTGGTCTCCCCAATGTAGAGGAGTCCACATCGTGAGCAGCGAATACAGTATACTAAATTGCAGGAAGTACAAGTAAATCGCTGTTTCACCTGGAAGGGGTGTTTGGGGCCCTGGACAGTGGGAAGAGGGGAGGTATAAGGGCATGTGTTGCATCTCCTGCGCGTGCACGGGAAGGTGCCGGGCGAAGGGGAAGGGGTGCTGGGGGTGGTAGAGGAGTGGACTAGGGTGTCGCGGAGGGAGCGGTCCCTACGGAATGCTGAAAGGGGAGGTGAGGGGAAGATGTGTTTCGTGGTGGGATCACGCTGGAGGTGGCGGAAATGGCGGAGGATGATCCGTTGAATGTGGAGGCTGGTGGGGTGAAAGGTGAGGACAAGGGGAACCCTATCGTGGTTCCGGGAGGGAGGGACTGTTATTCCTTACCTTACCAAAGGTTGGTGAACTCTGGTCCCTTTCTAGGGGCGTGGGTTCGAATCCCACTTCTGACAGTGCCTTTTGATCCACACAATTACAAGCAGCGTCAAAAAGCCTGCTCAACTCATCTTCAATTTACAAGTGGCCACCACAAATACCTCAAAGGTATTGCCGTTTGCCAACAAACTAAAGGCACCGCTCACACACCGACTTCTTTTCCTCACAAAACTTGCCACATCCCAACACTGTCCTCGGGGATAAGGCTTCAAATCACACTTCTCATTTCAACCATTTGCCACACTCAAAATCAGGGAGTCAGAACTTTACATTTTTACCCCACCGCGTTGATGCATTCCACATTGCTTTCTGCTGCTCTGGCTTTCAATCCCACTGCAGACAGTGGTGTTTCTCAGGAAAAGGGCACCAGAGTCAAAGAATGGGACTTCTTCCACACAAAGGCTGCTGAATTCTGCCCCGTTACTCAGGGAATTACTTCCAATGCTACTTCTGACATGAACATTTTGCCAGAAACAAAGGCACCACAGCCAAGCAATTCAGTCATCAGTACGTCAAAGTTGCCAGAGTTGATGCCTTTTTTAGGCCGTGCCTTTCGGATGGCAATGCTCAGACTAATGCTTATGGCCAAGGGCGCAATAGCTGCAGAGTGCCTTGTTTCCCCTCACAAAGTTGGGAGATGCTGGTAATTTTCTGGGGAGCAGGGCTTGTCACATGAATGTATTGTGAGAAAAGCAAAGGCCCGAGAATGAGAGACTGAAATGTGCTGCTTGGAACGAGTGTTGGATTGCGGTTTGTTTTTGAATTGCTCGTGTTCGAACGGCAGCTGTGCTGCTTGTGTTTTGTCGAGTTGAGCCAGCAGAATTGTCGGACGTCAGCCGCTAGTTTGCAAAATGCGAGTTGTTGGGAGAAATATGCGTGTATGAATGTTGGTTGCATTGCAGGGATGATGAACTTAATGACTGGCACTGCCGGTTAATTCATGCAGCAAGAATGAATGGAGTGTGTGAGTTGTGTGTTTGCACAGGAGAAATGAGTGTGAAGCTGCTCAGTAAGTGTGCAGAATTTGGAGCACGTTTTTCTACAGCTCTTGTGCACAGTTGTCAGGATGGCCGAGTGGTCTAAGGCGCCAGACTCAAGGACTGTTATTCCTTACCTTACCAAAGGTTGGTGAATTCTGGTCCCTTTCTAGGGGCGTGGGTTCGAATCCCACTTCTGACAGTGCCTTTTGATCCACACAATTACAAGCAGCGTCAAAAAGCCTGCTCAACTCATCTTCAATTTACAAGTGTCCACCACAAATACCTCAAAGGTATTGCCGTTTGCCAACAAACTAAAGGCACCGCTCACACACCGACTTCTTTTCCTCACAAAACTTGCCACATCCCAACACTGTCCTCGGGGATAAGGCTTCAAATCACACTTCTCATTTCAACCATTTGCCACACTCAAAATCAGGGTGTCAAACTTTACATTTTTACCCTACCGCGTTGATGCATTCCACATTGCTTTCTGCTGCTCTGGCTTTCAATCCCACTGCAGAAAGTGGTGTTTCTCAGGAAAAGGGCACCAGAGTCAAAGAATGGGACTTCTTCCACACAAAGGCTGCTGAATTCTGCCCCGTTACTCAGGGAATTACTTCCAATGCTACTTCTGACATGAACATTTTGCCAGAAACAAAGGCACCACAGCCAAGCAATTCAGTCATCAGTACGTCAAAGTTGCCAGAGTTGATGCCTTTTTTAGGCCGTGCCTTTCGGATGGCAATGCTCAGACTAATGCTTATGGCCAAGGGCGCAATAGCTGCAGAGTGCCTTGTTTCCCCTCACAAAGTTGGGAGATGCTGGTAATTTTCTGGGGAGCAGGGCTTGTCACATGAATGTATTGTGAGAAAAGCAAAGGCCCGAGAATGAGAGACTGAAATGTGCTGCTTGGAACGAGTGTTGGATTGCGGTTTGTTTTTGAATTGCTCGTGTTCGAACGGCAGCTGTGCTGCTTGTGTTTTGTCGAGTTGAGCCAGCAGAATTGTCGGACGTCAGCCGCTAGTTTGCAAAATGCGAGTTGTTGGGAGAAATATGCGTGTATGAATGTTGGTTGCATTGCAGGGATGATGAACTTAATGACTGGCACTGCCGGTTAATTCATGCAGCAAGAATGAATGGAGTGTGTGTGTTGTGTGTTTGCACAGGAGAAATGAGTGTGAAGCTGCTCAGTAAGTGTGCAGAATTTGGAGCACGTTTTTCTACAGCTCTTGTGCACAGTTGTCAGGATGGCCGAGTGGTCTAAGGCGCCAGACTCAAGGACTGTTATTCCTTAATACGATAGCAAAATACTGCGGATGCTGGAAATCCGAAATAACAACAGAAAACGCTGGAAAAACTCAGCAGGCCAGGCAGCATCCGTGGAGAGAGAAAGAGAGTTAACGTGTCAGGTCGATGACCTTTCATCAGAACTGGGAAGAGCCGGAAATCAAATAGATTTAAGGCCAGGGTAAAGCTGGGAAAAGGGGGAGGGGATAAAGGAACAAAGGTGGAGACGAAGAGACATTAAGAGATATGCAAGGCTAGAGGTGGTGTTAATGTGACAGATTAAGGCTGAATGAAGTGTGAAATCCACTGGCAGAATGAAGGACAGCTGCCAGCTTCTAGGAGGAAAAAAAAAGGTGGGGGGGGGACAAATGAAAGGGTGGATAAAATAAAATATAAATGTGATTGGAGCTGAGGTTATGATCTAAAATTGTTGAACTCGATATTGAGTCCAGAGGGCTGTAGCGTGCCTAAACGAAAGATGAGGTGCTGTTCCTCGAGCTTACGCTGAGCTTCCGTGGAACAGTGTAATAGGCCGAGGACGGTGAGGTCAGAGTGGGAGTGAAGCGGTGAATTAAAGTGACAGGCCACCGGGAGCTCGGGGTCCCCCTTACGGACTGAACGGAGGTGTTCCGCAAAGCGGTCACCCAATCTGCGTTTGGTCTCCCCAATGTAGAGGAGTCCACATCGTGAGCAGCGAATACAGTATACTAAATTGCAGGAAGTACAAGTAAATCGCTGTTTCACCTGGAAGGGGTGTTTGGGGCCCTGGACAGTGGGAAGAGGGGAGGTATAAGGGCATGTGTTGCATCTCCTGCGCGTGCACGGGAAGGTGCCGGGCGAAGGGGAAGGGGTGCTGGGGGTGGTAGAGGAGTGGACTAGGGTGTCGCGGAGGGAGCGGTCCCTACGGAATGCTGAAAGGGGAGGTGAGGGGAAGATGTGTTTCGTGGTGGGATCACGCTGGAGGTGGCGGAAATGGCGGAGGATGATCCGTTGAATGTGGAGGCTGGTGGGGTGAAAGGTGAGGACAAGGGGAACCCTATCGTGGTTCCGGGAGGGAGGGACTGTTATTCCTTACCTTACCAAAGGTTGGTGAACTCTGGTCCCTTTCTAGGGGCGTGGGTTCGAATCCCACTTCTGACAGTGCCTTTTGATCCACACAATTACAAGCAGCGTCAAAAAGCCTGCTCAACTCATCTTCAATTTACAAGTGGCCACCACAAATACCTCAAAGGTATTGCCGTTTGCCAACAAACTCAAGGCACCGCTCACACACCGACTTCTTTTCCTCACAAAACTTGCCACATCCCAACACTGTCCTCGGGGATAAGGCTTCAAATCACACTTCTCATTTCAACCATTTGCCACACTCAAAATCAGGGAGTCAGAACTTTACATTTTTACCCTACCGCGTTGATGCATTCCACATTGCTTTCTGCTGCTCTGGCTTTCAATCCCACTGCAGACAGTGGTGTTTCTCAGGAAAAGGGCACCAGAGTCAAAGAATGGGACTTCTTCCACACAAAGGCTGCTGAATTCTGCCCCGTTACTCAGGGAATTACTTCCAATGCTACTTCTGACATGAACATTTTGCCAGAAACAAAGGCACCACAGCCAAGCAATTCAGTCATCAGTACGTCAAAGTTGCCAGAGTTGATGCCTTTTTTAGGCCGTGCCTTTCGGATGGCAATGCTCAGACTAATGCTTATGGCCAAGGGCGCAATAGCTGCAGAGTGCCTTGTTTCCCCTCACAAAGTTGGGAGATGCTGGTAATTTTCTGGGGAGCAGGGCTTGTCACATGAATGTATTGTGAGAAAAGCAAAGGCCCGAGAATGAGAGACTGAAATGTGCTGCTTGGAACGAGTGTTGGATTGCGGTTTGTTTTTGAATTGCTCGTGTTCGAACGGCAGCTGTGCTGCTTGTGTTTTGTCGAGTTGAGCCAGCAGAATTGTCGGACGTTAGCCGCTAGTTTGCAAAATGCGAGTTGTTGGGAGAAATATGCGTGTATGAATGTTGGTTGCATTGCAGGGATGATGAACTTAATGACTGGCACTGCCGGTTAATTCATGCAGCAAGAATGAATGGAGTGTGTGTGTTGTGTGTTTGCACAGGAGAAATGAGTGTGAAGCTGCTCAGTAAGTGTGCAGAATTTGGAGCACGTTTTTCTACAGCTCTTGTGCACAGTTGTCAGGATGGCCGAGTGGTCTAAGGCGCCAGACTCAAGGACTGTTATTCCTTAATACGATAGCAAAATACTGCGGATGCTGGAAATCCGAAATAACAACAGAAAACGCTGGAAAAACTCAGCAGGCCAGGCAGCATCCGTGGAGAGAGAAAGAGAGTTAACGTTTCAGGTCGATGACCTTTCATCAGAACTGGGAAGAGCCGGAAATCAAATAGATTTAAGGCCAGGGTAAAGCTGGGAAAAGGGGGAGGGGATAAAGGAACAAAGGTGGAGACGAAGAGACATTAAGAGATATGCAAGGCTAGAGGTGGTGTTAATGTGACAGATTAAGGCTGAATGAAGTGTGAAATCCACTGGCAGAATGAAGGACAGCTGCCAGCTTCTAGGAGGAAAAAAAAAGGTGGGGGGGGGACAAATGAAAGGGTGGATAAAATAAAATATAAATGTGATTGGAGCTGAGGTTATGATCTAAAATTGTTGAACTCGATATTGAGTCCAGAGGGCTGTAGCGTGCCTAAACGAAAGATGAGGTGCTGTTCCTCGAGCTTACGCTGAGCTTCCGTGGAACAGTGTAATAGGCCGAGGACGGTGAGGTCAGAGTGGGAGTGAAGCGGTGAATTAAAGTGACAGGCCACCGGGAGCTCGGGGTCCCCCTTACGGACTGAACGGAGGTGTTCCGCAAAGCGGTCACCCAATCTGCGTTTGGTCTCCCCAATGTAGAGGAGTCCACATCGTGAGCAGCGAATACAGTATACTAAATTGCAGGAAGTACAAGTAAATCGCTGTTTCACCTGGAAGGGGTGTTTGGGGCCCTGGACAGTGGGAAGAGGGGAGGTATAAGGGCATGTGTTGCATCTCCTGCGCGTGCACGGGAAGGTGCCGGGCGAAGGGGAAGGGGTGCTGGGGGTGGTAGAGGAGTGGACTAGGGTGTCGCGGAGGGAGCGGTCCCTACGGAATGCTGAAAGGGGAGGTGAGGGGAAGATGTGTTTCGTGGTGGGATCACGCTGGAGGTGGCGGAAATGGCGGAGGATGATCCGTTGAATGTGGAGGCTGGTGGGGTGAAAGGTGAGGACAAGGGGAACCCTATCGTGGTTCCGGGAGGGAGGGACTGTTATTCCTTACCTTACCAAAGGTTGGTGAACTCTGGTCCCTTTCTAGGGGCGTGGGTTCGAATCCCACTTCTGACAGTGCCTTTTGATCCACACAATTACAAGCAGCGTCAAAAAGCCTGCTCAACTCATCTTCAATTTACAAGTGGCCACCACAAATACCTCAAAGGTATTGCCGTTTGCCAACAAACTCAAGGCACCGCTCACACACCGACTTCTTTTCCTCACAAAACTTGCCACATCCCAACACTGTCCTCGGGGATAAGGCTTCAAATCACACTTCTCATTTCAACCATTTGCCACACTCAAAATCAGGGAGTCAGAACTTTACATTTTTACCCTACCGCGTTGATGCATTCCACATTGCTTTCTGCTGCTCTGGCTTTCAATCCCACTGCAGACAGTGGTGTTTCTCAGGAAAAGGGCACCAGAGTCAAAGAATGGGACTTCTTCCACACAAAGGCTGCTGAATTCTGCCCCGTTACTCAGGGAATTACTTCCAATGCTACTTCTGACATGAACATTTTGCCAGAAACAAAGGCACCACAGCCAAGCAATTCAGTCATCAGTACGTCAAAGTTGCCAGAGTTGATGCCTTTTTTAGGCCGTGCCTTTCGGATGGCAATGCTCAGACTAATGCTTATGGCCAAGGGCGCAATAGCTGCAGAGTGCCTTGTTTCCCCTCACAAAGTTGGGAGATGCTGGTAATTTTCTGGGGAGCAGGGCTTGTCACATGAATGTATTGTGAGAAAAGCAAAGGCCCGAGAATGAGAGACTGAAATGTGCTGCTTGGAACGAGTGTTGGATTGCGGTTTGTTTTTGAATTGCTCGTGTTCGAACGGCAGCTGTGCTGCTTGTGTTTTGTCGAGTTGAGCCAGCAGAATTGTCGGACGTTAGCCGCTAGTTTGCAAAATGCGAGTTGTTGGGAGAAATATGCGTGTATGAATGTTGGTTGCATTGCAGGGATGATGAACTTAATGACTGGCACTGCCGGTTAATTCATGCAGCAAGAATGAATGGAGTGTGTGTGTTGTGTGTTTGCACAGGAGAAATGAGTGTGAAGCTGCTCAGTAAGTGTGCAGAATTTGGAGCACGTTTTTCTACAGCTCTTGTGCACTGTTGTCAGGATGGCCGAGTGGTCTAAGGCGCCAGACTCAAGGACTGTTATTCCATACCTTACCAAAGGTTGGTGAATTCAGGTCCCTTTCTAGGGGCGTGGGTTCGAATCCCACTTCTGACAGTGCCTTTTGATCCACACAATTACAAGCAGCGTCAAAAAGCCTGCTCAACTCATCTTCAATTTACAAGTGGCCACCACAAATACCTCAAAGGTATTGCCGTTTGCCAACAAACTAAAGGCACCGCTCACACACCGACTTCTTTTCCTCACAAAACTTGCCACATCCCAACACTGTCCTCGGGGATAAGGCTTCAAATCACACTTTTCATTTCAACCATTTGCCACACTCAAAATCAGGGTGTCAAACTTTACATTTTTACCCTACCGCGTTGATGCATTCCACATTGCTTTCTGCTGCTCTGGCTTTCAATCCCACTGCAGACAGTGGTGTTTCTCAGGAAAAGGGCACCAGAGTCAAAGAATGGGACTTCTTCCACACAAAGGCTGCTGAATTCTGCCCCGTTACTCAGGGAATTACTTCCAATGCTACTTCTGACATGAACATTTTGCCAGAAACAAAGGCACCACAGCCAAGCAATTCAGTCATCAGTACGTAAAAGTTGCCAGAGTTGATGCCTTTTTTAGGCCGTGCCTTTCGGATAGCAATGCTCAGACTAATGCTTATGGCCAAGGGCGCAATAGCTGCAGAGTGCCTTGTTTCCCCTCACAAAGTTGGGAGATGCTGGTAATTTTCTGGGGAGCAGGGCTTGTCACATGAATGTATTGTGAGAAAAGCAAAGGCCCGAGAATGAGAGACTGAAATGTGCTGCTTGGAACGAGTGTTGGATTGCGGTTTGTTTTTGAATTGCTCGTGTTCGAACGGCAGCTGTGCTGCTTGTGTTTTGTCGAGTTGAGCCAGCAGAATTGTCGGACGTTAGCCGCTAGTTTGCAAAATGCGAGTTGTTGGGAGAAATATGCGTGTATGAATGTTGGTTGCATTGCAGGGATGATGAACTTAATGACTGGCACTGCCGGTTAATTCATGCAGCAAGAATGAATGGAGTGTGTGTGTTGTGTGTTTGCACAGGAGAAATGAGTGTGAAGCTGCTCAGTAAGTGTGCAGAATTTGGAGCACGTTTTTCTACAGCTCTTGTGCACAGTTGTCAGGATGGCCGAGTGGTCTAAGGCGCCAGACTCAAGGACTGTTATTCCTTAATACGATAGCAAAATACTGCGGATGCTGGAAATCCGAAATAACAACAGAAAACGCTGGAAAAACTCAGCAGGCCAGGCAGCATCCGTGGAGAGAGAAAGAGATTTAACGTGTCAGGTCGATGACCTTTCATCAGAACTGGGAAGAGCTGGAAATCAAATAGATTTAAGGCCAGGGTAAAGCTGGGAAAAGGGGGAGGGGATAAAGGAACAAAGGTGGAGACGAAGAGACATTAAGAGATATGCAAGGCTAGAGGTGGTGTTAATGTGACAGATTAAGGCTGAATGAAGTGTGAAATCCACTGGCAGAATGAAGGACAGCTGCCAGCTTCTAGGAGGAAAAAAAAAGGTGGGGGGGGGACAAATGAAAGGGTGGATAAAATAAAATATAAATGTGATTGGAGCTGAGGTTATGATCTAAAATTGTTGAACTCGATATTGAGTCCAGAGGGCTGTAGCGTGCCTAAACGAAAGATGAGGTGCTGTTCCTCGAGCTTACGCTGAGCTTCCGTGGAACAGTGTAATAGGCCGAGGACGGTGAGGTCAGAGTGGGAGTGAAGCGGTGAATTAAAGTGACAGGCCACCGGGAGCTCGGGGTCCCCCTTACGGACTGAACGGAGGTGTTCCGCAAAGCGGTCACCCAATCTGCGTTTGGTCTCCCCAATGTAGAGGAGTCCACATCGTGAGCAGCGAATACAGTATACTAAATTGCAGGAAGTACAAGTAAATCGCTGTTTCACCTGGAAGGGGTGTTTGGGGCCCTGGACAGTGGGAAGAGGGGAGGTATAAGGGCATGTGTTGCATCTCCTGCGCGTGCACGGGAAGGTGCCGGGCGAAGGGGAAGGGGTGCTGGGGGTGGTAGAGGAGTGGACTAGGGTGTCGCGGAGGGAGCGGTCCCTACGGAATGCTGAAAGGGGAGGTGAGGGGAAGATGTGTTTGGTGGTGGGATCACGCTGGAGGTGGCGGAAATGGCGGAGGATGATCCGTTGAATGTGGAGGCTGGTGGGGTGAAAGGTGAGGACAAGGGGAACCCTATCGTGGTTCCGGGAGGGAGGGACTGTTATTCCTTACCTTACCAAAGGTTGGTGAACTCTGGTCCCTTTCTAGGGGCGTGGGTTAGAACCCCACTTCTGACAGTGCCTTTTGATCCACACAATTACAAGCAGCGTCAAAAAGCCTGCTCAACTCATCTTCAATTTACAAGTGGCCACCACAAATACCTCAAAGGTATTGCCGTTTGCCAACAAACTAAAGGCACTGTCGTAAGAATGAGCCTTACGCGTGGTAAACTTAATGTAAGCTTTAATCAACTTAAAACGGTGCTGCATACAAAAGAGGTCTTACCCTATGCCTCTTCCAGAGCTAACTGATCAGTCCAGTATTTATCCTGGACTGATTACAGGAAGTGATGTCATACAGGAAGCTGAAAAGTGTTACCACATTCTCCCCCCCCAAAAGATTAGGAGGCCGGAATGCTCCCTCCATTTCGTAGCCGTTGGATGAGGGAGAGCCGCACCCGTTTGGGTTCTCGTAGCGGTAGAGGGCCCCTAGCCCGTTTACCCGCTGCGGGCCATGGACCAGAGTCCGAGTGCTCCAGCCCGCTCTGTGAGGGGTCAGAACGATCCTGACCGTGTACTGGTACCCGAATGGGTGTCGGGCAGGGCTGTGGCAGATCCGTTTCTGAGCGTACGGTACAGGGTTGATCGTGGCTGCGCGTGCGAGCCCCGACGGGCTCATAGTCAGTCTGTCCCAGGTCGGCACGCTGGAGTGAGGTACCAGCCGGCGTCAGATCCCGATCATGATGAGAGGCACCTGGCAAGACCAGAGATGTGCCTGGTACAATATCATCCCCTGGTGTCCCTCTATGTTTCGGCGGGCAGGGAGCCAGATCCCGCAATGACACGGTAGATTCCCGACCGTCAGGATACCGAATATAGGCGTAGGTAGGGTTGACGTCAGTGAGCTCAACCTCATCTACCAGGGGGTCATTCTTAGACGCCCGGACATATCTTCGGAGTAGCACTGGTCCCGGTGTAGTCAGCCACGACGGGAGAGATGTCCCATAGGATGAGCGACGCTGAAATCGGAAGAACCGTTCATGAGGCGTCGTATTTGTGGCGGTCGAAAGGAGGGACCGTGTGGAGTGTAATGCGTCTGGAAGTACTGCTTCCCATTGCTGGTTGGGTAGGCCCCGAGATCTCAAAGCCAGACGTACCGCATTCCAGATGATAGCGTTAAAACGCTCGACTTGCCCATTCCCAACCGGATGATAAGGCGTCGTTTTGCTGGCAGCAATACCCCGTTCCGAGAGATAGGCCTTGAGTTCTCCCGACATAAAAGAAGGGCCCCGATCTGAATGAACATAGGATGCCATGCCACAGAAAGCAAATACCTGTTCAAGGCAGCTGATAACCGTGGTTGTCAGCATATTGGGGCAGGGAAAGGCAAACGGAAAACGAGAATACTCATCAACCATTGTTAATAGATAAGTGTTGCGAGTCGAAGAGGGCAACGGCCCCTTAAAATCGATGCTAAGCCTTTGCATTGGCTGGGTCGCATGTATGAGTATACCACCCGAGGGGCGGAAAAACCGAGGTTTCAATTCCGCACAGACTCTGCAGTCCGAGCACATCTTCTTTACATCCCCGGTAGAGAATGGGAGATTTCGGGACCGCACGAAGTGCAGCATGCGAGTAACGCCTGGATGACACAACCCATCATGGATGTCTACGAGCGTAGAGGGTGCCATGGCGGAGCAGAATGCTCGTGTGAGGGTATCCGGAGCCACATTCTCCTTGCCAGGTCGATAGTGGATGGTGTAACCAAAAGAGGCCAATTCCAGCCGCCAAAGCTGGATTTTATTATTTTTAATTTTGGTCCGTTTTCGATTATCGAGCATGAAGGCGACCGATCGCTGGTCCGTGATTAAGGTAAAGTGCTGGCGAGCCAGGAGATGACTCCACTTCCGTACTGCCTCTATGATGGCTGTAGCTTCTTTCTCGACTGGAGGATAATGTAGCTCAGCCCCTTGAAAAGTCCTGGACAAAAATGCCACCGGACGACCTTCCTGATTCAGAGTGGCTGAGATTGCCACCTCCGAGGCATCACACTCAACCACGAAAGGAAGACTCTCATCAATGGAGTGAAGAGCCGCTTTCTCCAACTGCTTTTTCAGGAGGTTAAAGGCTGCAACAGCCGATGTGTCTAGTGGGAATGTGCTGGCCTTCAGTAGAGGTTGGATTCGGTCCGAGAAGTTAGGAATCCATTTCGCATAGTATGCAAACAGGCCGAGGGCCCGGCGCAAGGAGGCCGGATTCTTAGGTGGCGGGAGTTCTTGGAGTGGGCGAAGCCTTTCAGGGTCAGGTTTAATGATGCCATTGCCCACACAATAGCCAAGGATGTTGATAGTTGGTTGTGACTCAATGGATTTAGCCGCATTCAATGTCAAATTACGGTGCTGGAGTGCATCCCAAAATCGTTGGAGATTGGCGTCATGTTCCTGCTGATTGCGACCTGCGACAGTAATATTGTCCAGATAAGGAAACGTATCCTTCAAGTCTTCCTGTTTGACCAGGTCATCCATTGCTCGCTGGAAGACAGCCACTCCATTAGTGACCCCAAAGGGGAGGCGACGAAATTGATACAGCCGCCCATTGGCTTCAAAGGCTGTATACTGCTTGTCTGAGACCTTCAAGGGTACCTGATGATAGGCGCTTTTCAGATCATAAGTCGAGAACACCGTGTACTCAGCCAATTTATTAACCATATCATCGATGCGCGGCAATGGGTATGCGTCCAAGTCTGTATACTGATTGATGGTCTGTGAATAGTCAATGCACAGCCGTTTCTTGTGAGGTTGTAGAGGGTTCTTAACAATAACGACCTGGGCGCGCCATGGCGACGAACAAGGCTCGATGATATCCTCTGCTAAAAGCCGAGAAATCTCAGCCGCAATAAAAGACTGGTCTTCCTGACTGAAACGGCGTGACTTTGTTATAATCGGTTTGCATCGAGGAGGGATACTGGCAAACAGTGAGGGTTCATCCAGTGAAGCTGCTGACAAGGCACAGAACGGTAATTGAGGTCGTATATTAGAAATAGTGAGTTCAGGTTTGGATCCGCCGAACTCAATGGTAAGCTTCTTATGCTGCTTTTGAAAATCCAGCCCTAAGATAAGATCACTACATAAGTCCTTGAGCACCGAAAGCCGGGTGGAGGGATACCTGTGACCTTTAAGCATTATTTCAACTACACAGAAGCCAGAAATTCTGGTATTAAGTGATGACTGAGCCATCGCAACTGCCTGGTCCGATGGAAAAACATGTAGCTTTAACTGTGCAACAGTCTGTTCCCTAATGAAACTATCAGTGCTACCTGAGTCAATTAAGGCATCTAAAGTATGTCCCTTAATTGATGCTTTTGTAGCTGCATGGAATAGATTCTGAGGACAAGCAGCTGTAATTGGTGTCGTTGCACAAAGAGTGGCTGAAATTCTAGGTGTGTTTCTTCGAGAAAAAACCCGAGAGGAAGCACGATAGTTTTTAGTTGGAACATCCTGATAGGCCCTTACTGGGGCAGTTCGGTAGGACTTAGCTTGATAAGCCCTCGTAGAGGCTCTTGATAGGCAAACCTTTACAAAATGACCCTTTTTGTTGCAATGACTGCAAAACGCATTGCGAGCAGGGCAGAATCTCCGAGGGTGAAACTCATCCCCACAAAAAAAGCATTTCTTAGATTGCCAAGAGGCTGCTACAGTGGGGTCATCATCCTCTTCATCGGTGAAGTCATCAGATCGATCGTCAGGGATAAAGTCCTCCCTAATAGAGTTCACCTGTGGCCTCTTAAATTGCCTGACTGTAGTTAAGGCAGCAGACCGAGGTCTGGGCACTGTAAAAAGGTCTGCATTTCGTTTTGCTAGATCTAGAGAGCAAGCCAGGTCATAAGCTCTCTGCAGCTCAAGTGTCTTACTTTCCAGTAGACGCTGGCGTATAAATGGGGAGGCAAGCCCGCAGATGAACGCATCACGGATCATTTCTTCGCGGTATAGCTCAGCTGAGGCTGCCCGAAAGTTACAGTCCATACTAAGTCTGCGAAGCTCTTGGAGGAATTTATCAATGGATTCCTCCGGCCCTTGTTGGGCTGTAGCTAGTAGATGTCTAGCATAGACCTCATTCGGTGTCTTAGTATATAGTCTCTTAAGCGTCTGAATTGCCTCCTCATAACTGTCCCAGTCTTCCACATACTGAAATACATTCGGGGTGACACAGTTGATGAGTATCCGCAACTTTGAGTTATCATCCGCTTTGCAATACTCAAGAAAATTCTCAAACGTGCGATACCAGTGTTTCCACACCTTACCGGCTGCTGGGGTGTTTGGGTCCAAGTCAAGACGCGATGGTTTAAGGATGTTTTCCATGATGGGTGATTCCCTGGATCCTTAGCTCCGAGTTCGTCCAAAAAGTTTGAGTGCGAAGTTTTTCAAAAGTTGATTAAATTGTCGTAAGAATGAGCCTTACGCGTGGTAAACTTAATGTAAGCTTTAATCAACTTAAAACGGTGCTGCATACAAAAGAGGTCTTACCCTATGCCTCTTCCAGAGCTAACTGATCAGTCCAGTATTTATCCTGGACTGATTACAGGAAGTGATGTCATACAGGAAGCTGAAAAGTGTTACCACAGGCACCGCTCACACACCGACTTCTTTTCCTCACAAAACTTGCCACATCCCAACACTGTCCTTGGGGATAAGGCTTCAAATCACACTTCTCATTTCAACCATTTGCCACACTCAAAATCAGGGAGTCAGAACTTTACATTTTTACCCTACCGCGTTGATGCATTCCACATTGCTTTCTGCTGCTCTGGCTTTCAATCCCACTGCAGACAGTGGTGTTTCTCAGGAAAAGGGCACCAGAGTCAAAGAATGGGACTTCTTCCACACAAAGGCTGCTGAATTCTGCCCCGTTACTCAGGGAATTACTTCCAATGCTACTTCTGACATGAACATTTTGCCAGAAACAAAGGCACCACAGCCAAGCAATTCAGTCATCAGTACGTCAAAGTTGCCAGAGTTGATGCCTTTTTTAGGCCGTGCCTTTCGGATGGCAATGCTCAGACTAATGCTTATGGCCAAGGGCGCAATAGCTGCAGAGTGCCTTGTTTCCCCTCACAAAGTTGGGAGATGCTGGTAATTTTCTGGGGAGCAGGGCTTGTCACATGAATGTATTGTGAGAAAAGCAAAGGCCCGAGAATGAGAGACTGAAATGTGCTGCTTGGAACGAGTGTTGGATTGCGGTTTGTTTTTGAATTGCTCGTGTTCGAACGGCAGCTGTGCTGCTTGTGTTTTGTCGAGTTGAGCCAGCAGAATTGTCGGACGTTAGCCGCTAGTTTGCAAAATGCGAGTTGTTGGGAGAAATATGCGTGTATGAATGTTGGTTGCATTGCAGGGATGATGAACTTAATGACTGGCACTGCCGGTTAATTCATGCAGCAAGAATGAATGGAGTGTGTGTGTTGTGTGTTTGCACAGGAGAAATGAGTGTGAAGCTGCTCAGTAAGTGTGCAGAATTTGGAGCACGTTTTTCTACAGCTCTTGTGCACAGTTGTCAGGATGGCCGAGTGGTCTAAGGCGCCAGACTCAAGGACTGTTATTCCTTACCTGGCCAAAGGTTGGTGAATTCTGGTCCCTTTCTAGGGGCGTGGGTTCGAATCCCACTTCTGACAGTACCTTTTGATCCACACAATTTCAAGCAGCGTCAAAAAGCCTGCTCAACTCATCTTCAATTTACAAGTGGCCACCACAAATACCTCAAAGGTATTGCCGTTTGCCAACAAACGAAAGGCACCGCTCACACACCGACTTCTTTTCCTCACAAAACTTGCCACATCCCAACACTGTCCTTGGGGATAAGGCTTCAAATCACACTTCTCATTTCAACCATTTGCCACACTCAAAATCAGGGAGTCAGAACTTTACATTTTTACCCTACCGCGTTGATGCATTCCACATTGCTTTCTGCTGCTCTGGCTTTCAATCCCACTGCAGACAGTGGTGTTTCTCAGGAAAAGGGCACCAGAGTCAAAGAATGGGACTTCTTCCACACAAAGGCTGCTGAATTCTGCCCCGTTACTCAGGGAATTACTTCCAATGCTACTTCTGACATGAACATTTTGCCAGAAACAAAGGCACCACAGCCAAGCAATTCAGTCATCAGTACGTAAAAGTTGCCAGAGTTGATGCCTTTTTTAGGCCGTGCCTTTCGGATGGCAATGCTCAGACTAATGTTTATGGCCAAGGGCGCAATAGCTGCAGAGTGCCTTGTTTCCCCTCACAAAGTTGGGAGATGCTGGTAATTTTCTGGGGAGCAGGGCTTGTCACATGAATGTATTGTGAGAAAGCAAAGGCCCGAGAATGAGAGACTGAAATGTGCTGCTTGGAACGAGTGTTGGATTGCGGTTTGTTTTTGAATTGCTCGTGTTCGAACGGCAGCTGTGCTGCTTGTGTTTTGTCGAGTTGAGCCAGCAGAATTGTCGGACGTTAGCCGCTAGTTTGCAAAATGCGAGTTGTTGGGAGAAATATGCGTGTATGAATGTCGGTTGCATTGCAGGGATGATGAACTTAATGACTGGCACTGCCGGTTAATTCATGCAGCAAGAATGAATGGAGTGTGTGTGTTGTGTGTTTGCACAGGAGAAATGAGTGTGAAGCTGCTCAGTAAGTGTGCAGAATTTGGAGCACGTTTTTCTACAGCTCTTGTGCACAGTTGTCAGGATAGCCGAGTGGTCTAAGGCGCCAGACTCAAGGACTGTTATTCCTTACCTGGCCAAAGGTTGGTGAATTCTGGTCCCTTTCTAGGGGCGTGGGATCGAATCCCACTTCAGACAGTGCCTTTTGATCCACACAATTACAAGCAGCGTCAAAAAGCCTGCTCAACTCATCTTCAATTTACAAGTGGCCACCACAAATACCTCAAAGGTATTGCCGTTTGCCAACAAACTAAAGGCACCGCTCACACACCGACTTCTTTTCCTCACAAAACTTGCCACATCCCAACACTGTCCTTGGGGATAAGGCTTCAAATCACACTTCTCATTTCAACCATTTGCCACACTCAAAATCAGGGAGTCAGAACTTTACATTTTTACCCTACCGCGTTGATGCATTCCACATTGCTTTCTGCTGCTCTGGCTTTCAATCCCACTGCAGACAGTGGTGTTTCTCAGGAAAAGGGCACCAGAGTCAAAGAATGGGACTTCTTCCACACAAAGGCTGCTGAATTCTGCCCCGTTACTCAGGGAATTACTTCCAATGCTACTTCTGACATGAACATTTTGCCAGAAACAAAGGCACCACAGCCAAGCAATTCAGTCATCAGTACGTCAAAGTTGCCAGAGTTGATGCCTTTTTTAGGCCGTGCCTTTCGGATGGCAATGCTCAGACTAATGCTTATGGCCAAGGGCGCAATAGCTGCAGAGTGCCTTGTTTCCCCTCACAAAGTTGGGAGATGCTGGTAATTTTCTGGGGAGCAGGGCTTGTCACATGAATGTATTGTGAGAAAAGCAAAGGCCCGAGAATGAGAGACTGAAATGTGCTGCTTGGAACGAGTGTTGGATTGCGGTTTGTTTTTGAATTGCTCGTGTTCGAACGGCAGCTGTGCTGCTTGTGTTTTGTCGAGTTGAGCCAGCAGAATTGTCGGACGTTAGCCGCTAGTTTGCAAAATGCGAGTTGTTGGGAGAAATATGCGTGTATGAATGTTGGTTGCATTGCAGGGATGATGAACTTAATGACTGGCACTGCCGGTTAATTCATGCAGCAAGAATGAATGGAGTGTGTGTGTTGTGTGTTTGCACAGGAGAAATGAGTGTGAAGCTGCTCAGTAAGTGTGCAGAATTTGGAGCACGTTTTTCTACAGCTCTTGTGCACAGTTGTCAGGATGGCCGAGTGGTCTAAGGCGCCAGACTCAAGGACTGTTATTCCTTACCTTACCAAAGGTTGGTGAATTCTAGTCCCTTTCTAGGGGCGTGTGTTCGAATCCCACTTCTCACAGTGCCTTTTGATCCACACAATTACAAGCAGCGTCAAAAAGCATGCTCAACTCATCTTCAATTTACAAGTGGCCACCACAAATACCTCAAAGGTATTGCCGTTTGCCAACAAACTAAAGGAACCGCTCACACACCGACTTCTTTTCCTCACAAAACTTGCCACATCCCAACACTGTCCTTGGGGATAAGGCTTCAATTCACACTTCTCATTTCAACCATTTGCCACACTCAAAATCAGGGAGTCAGAACTTTACATTTTTACCCTACCGCGTTGATGCATTCCACATTGCTTTCTGCTGCTCTGGCTTTCAATCCCACTGCAGACAGTGGTGTTTCTCAGGAAAAGGGCACCAGAGTCAAAGAATGGGACTTCTTCCACACAAAGGCTGCTGAATTCTGCCCCGTTACTCAGGGAATTACTTCCAATGCTACTTCAGACATGAACATTTTGCCAGAAACAAAGGCACCACAGCCAAGCAATTCAGTCATCAGTACGTAAAAGTTGCCAGAGTTGATGCCTTTTTTAGGCCGTGCCTTTCGGATGGCAATGCTCAGACTAATGCTTATGGCCAAGGGCGCAATAACTGCAGAGTGCCTTGTTTCCCCTCACAAAGTTGGGAGATGCTGGTAATTTTCTGGGGAGCAGGGCTTGTCACAGGAATGTATTGTGAGAAAAGCAAAGGCCCGAGAATGAGAGACTGAAATGTGCTGCTTGGAACGAGTGTTGGATTGCGGTTTGTTTTTGAATTGCTCGTGTTCGAACGGCAGCTGTGCTGCTTGTGTTTTGTCGAGTTGAGCCAGCAGAATTGTCGGACGTTAGCCGCTAGTTTGCAAAATGCGAGTTGTTGGGAGAAATATGCGTGTATGAATGTTGGTTGCATTGCAGGGATGATGAACTTAATGACTGGCACTGCCGGTTAATTCATGCAGCAAGAATGAATGGAGTGTGTGTGTTGTGTGTTTGCACAGGAGAAATGAGTGTGAAGCTGCTCAGTAAGTGTGCAGAATTTGGAGCACGTTTTTCTACAGCTCGTGTGCACAGTTGTCAGGATGGCCGAGTGGTCTAAGGCGCCAGACTCAAGGACTGTTATTCCTTACCTTACCAAAGGTTGGTGAATTCTGGTCCCTTTCTAGGGGCGTGGGTTGGAATCCCACTTCTGACAGTGCCTTTTGATCCACACAATTACAAGCAGCGTCAAAAAGCATGCTCAACTCATCTTCAATTTACAAGTGGCCACCACAAATACCTCAAAGGTATTGCCGTTTGCCAACAAACTAAAGGCACCGCTCACACACCGACTTCTTTTCCTCACAAAACTTGCCACATCCCAAAACTGTCCTTGGGGATAAGGCTTCAAATCACACTTCTCATTTCAACCATTTGCCACTCTCAAAATCAGGGAGTCAGAACTTTACATTTTTACCCTACCGCGTTGATGCATTCCACATTGCTTTCTGCTGCTCTGGCTTTCAATCCCACTGCAGACAGTGGTGTTTCTCAGGAAAAGGGCACCAGAGTCAAAGAATGGGACTTCTTCCACACAAAGGCTGCTGAATTCTGCCCCGTTACTCAGGGAATTACTTCCAATGCTACTTCTGACATGAACATTTTGCCAGAAACAAAGGCACCACAGCCAAGCAATTCAGTCATCAGTACGTCAAAGTTGCCAGAGTTGATGCCTTTTTTAGGCCGTGCCTTTCGGATGGCAATGCTCAGACTAATGCTTATGGCCAAGGGCGCAATAACTGCAGAGTGCCTTGTTTCCCCTCACAAAGTTGGGAGATGCTGGTAATTTTCTGGGGAGCAGGGCTTGTCACATGAATGTATTGTGAGAAAAGCAAAGGCCCGAGAATGAGAGACTGAAATGTGCTGCTTGGAACGAGTGTTGGATTGCGGTTTGTTTTTGAATTGCTCGTGTTCGAACGGCAGCTGTGCTGCTTGTGTTTTGTCGAGTTGAGCCAGCAGAATTGTCGGACGTTAGCCGCTAGTTTGCAAAATGCGAGTTGTTGGGAGAAATATGCGTGTATGAATGTTGGTTGCATTGCAGGGATGATGAACTTAATGACTGGCACTGCCGGTTAATTCATGCAGCAAGAATGAATGGAGTGTGGGTGTTGTGTGTTTGCACAGGAGAAATGAGTGTGAAGCTGCTCAGTAAGTGTGCAGAATTTGGAGCACGTTTTTCTACAACTCTTGTGCACAGTTGTCAGGATGGCTGAGTGGTCTAAGGCGCCAGACTCAAGGACTGTTATTCCTCACCTTACCAAAGGTTGGTGAATTCTGGTCCCTTTCTAGGGGCGTGGGTTCGAATCCCACTTCTGACAGTGCCTTTTGATCCACACAATTACAAGCAGCGTCAAAAAGCATGTTCAACTCATCTTCAATTTACAAGTGGCCACCACAAATACCTCAAAGGTATTGCCGTTTGCCAACAAACTAAAGGAACCGCTCACACACCGACTTCTTTTCCTCACAAAACTTGCCACATCCCAACACTGTCCTTGGGGATAAGGCTTCAATTCACACTTCTCATTTCAACCATTTGCCACACTCAAAATCAGGGAGTCAGAACTTTACATTTTTACCCTACCGCGTTGATGCATTCCACATTGCTTTCTGCTGCTCTGGCTTTCAATCCCACTGCAGACAGTGGTGTTTCTCAGGAAAAGGGCACCAGAGTCAAAGAATGGGACTTCTTCCACACAAAGGCTGCTGAATTCTGCCCCGTTACTCAGGGAATTACTTCCAATGCTACTTCAGACATGAACATTTTGCCAGAAACAAAGGCACCACAGCCAAGCAATTCAGTCATCAGTACGTAAAAGTTGCCAGAGTTGATGCCTTTTTTAGGCCGTGCCTTTCGGATGGCAATGCTCAGACTAATGCTTATGGCCAAGGGCGCAATAGCTGCAGAGTGCCTTGTTTCCCCTCACAAAGTTGGGAGATGCTGGTAATTTTCTGGGGAGCAGGGCTTGTCACATGAATGTATTGTGAGAAAAGCAAAGGCCCGAGAATGAGAGACTGAAATGTGCTGCTTGGAACGAGTGTTGGATTGCGGTTTGTTTTTGAATTGCTCGTGTTCGAACGGCAGCTGTGCTGCTTGTGTTTTGTCGAGTTGAGCCAGCAGAATTGTCGGACGTTAGCCGCTAGTTTGCAAAATGCGAGTTGTTGGGAGAAATATGCGTGTATGAATGTTGGTTGCATTGCAGGGATGATGAACTTAATGACTGGCACTGCCGGTTAATTCATGCAGCAAGAATGAATGGAGTGTGTGTGTTGTGTGTTTGCACAGGAGAAATGAGTGTGAAGCTGCTCAGTAAGTGTGCAGAATTTGGAGCACGTTTTTCTACAGCTCTTGTGCACAGTTGTCAGGATGGCCGAGTGGTCTAAGGCGCCAGACTCAAGGACTGTTATTCCTTACCTTACCAAAGGTTGGTGAATTCTGGTCCCTTTCTAGGGGCGTGGGTTTGAATCCCACTTCTGACAGTGCCTTTTGATCCACACAATTACAAGCAGCGTCAAAAAGCCTGCTCAACTCATCTTCAATTTACAAGTGGCCACCACAAATACCTCAAAGGTATTGCCGTTTGCCAACAAACTAAAGGCACCGCTCACACACGGCTTCTTTTCCTCACAAAACTTGCCACATCCCAACACTGTCCTCGGGGATAAGGCTTCAAATCACACTTCTCATTTCAACCATTTGCCACACTCAAAATCAGGGAGTCAAACTTTACATTTTTACCCTACCGCGTTGATGCATTCCACATTGCTTTCTGCTGCTCTGGCTTTCAATCCCACTGCAGACAGTGGTGTTTCTCAGGAAAAGGGCACCAGAGTCAAAGAATGGAACTTCTTCCATACAAAGGCTGCTGAATTCTGCCCCGTTACTCAGGGAATTACTTCCAATGCTACTTCTGACATGAACATTTTGCCAGAAACAAAGGCACCACAGCCAAGCAATTCAGTCATCAGTACGTAAAAGTTGCCAGAGTTGATGCCTTTTTTAGGCCGTGCCTTTCGGATGGCAATGCTCAGACTAATGCTTATGGCCAAGGGCGCAATAACTGCAGAGTGCCTTGTTTCCCCTCACAAAGTTGGGAGATGCTGGTAATTTTCTGGGGAGCAGGGCTTGTCACATGAATGTATTGTGAGAAAAGCAAAGGCCCGAGAATGAGAGACTGAAATGTGCTGCTTGGAACGAGTGTTGGATTGCGGTTTGTTTTTGAATTGCTCGTGTTCGAACGGCAGCTGTGCTGCTTGTGTTTTGTCGAGTTGAGCCAGCAGAATTGTCGGACGTTAGCCGCTAGTTTGCAAAATGCGAGTTGTTGGGAGAAATATGCGTGTATGAATGTTGGTTGCATTGCAGGGATGATGAACTTAATGACTGGCACTGCCGGTTAATTCATGCAGCAAGAATGAATGGAGTGTGTGTGTTGTGTGTTTGCACAGGAGAAATGAGTGTGAAGCTGCTCAGTAAGTGTGCAGAATTTGGAGCACGTTTTTCTACAGCTCTTGTGCACAGTTGTCAGGATGGCTGAGTGGTCTAAGGCGCCAAACTCAAGGACTGTTATTCCTTACCTTACCAAAGGTTGGTGAATTCTGGTCCCTTTCTAGGGGCGTGGGTTCGAATCCCACTTCTGACAGTGCCTTTTGATCCACACAATTACAAGCAGCGTCAAAAAGCATGTTCAACTCATCTTCAATTTACAAGTGGCCACCACAAATACCTCAAAGGTATTGCCGTTTGCCAACAAACTAAAGGAACCGCTCACACACCGACTTCTTTTCCTCACAAAACTTGCCACATCCCAAAACTGTCCTTGGGGATAAGGCTTCAAATCACACTTCTCATTTCAACCATTTGCCACTCTCAAAATCAGGGAGTCAGAACTTTACATTTTTACCCTACCGCGTTGATGCATTCCACATTGCTTTCTGCTGCTCTGGCTTTCAATCCCACTGCAGACAGTGGTGTTTCTCAGGAAAAGGGCACCAGAGTCAAAGAATGGGACTTCTTCCACACAAAGGCTGCTGAATTCTGCCCCGTTACTCAGGGAATTACTTCCAATGCTACTTCTGACATGAACATTTTGCCAGAAACAAAGGCACCACAGCCAAGCAATTCAGTCATCAGTACGTCAAAGTTGCCAGAGTTGATGCCTTTTTTAGGCCGTGCCTTTCGGATGGCAATGCTCAGACTAATGCTTATGGCCAAGGGCGCAATAGCTGCAGAGTGCCTTGTTTCCCCTCACAAAGTTGGGAGATGCTGGTAATTTTCTGGGGAGCAGGGCTTGTCACATGAATGTATTGTGAGAAAAGCAAAGGCCCGAGAATGAGAGACTGAAATGTGCTGCTTGGAACGAGTGTTGGATTGCGGTTTGTTTTTGAATTGCTCGTGTTCGAACGGCAGCTGTGCTGCTTGTGTTTTGTCGAGTTGAGCCAGCAGAATTGTCGGACGTTAGCCGCTAGTTTGCAAAATGCGAGTTGTTGGGAGAAATATGCGTGTATGAATGTTGGTTGCATTGCAGGGATGATGAACTTAATGACTGGCACTGCCGGTTAATTCATGCAGCAAGAATGAATGGAGTGTGGGTGTTGTGTGTTTGCACAGGAGAAATGAGTGTGAAGCTGCTCAGTAAGTGTGCAGAATTTGGAGCACGTTTTTCTACAACTCTTGTGCACAGTTGTCAGGATGGCTGAGTGGTCTAAGGCGCCAGACTCAAGGACTGTTATTCCTCACCTTACCAAAGGTTGGTGAATTCTGGTCCCTTTCTAGGGGCGTGGGTTCGAATCCCACTTCTGACAGTGCCTTTTGATCCACACAATTACAAGCAGCGTCAAAAAGCCTGCTCAACTCATCTTCAATTTGCAAGTGGCCACCACAAATACCTCAAAGGTATTGCCGTTTGCCAACAAACTAAAGGCACCGCTCACACACGACTTCTTTTCCTCACAAAACTTGCCACATCCCAACACTGTCCTCGGGGATAAGGCTTCAAATCACACTTCTCATTTCAACCATTTGCCACACTCAAAATCAGGGAGTCAAACTTTACATTTTTACCCTACCGCGTTGATGCATTCCACATTGCTTTCTGCTGCTCTGGCTTTCAATCCCACTGCAGACAGTGGTGTTTCTCAGGAAAAGGGCACCAGAGTCAAAGAATGGGACTTCTTCCACACAAAGGCTGCTGAATTCTGCCCCGTTACTCAGGGAATTACTTCCAATGCTACTTCTGACATGAACATTTTGCCAGAAACAAAGGCACCACAGCCAAGCAATTCAGTCATCAGTACGTCAAAGTTGCCAGAGTTGATGCCTTTTTTAGGCCGTGCCTTTCGGATGGCAATGCTCAGACTAATGCTTATGGCCAAGGGCGCAATAACTGCAGAGTGCCTTGTTTCCCCTCACAAAGTTGGGAGATGCTGGTAATTTTCTGGGGAGCAGGGCTTGTCACATGAATGTATTGTGAGAAAAGCAAAGGCCCGAGAATGAGAGACTGAAATGTGCTGCTTGGAACGAGTGTTGGATTGCGGTTTGTTTTTGAATTGCTCGTGTTCGAACGGCAGCTGTGCTGCTTGTGTTTTGTCGAGTTGAGCCAGCAGAATTGTCGGACGTTAGCCGCTAGTTTGCAAAATGCGAGTTGTTGGGAGAAATATGCGTGTATGAATGTTGGTTGCATTGCAGGGATGATGAACTTAATGACTGGCACTGCCGGTTAATTCATGCAGCAAGAATGAATGGAGTGTGTGTGTTGTGTGTTTGCACAGGAGAAATGAGTGTGAAGCTGCTCAGTAAGTGTGCAGAATTTGGAGCACGTTTTTCTACAGCTCTTGTGCACAGTTGTCAGGATGGCTGAGTGGTCTAAGGCGCCAAACTCAAGGACTGTTATTCCTTACCTTACCAAAGGTTGGTGAATTCTGGTCCCTTTCTAGGGGCGTGGGTTCGAATCCCACTTCTGACAGTTTCTTTTGATCCACACAATTACAAGCAGCGTCAAAAAGCCTGCTCAACTCATCTTCAATTTACAAGTGGCCACCACAAATACCTCAAAGGTATTGCCGTTTGCCAACAAACTAAAGGAACCACTCACACACCGACTTCTTTTCCTCACAAAACTTGCCACATCCCAACACTGTCCTCGGGGATAAGGCTTCAATTCACACTTCTCATTTCAACCATTTGCCACACTCAAAATCAGGGAGTCAGAACTTTACATTTTTACCCTACCGCGTTGATGCATTCCACATTGCTTTCTGCTGCTCTGGCTTTCAATCCCACTGCAGACAGTGGTGTTTCTCAGGAAAAGGGCACCAGAGTCAAAGAATGGGACTTCTTCCACACAAAGGCTGCTGAATTCTGCCCCGTTACTCAGGGAATTACTTCCAATGCTACTTCTGACATGAACATTTTGCCAGAAACAAAGGCACCACAGCCAAGCAATTCAGTCATCAGTACGTCAAAGTTGCCAGAGTTGATGCCTTTCTTAGGCCGTGCCTTTCGGATGGCAATGCTCAGACTAATGCTTATGGCCAAGGGCGCAATAACTGCAGAGTGCCTTGTTTCCCCTCACAAAGTTGGGAGATGCTGGTAATTTTCTGGGGAGCAGGGCTTGTCACATGAATGTATTGTGAGAAAAGCAAAGGCCCGAGAATGAGAGACTGAAATGTGCTGCTTGGAACGAGTGTTGGATTGCGGTTTGTTTTTGAATTGCTCGTGTTCGAACGGCAGCTGTGCTGCTTGTGTTTTGTCGAGTTGAGCCAGCAGAATTGTCGGACGTTAGCCGCTAGTTTGCAAAATGCGAGTTGTTGGGAGAAATATGCGTGTATGAATGTTGGTTGCATTGCAGGGATGATGAACTTAATGACTGGCACTGCCGGTTAATTCATGCAGCAAGAATGAATGGAGTGTGTGTGTTGTGTGTTTGCACAGGAGAAATGAGTGTGAAGCTGCTCAGTAAGTGTGCAGAATTTGGAGCACGTTTTTCTACAGCTCTTGTGCACAGTTGTCAGGATGGCCGAGTGGTCTAAGGCGCCAGACTCAAGGACTGTTATTCCTTACCTTACCAAGGGTTGGTGAATTCTGGTCCCTTTCTAGGGGCGTGGGTTCGAATCCCACTTCTGACAGTGCCTTTTGATCCACACAATTACAAGCAGCGTCAAAAAGCCTGCTCAACTCATCTTCAATTTGCAAGTGGCCACCACAAATACCTCAAAGGTATTGCCGTTTGCCAACAAACTAAAGGCACCGCTCACACACGACTTCTTTTCCTCACAAAACTTGCCACATCCCAACACTGTCCTCGGGGATAAGGCTTCAAATCACACTTCTCATTTCAACCATTTGCCACACTCAAAATCAGGGAGTCAAACTTTACATTTTTACCCTACCGCGTTGATGCATTCCACATTGCTTTCTGCTGCTCTGGCTTTCAATCCCACTGCAGACAGTGGTGTTTCTCAGGAAAAGGGCACCAGAGTCAAAGAATGGGACTTCTTCCACACAAAGGCTGCTGAATTCTGCCCCGTTACTCAGGGAATTACTTCCAATGCTACTTCTGACATGAACATTTTGCCAGAAACAAAGGCACCACAGCCAAGCAATTCAGTCATCAGTACGTCAAAGTTGCCAGAGTTGATGCCTTTTTTAGGCCGTGCCTTTCGGATGGCAATGCTCAGACTAATGCTTATGGCCAAGGGCGCAATAGCTGCAGAGTGCCTTGTTTCCCCTCACAAAGTTGGGAGATGCTGGTAATTTTCTGGGGAGCAGGGCTTGTCACATGAATGTATTGTGAGAAAAGCAAAGGCCCGAGAATGAGAGACTGAAATGTGCTGCTTGGAACGAGTGTTGGATTGCGGTTTGTTTTTGAATTGCTCGTGTTCGAACGGCAGCTGTGCTGCTTGTGTTTTGTCGAGTTGAGCCAGCAGAATTGTCGGACGTTAGCCGCTAGTTTGCAAAATGCGAGTTGTTGGGAGAAATATGCGTGTATGAATGTTGGTTGCATTGCAGGGATGATGAACTTAATGACTGGCACTGCCGGTTAATTCATGCAGCAAGAATGAATGGAGTGTGTGTGTTGTGTGTTTGCACAGGAGAAATGAGTGTGAAGCTGCTCAGTAAGTGTGCAGAATTTGGAGCACGTTTTTCTACAGCTCTTGTGCACAGTTGTCAGGATGGCCGAGTGGTCTAAGGCGCCAGACTCAAGGACTGTTATTCCTTACCTTACCAAAGGTTGGTGAATTCTGGTCCCTTTCTAGGGGCGTGGGTTTGAATCCCACTTCTGACAGTGCCTTTTGATCCACACAATTACAAGCAGCGTCAAAAAGCCTGCTCAACTCATCTTCAATTTACAAGTGGCCACCACAAATACCTCAAAGGTATTGCCGTTTGCCAACAAACTAAAGGCACCGCTCACACACGGCTTCTTTTCCTCACAAAACTTGCCACATCCCAACACTGTCCTCGGGGATAAGGCTTCAAATCACACTTCTCATTTCAACCATTTGCCACACTCAAAATCAGGGAGTCAAACTTTACATTTTTACCCTACCGCGTTGATGCATTCCACATTGCTTTCTGCTGCTCTGGCTTTCAATCCCACTGCAGACAGTGGTGTTTCTCAGGAAAAGGGCACCAGAGTCAAAGAATGGGACTTCTTCCACACAAAGGCTGCTGAATTCTGCCCCGTTACTCAGGGAATTACTTCCAATGCTACTTCTGACATGAACATTTTGCCAGAAACAAAGGCACCACAGCCAAGCAATTCAGTCATCAGTACGTAAAAGTTGCCAGAGTTGATGCCTTTTTTAGGCCGTGCCTTTCGGATGGCAATGCTCAGACTAATGCTTATGGCCAAGGGCGCAATAACTGCAGAGTGCCTTGTTTCCCCTCACAAAGTTGGGAGATGCTGGTAATTTTCTGGGGAGCAGGGCTTGTCACATGAATGTATTGTGAGAAAAGCAAAGGCCCGAGAATGAGAGACTGAAATGTGCTGCTTGGAACGAGTGTTGGATTGCGGTTTGTTTTTGAATTGCTCGTGTTCGAACGGCAGCTGTGCTGCTTGTGTTTTGTCGAGTTGAGCCAGCAGAATTGTCGGACGTTAGCCGCTAGTTTGCAAAATGCGAGTTGTTGGGAGAAATATGCGTGTATGAATGTTGGTTGCATTGCAGGGATGATGAACTTAATGACTGGCACTGCCGGTTAATTCATGCAGCAAGAATGAATGGAGTGTGTGTGTTGTGTGTTTGCACAGGAGAAATGAGTGTGAAGCTGCTCAGTAAGTGTGCAGAATTTGGAGCACGTTTTTCTACAGCTGTTGTGCACAGTTGTCAGGATGGCCGAGTGGTCTAAGGCGCCAGACTCAAGGACTGTTATTCCTTACCTTACCAAAGGTTGGTGAATTATGGTCCCTTTCTAGGGGCGTGGGTTCGAATCCCACTTCTGACAGTGCCTTTTGATCCACACAATTACAAGCAGCGTCAAAAAGCCTGCTCAACTCATCTTCAATTTACAAGTGGCCACCACAAATACCTCAAAGGTATTGCCGTTTGCCAACAAACTAAAGGCACCGCTCACACACGACTTCTTTTCCTCACAAAACTTGCCACATCCCAACACTGTCCTTGGGGATAAGGCTTCAATTGACACTTCTCATTTCAACCATTTGCCACACTCAAAATCAGGGAGTCAGAACTTTACATTTTTACCCTACCGCGTTGATGCATTCCACATTGCTTTCTGCTGCTCTGGCTTTCAATCCCACTGCAGACAGTGGTGTTTCTCAGGAAAAGGGCACCAGAGTCAAAGAATGGGACTTCTTCCACACAAAGGCTGCTGAATTCTGCCCCGTTACTCAGGGAATTACTTCCAATGCTACTTCTGACATGAACATTTTGCCAGAAACAAAGGCACCACAGCCAAGCAATTCAGTCATCAGTACGTCAAAGTTGCCAGAGTTGATGCCTTTTTTAGGCCGTGCCTTTCGGATGGCAATGCTCAGACTAATGCTTATGGCCAAGGGCGCAATAGCTGCAGAGTGCCTTGTTTCCCCTCACAAAGTTGGGAGATGCTGGTAATTTTCTGGGGAGCAGGGCTTGTCACATGAATGTATTGTGAGAAAAGCAAAGGCCCGAGAATGAGAGACTGAAATGTGCTGCTTGGAACGAGTGTTGGATTGCGGTTTGTTTTTGAATTGCTCGTGTTCGAACGGCAGCTGTGCTGCTTGTGTTTTGTCGAGTTGAGCCAGCAGAATTGTCGGACGTTAGCCGCTAGTTTGCAAAATGCGAGTTGTTGGGAGAAATATGCGTGTATGAATGTTGGTTGCATTGCAGGGATGATGAACTTAATGACTGGCACTGCCGGTTAATTCATGCAGCAAGAATGAATGGAGTGTGGGTGTTGTGTGTTTGCACAGGAGAAATGAGTGTGAAGCTGCTCAGTAAGTGTGCAGAATTTGGAGCACGTTTTTCTACAACTCTTGTGCACAGTTGTCAGGATGGCTGAGTGGTCTAAGGCGCCAGACTCAAGGACTGTTATTCCTCACCTTACCAAAGGTTGGTGAATTCTGGTCCCTTTCTAGGGGCGTGGGTTCGAATCCCACTTCTGACAGTGCCTTTTGATCCACACAATTACAAGCAGCGTCAAAAAGCCTGCTCAACTCATCTTCAATTTGCAAGTGGCCACCACAAATACCTCAAAGGTATTGCCGTTTGCCAACAAACTAAAGGCACCGCTCACGCACCGACTTCTTTTCCTCACAAAACTTGCCACATCCCAACACTGTCCTCGGGGATAAGGCTTCAAATCACACTTCTCATTTCAACCATTTGCCACACTCAAAATCAGGGAGTCAGAACTTTACATTTTTACCCTACCGCGTTGATGCATTCCACATTGCTTTCTGCTGCTCTGGCTTTCAATCCCACTGCAGACAGTGGTGTTTCTCAGGAAAAGGGCACCAGAGTCAAAGAATGGGACTTCTTCCACACAAAGGCTGCTGAATTCTGCCCCGTTACTCAGGGAATTACTTCCAATGCTACTTCTGACATGAACATTTTGCCAGAAACAAAGGCACCACAGCCAAGCAATTCAGTCATCAGTACGTCAAAGTTGCCAGAGTTGATGCCTTTTTTAGGCCGTGCCTTTCGGATGGCAATGCTCAGACTAATGCTTATGGCCAAGGGCGCAATAACTGCAGAGTGCCTTGTTTCCCCTCACAAAGTTGGGAGATGCTGGTAATTTTCTGGGGAGCAGGGCTTGTCACATTGTGAGAAAAGCAAAGGCCCGAGAATGAGAGACTGAAATGTGCTGCTTGGAACGAGTGTTGGATTGCGGTTTGTTTTTGAATTGCTCGTGTTCGAACGGCAGCTGTGCTGCTTGTGTTTTGTCGAGTTGAGCCAGCAGAATTGTCGGACGTTAGCCGCTAGTTTGCAAAATGCGAGTTGTTGGGAGAAATATGCGTGTATGAATGTTGGTTGCATTGCAGGGATGATGAACTTAATGACTGGCACTGCCGGTTAATTCATGCAGCAAGAATGAATGGAGTGTGTGTGTTGTGTGTTTGCACAGGAGAAATGAGTGTGAAGCTGCTCAGTAAGTGTGCAGAATTTGGAGCACGTTTTTCTACAGCTCTTGTGCACAGTTGTCAGGATGGCCGAGTGGTCTAAGGCGCCAGACTCAAGGACTGTTATTCCTTACCTTACCAAGGTTGGTGAATTCTGGTCCCTTTCTAGGGGCGTGGGTTCGAATCCCACTTCTGACAGTGCCTTTTGATCCACACAATTACAAGCAGCGTCAAAAAGCCTGCTCAACTCATCTTCAATTTGCAAGTGGCCACCACAAATACCTCAAAGGTATTGCCGTTTGCCAACAAACTAAAGGCACCGCTCACACACGACTTCTTTTCCTCACAAAACTTGCCACATCCCAACACTGTCCTCGGGGATAAGGCTTCAAATCACACTTCTCATTTCAACCATTTGCCACACTCAAAATCAGGGAGTCAAACTTTACATTTTTACCCTACCGCGTTGATGCATTCCACATTGCTTTCTGCTGCTCTGGCTTTCAATCCCACTGCAGACAGTGGTGTTTCTCAGGAAAAGGGCACCAGAGTCAAAGAATGGGACTTCTTCCACACAAAGGCTGCTGAATTCTGCCCCGTTACTCAGGGAATTACTTCCAATGCTACTTCTGACATGAACATTTTGCCAGAAACAAAGGCACCACAGCCAAGCAATTCAGTCATCAGTACGTCAAAGTTGCCAGAGTTGATGCCTTTTTTAGGCCGTGCCTTTCGGATGGCAATGCTCAGACTAATGCTTATGGCCAAGGGCGCAATAGCTGCAGAGTGCCTTGTTTCCCCTCACAAAGTTGGGAGATGCTGGTAATTTTCTGGGGAGCAGGGCTTGTCACATGAATGTATTGTGAGAAAAGCAAAGGCCCGAGAATGAGAGACTGAAATGTGCTGCTTGGAACGAGTGTTGGATTGCGGTTTGTTTTTGAATTGCTCGTGTTCGAACGGCAGCTGTGCTGCTTGTGTTTTGTCGAGTTGAGCCAGCAGAATTGTCGGACGTTAGCCGCTAGTTTGCAAAATGCGAGTTGTTGGGAGAAATATGCGTGTATGAATGTTGGTTGCATTGCAGGGATGATGAACTTAATGACTGGCACTGCCGGTTAATTCATGCAGCAAGAATGAATGGAGTGTGTGTGTTGTGTGTTTGCACAGGAGAAATGAGTGTGAAGCTGCTCAGTAAGTGTGCAGAATTTGGAGCACGTTTTTCTACAGCTCTTGTGCACAGTTGTCAGGATGGCCGAGTGGTCTAAGGCGCCAGACTCAAGGACTGTTATTCCTTACCTTACCAAAGGTTGGTGAATTCTGGTCCCTTTCTAGGGGCGTGGGTTCGAATCCCACTTCTGACAGTGCCTTTTGATCCACACAATTACAAGCAGCGTCAAAAAGCCTGCTCAACTCATCTTCAATTTACAAGTGGCCACCACAAATACCTCAAAGGTATTGCCGTTTGCCAACAAACTAAAGGAACCGCTCACACACCGACTTCTTTTCCTCACAAAACTTGCCACATCCCAACACTGTCCTCGGGGATAAGGCTTCAAATCACACTTCTCATTTCAACCATTTGCCACACTCAAAATCAGGGAGTCAGAACTTTACATTTTTACCCTACCGCGTTGATGCATTCCACATTGCTTTCTGCTGCTCTGGCTTTCAATCCCACTGCAGACAGTGGTGTTTCTCAGGAAAAGGGCACCAGAGTCAAAGAATGGGACTTCTTCCACACAAAGGCTGCTGAATTCTGCCCCGTTACTCAGGGAATTACTTCCAATGCTACTTCTGACATGAACATTTTGCCAGAAACAAAGGCACCACAGCCAAGCAATTCAGTCATCAGTACGTCAAAGTTGCCAGAGTTGATGCCTTTTTTAGGCCGTGCCTTTCGGATGGCAATGCTCAGACTAATGCTTATGGCCAAGGGCGCAATAGCTGCAGAGTGCCTTGTTTCCCCTCACAAAGTTGGGAGATGCTGGTAATTTTCTGGGGAGCAGGGCTTGTCACATGAATGTATTGTGAGAAAAGCAAAGGCCCGAGAATGAGAGACTGAAATGTGCTGCTTGGAACGAGTGTTGGATTGCGGTTTGTTTTTGAATTGCTCGTGTTCGAACGGCAGCTGTGCTGCTTGTGTTTTGTCGAGTTGAGCCAGCAGAATTGTCGGACGTTAGCCGCTAGTTTGCAAAATGCGAGTTGTTGGGAGAAATATGCGTGTATGAATGTTGGTTGCATTGCAGGGATGATGAACTTAATGACTGGCACTGCCGGTTAATTCATGCAGCAAGAATGAATGGAGTGTGTGTGTTGTGTGTTTGCACAGGAGAAATGAGTGTGAAGCTGCTCAGTAAGTGTGCAGAATTTGGAGCACGTTTTTCTACAGCTCTTGTGCACAGTTGTCAGGATGGCCGAGTGGTCTAAGGCGCCAGACTCAAGGACTGTTATTCCTTAATACGATAGCAAAATACTGCAGATGCTGGAAATCCGAAATAACAACAGAAAACGCTGGAAAAACTCAGCAGGCCAGGCAGCATCCGTGGAGAGAGAAAGAGAGTTAACGTGTCAGGTCGATGACCTTTCATCAGAACTGGGAAGAGCCGGAAATCAAATAGATTTAAGGCCAGGGTAAAGCTGGGAAAAGGGGGAGGGGATAAAGGAACAAAGGTGGAGACGAAGAGACATTAAGAGATATGCAAGGCTAGAGGTGGTGTTAATGTGACAGATTAAGGCTGAATGAAGTGTGAAATCCACTGGCAGAATGAAGGACAGCTGCCAGCTTCTAGGAGGAAAAAAAAAGGTGGGGGGGGGACAAATGAAAGGGTGGATAAAATAAAATATAAATGTGATTGGAGCTGAGGTTATGATCTAAAATTGTTGAACTCGATATTGAGTCCAGAGGGCTGTAGCGTGCCTAAACGAAAGATGAGGTGCTGTTCCTCGAGCTTACGCTGAGCTTCCGTGGAACAGTGTAATAGGCCGAGGACGGTGAGGTCAGAGTGGGAGTGAAGCGGTGAATTAAAGTGACAGGCCACCGGGAGCTCGGGGTCCCCCTTACGGACTGAACGGAGGTGTTCCGCAAAGCGGTCACCCAATCTGCGTTTGGTCTCCCCAATGTAGAGGAGTCCACATCGTGAGCAGCGAATACAGTATACTAAATTGCAGGAAGTACAAGTAAATCGCTGTTTCACCTGGAAGGGGTGTTTGGGGCCCTGGACAGTGGGAAGAGGGGAGGTATAAGGGCATGTGTTGCATCTCCTGCGCGTGCACGGGAAGGTGCCGGGCGAAGGGGAAGGGGTGCTGGGGGTGGTAGAGGAGTGGACTAGGGTGTCGCGGAGGGAGCGGTCCCTACGGAATGCTGAAAGGGGAGGTGAGGGGAAGATGTGTTTCGTGGTGGGATCACGCTGGAGGTGGCGGAAATGGCGGAGGATGATCCGTTGAATGTGGAGGCTGGTGGGGTGAAAGGTGAGGACAAGGGGAACCCTATCGTGGTTCCGGGAGGGAGGGACTGTTATTCCTTACCTTACCAAAGGTTGGTGAACTCTGGTCCCTTTCTAGGGGCGTGGGTTAGAACCCCACTTCTGACAGTGCCTTTTGATCCACACAATTACAAGCAGCGTCAAAAAGCCTGCTCAACTCATCTTCAATTTACAAGTGGCCACCACAAATACCTCAAAGGTATTGCCGTTTGCCAACAAACTAAAGGCACCGCTCACACACCGACTTCTTTTCCTCACAAAACTTGCCACATCCCAACACTGTCCTTGGGGATAAGGCTTCAAATCACACTTCTCATTTCAACCATTTGCCACACTCAAAATCAGGGAGTCAGAACTTTACATTTTTACCCTACCGCGTTGATGCATTCCACATTGCTTTCTGCTGCTCTGGCTTTCAATCCCACTGCAGACAGTGGTGTTTCTCAGGAAAAGGGCACCAGAGTCAAAGAATGGGACTTCTTCCACACAAAGGCTGCTGAATTCTGCCCCGTTACTCAGGGAATTACTTCCAATGCTACTTCTGACATGAACATTTTGCCAGAAACAAAGGCACCACAGCCAAGCAATTCAGTCATCAGTACGTAAAAGTTGCCAGAGTTGATGCCTTTTTTAGGCCGTGCCTTTCGGATGGCAATGCTCAGACTAATGCTTATGGCCAAGGGCGCAATAGCTGCAGAGTGCCTTGTTTCCCCTCACAAAGTTGGGAGATGCTGGTAATTTTCTGGGGAGCAGGGCTTGTCACATGAATGTATTGTGAGAAAAGCAAAGGCCCGAGAATGAGAGACTGAAATGTGCTGCTTGGAACGAGTGTTGGATTGCGGTTTGTTTTTGAATTGCTCGTGTTCGAACGGCAGCTGTGCTGCTTGTGTTTTGTCGAGTTGAGCCAGCAGAATTGTCGGACGTTAGCCGCTAGTTTGCAAAATGCGAGTTGTTGGGAGAAATATGCGTGTATGAATGTTGGTTGCATTGCAGGGATGATGAACTTAATGACTGGCACTGCCGGTTAATTCATGCAGCAAGAATGAATGGAGTGTGTGTGTTGTGTGTTTGCACAGGAGAAATGAGTGTGAAGCTGCTCAGTAAGTGTGCAGAATTTGGAGCACGTTTTTCTACAGCTCTTGTGCACAGTTGTCAGGATGGCCGAGTGGTCTAAGGCGCCAGACTCAAGGACTGTTATTCCTTACCTTACCAAAGGTTGGTGAATTCTGGTCCCTTTCTAGGGGCGTGGGTTCGAATCCCACTTCTGACAGTGCCTTTTGATCCACACAATTACAAGCAGCGTCAAAAAGCCTGCTCAACTCATCTTCAATTTACAAGTGGCCACCACAAATACCTCAAAGGTATTGCCGTTTGCCAACAAACTAAAGGAACCGCTCACACACCGACTTCTTTTCCTCACAAAACTTGCCACATCCCAACACTGTCCTTGGGGATAAGGCTTCAATTCACACTTCTCATTTCAACCATTTGCCACACTCAAAATCAGGGAGTCAGAACTTTACATTTTTACCCTACCGCGTTGATGCATTCCACATTGCTTTCTGCTGCTCTGGCTTTCAATCCCACTGCAGACAGTGGTGTTTCTCAGGAAAAGGGCACCAGAGTCAAAGAATGGGACTTCTTCCACACAAAGGCTGCTGAATTCTGCCCCGTTACTCAGGGAATTACTTCCAATGCTACTTCTGACATGAACATTTTGCCAGAAACAAAGGCACCACAGCCAAGCAATTCAGTCATCAGTACGTCAAAGTTGCCAGAGTTGATGCCTTTTTTAGGCCGTGCCTTTCGGATGGCAATGCTCAGACTAATGCTTATGGCCAAGGGCGCAATAGCTGCAGAGTGCCTTGTTTCCCCTCACAAAGTTGGGAGATGCTGGTAATTTTCTGGGGAGCAGGGCTTGTCACATGAATGTATTGTGAGAAAAGCAAAGGCCCGAGAATGAGAGACTGAAATGTGCTGCTTGGAACGAGTGTTGGATTGCGGTTTGTTTTTGAATTGCTCGTGTTCGAACGGCAGCTGTGCTGCTTGTGTTTTGTCGAGTTGAGCCAGCAGAATTGTCGGACGTTAGCCGCTAGTTTGCAAAATGCGAGTTGTTGGGAGAAATATGCGTGTATGAATGTTGGTTGCATTGCAGGGATGATGAACTTAATGACTGGCACTGCCGGTTAATTCATGCAGCAAGAATGAATGGAGTGTGTGTGTTGTGTGTTTGCACAGGAGAAATGAGTGTGAAGCTGCTCAGTAAGTGTGCAGAATTTGGAGCACGTTTTTCTACAGCTCTTGTGCACAGTTGTCAGGATGGCCGAGTGGTCTAAGGCGCCAGACTCAAGGACTGTTATTCCTTACCTTACCAAAGGTTGGTGAATTCTGGTCCCTTTCTAGGGGCGTGGGTTCGAATCCCACTTCTGACAGTGCCTTTTGATCCACACAATTACAAGCAGCGTCAAAAAGCCTGCTCAACTCATCTTCAATTTACAAGTGGCCACCACAAATACCTCAAAGGTATTGCCGTTTGCCAACAAACTAAAGGAACCACTCACACACCGACTTCTTTTCCTCACAAAACTTGCCACATCCCAACACTGTCCTCGGGGATAAGGCTTCAATTCACACTTCTCATTTCAACCATTTGCCACACTCAAAATCAGGGAGTCAGAACTTTACATTTTTACCCTACCGCGTTGATGCATTCCACATTGCTTTCTGCTGCTCTGGCTTTCAATCCCACTGCAGACAGTGGTGTTTCTCAGGAAAAGGGCACCAGAGTCAAAGAATGGGACTTCTTCCACACAAAGGCTGCTGAATTCTGCCCCGTTACTCAGGGAATTACTTCCAATGCTACTTCTGACATGAACATTTTGCCAGAAACAAAGGCACCACAGCCAAGCAATTCAGTCATCAGTACGTCAAAGTTGCCAGAGTTGATGCCTTTTTTAGGCCGTGCCTTTCGGATGGCAATGCTCAGACTAATGCTTATGGCCAAGGGCGCAATAGCTGCAGAGTGCCTTGTTTCCCCTCACAAAGTTGGGAGATGCTGGTAATTTTCTGGGGAGCAGGGCTTGTCACATGAATGTATTGTGAGAAAAGCAAAGGCCCGAGAATGAGAGACTGAAATGTGCTGCTTGGAACGAGTGTTGGATTGCGGTTTGTTTTTGAATTGCTCGTGTTCGAACGGCAGCTGTGCTGCTTGTGTTTTGTCGAGTTGAGCCAGCAGAATTGTCGGACGTTAGCCGCTAGTTTGCAAAATGCGAGTTGTTGGGAGAAATATGCGTGTATGAATGTTGGTTGCATTGCAGGGATGATGAACTTAATGACTGGCACTGCCGGTTAATTCATGCAGCAAGAATGAATGGAGTGTGTGTGTTGTGTGTTTGCACAGGAGAAATGAGTGTGAAGCTGCTCAGTAAGTGTGCAGAATTTGGAGCACGTTTTTCTACAGCTCTTGTGCACAGTTGTCAGGATGGCCGAGTGGTCTAAGGCGCCAGACTCAAGGACTGTTATTCCTTAATACGATAGCAAAATACTGCGGATGCTGGAAATCCGAAATAACAACAGAAAACGCTGGAAAAACTCAGCAGGCCAGGCAGCATCCGTGGAGAGAGAAAGAGAGTTAACGTGTCAGGTCGATGACCTTTCATCAGAACTGGGAAGAGCCGGAAATCAAATAGATTTAAGGCCAGGGTAAAGCTGGGAAAAGGGGGAGGGGATAAAGGAACAAAGGTGGAGACGAAGAGACATTAAGAGATATGCAAGGCTAGAGGTGGTGTTAATGTGACAGATTAAGGCTGAATGAAGTGTGAAATCCACTGGCAGAATGAAGGACAGCTGCCAGCTTCTAGGAGGAAAAAAAAAGGTGGGGGGGGGACAAATGAAAGGGTGGATAAAATAAAATATAAATGTGATTGGAGCTGAGGTTATGATCTAAAATTGTTGAACTCGATATTGAGTCCAGAGGGCTGTAGCGTGCCTAAACGAAAGATGAGGTGCTGTTCCTCGAGCTTACGCTGAGCTTCCGTGGAACAGTGTAATAGGCCGAGGACGGTGAGGTCAGAGTGGGAGTGAAGCGGTGAATTAAAGTGACAGGCCACCGGGAGCTCGGGGTCCCCCTTACGGACTGAACGGAGGTGTTCCGCAAAGCGGTCACCCAATCTGCGTTTGGTCTCCCCAATGTAGAGGAGTCCACATCGTGAGCAGCGAATACAGTATACTAAATTGCAGGAAGTACAAGTAAATCGCTGTTTCACCTGGAAGGGGTGTTTGGGGCCCTGGACAGTGGGAAGAGGGGAGGTATAAGGGCATGTGTTGCATCTCCTGCGCGTGCACGGGAAGGTGCCGGGCGAAGGGGAAGGGGTGCTGGGGGTGGTAGAGGAGTGGACTAGGGTGTCGCGGAGGGAGCGGTCCCTACGGAATGCTGAAAGGGGAGGTGAGGGGAAGATGTGTTTCGTGGTGGGATCACGCTGGAGGTGGCGGAAATGGCGGAGGATGATCCGTTGAATGTGGAGGCTGGTGGGGTGAAAGGTGAGGACAAGGGGAACCCTATCGTGGTTCCGGGAGGGAGGGACTGTTATTCCTTACCTTACCAAAGGTTGGTGAACTCTGGTCCCTTTCTAGGGGCGTGGGTTAGAACCCCACTTCTGACAGTGCCTTTTGATCCACACAATTACAAGCAGCGTCAAAAAGCCTGCTCAACTCATCTTCAATTTACAAGTGGCCACCACAAATACCTCAAAGGTATTGCCGTTTGCCAACAAACTAAAGGCACCGCTCACACACCGACTTCTTTTCCTCACAAAACTTGCCACATCCCAACACTGTCCTTGGGGATAAGGCTTCAAATCACACTTCTCATTTCAACCATTTGCCACACTCAAAATCAGGGAGTCAGAACTTTACATTTTTACCCTACCGCGTTGATGCATTCCACATTGCTTTCTGCTGCTCTGGCTTTCAATCCCACTGCAGACAGTGGTGTTTCTCAGGAAAAGGGCACCAGAGTCAAAGAATGGGACTTCTTCCACACAAAGGCTGCTGAATTCTGCCCCGTTACTCAGGGAATTACTTCCAATGCTACTTCTGACATGAACATTTTGCCAGAAACAAAGGCACCACAGCCAAGCAATTCAGTCATCAGTACGTAAAAGTTGCCAGAGTTGATGCCTTTTTTAGGCCGTGCCTTTCGGATGGCAATGCTCAGACTAATGCTTATGGCCAAGGGCGCAATAGCTGCAGAGTGCCTTGTTTCCCCTCACAAAGTTGGGAGATGCTGGTAATTTTCTGGGGAGCAGGGCTTGTCACATGAATGTATTGTGAGAAAAGCAAAGGCCCGAGAATGAGAGACTGAAATGTGCTGCTTGGAACGAGTGTTGGATTGCGGTTTGTTTTTGAATTGCTCGTGTTCGAACGGCAGCTGTGCTGCTTGTGTTTTGTCGAGTTGAGCCAGCAGAATTGTCGGACGTTAGCCGCTAGTTTGCAAAATGCGAGTTGTTGGGAGAAATATGCGTGTATGAATGTTGGTTGCATTGCAGGGATGATGAACTTAATGACTGGCACTGCCGGTTAATTCATGCAGCAAGAATGAATGGAGTGTGTGTGTTGTGTGTTTGCACAGGAGAAATGAGTGTGAAGCTGCTCAGTAAGTGTGCAGAATTTGGAGCACGTTTTTCTACAGCTCTTGTGCACAGTTGTCAGGATGGCCGAGTGGTCTAAGGCGCCAGACTCAAGGACTGTTATTCCTTACCTTACCAAAGGTTGGTGAATTATGGTCCCTTTCTAGGGGCGTGGGTTCGAATCCCACTTCTGACAGTGCCTTTTGATCCACACAATTACAAGCAGCGTCAAAAAGCCTGCTCAACTCATCTTCAATTTACAAGTGGCCACCACAAATACCTCAAAGGTATTGCCGTTTGCCAACAAACTAAAGGAACCACTCACACACCGACTTCTTTTCCTCACAAAACTTGCCACATCCCAACACTGTCCTCGGGGATAAGGCTTCAATTCACACTTCTCATTTCAACCATTTGCCACACTCAAAATCAGGGAGTCAGAACTTTACATTTTTACCCTACCGCGTTGATGCATTCCACATTGCTTTCTGCTGCTCTGGCTTTCAATCCCACTGCAGACAGTGGTGTTTCTCAGGAAAAGGGCACCAGAGTCAAAGAATGGGACTTCTTCCACACAAAGGCTGCTGAATTCTGCCCCGTTACTCAGGGAATTACTTCCAATGCTACTTCTGACATGAACATTTTGCCAGAAACAAAGGCACCACAGCCAAGCAATTCAGTCATCAGTACGTCAAAGTTGCCAGAGTTGATGCCTTTTTTAGGCCGTGCCTTTCGGATGGCAATGCTCAGACTAATGCTTATGGCCAAGGGCGCAATAGCTGCAGAGTGCCTTGTTTCCCCTCACAAAGTTGGGAGATGCTGGTAATTTTCTGGGGAGCAGGGCTTGTCACATGAATGTATTGTGAGAAAAGCAAAGGCCCGAGAATGAGAGACTGAAATGTGCTGCTTGGAACGAGTGTTGGATTGCGGTTTGTTTTTGAATTGCTCGTGTTCGAACGGCAGCTGTGCTGCTTGTGTTTTGTCGAGTTGAGCCAGCAGAATTGTCGGACGTTAGCCGCTAGTTTGCAAAATGCGAGTTGTTGGGAGAAATATGCGTGTATGAATGTTGGTTGCATTGCAGGGATGATGAACTTAATGACTGGCACTGCCGGTTAATTCATGCAGCAAGAATGAATGGAGTGTGTGTGTTGTGTGTTTGCACAGGAGAAATGAGTGTGAAGCTGCTCAGTAAGTGTGCAGAATTTGGAGCACGTTTTTCTACAGCTCTTGTGCACAGTTGTCAGGATGGCCGAGTGGTCTAAGGCGCCAGACTCAAGGACTGTTATTCCTTACCTTACCAAAGGTTGGTGAATTATGGTCCCTTTCTAGGGGCGTGGGTTCGAATCCCACTTCTGACAGTGCCTTTTGATCCACACAATTACAAGCAGCGTCAAAAAGCCTGCTCAACTCATCTTCAATTTACAAGTGGCCACCACAAATACCTCAAAGGTATTGCCGTTTGCCAACAAACTAAAGGAACCACTCACACACCGACTTCTTTTCCTCACAAAACTTGCCACATCCCAACACTGTCCTCGGGGATAAGGCTTCAATTCACACTTCTCATTTCAACCATTTGCCACACTCAAAATCAGGGAGTCAGAACTTTACATTTTTACCCTACCGCGTTGATGCATTCCACATTGCTTTCTGCTGCTCTGGCTTTCAATCCCACTGCAGACAGTGGTGTTTCTCAGGAAAAGGGCACCAGAGTCAAAGAATGGGACTTCTTCCACACAAAGGCTGCTGAATTCTGCCCCGTTACTCAGGGAATTACTTCCAATGCTACTTCTGACATGAACATTTTGCCAGAAACAAAGGCACCACAGCCAAGCAATTCAGTCATCAGTACGTCAAAGTTGCCAGAGTTGATGCCTTTTTTAGGCCGTGCCTTTCGGATGGCAATGCTCAGACTAATGCTTATGGCCAAGGGCGCAATAGCTGCAGAGTGCCTTGTTTCCCCTCACAAAGTTGGGAGATGCTGGTAATTTTCTGGGGAGCAGGGCTTGTCACATGAATGTATTGTGAGAAAAGCAAAGGCCCGAGAATGAGAGACTGAAATGTGCTGCTTGGAACGAGTGTTGGATTGCGGTTTGTTTTTGAATTGCTCGTGTTCGAACGGCAGCTGTGCTGCTTGTGTTTTGTCGAGTTGAGCCAGCAGAATTGTCGGACGTTAGCCGCTAGTTTGCAAAATGCGAGTTGTTGGGAGAAATATGCGTGTATGAATGTTGGTTGCATTGCAGGGATGATGAACTTAATGACTGGCACTGCCGGTTAATTCATGCAGCAAGAATGAATGGAGTGTGTGTGTTGTGTGTTTGCACAGGAGAAATGAGTGTGAAGCTGCTCAGTAAGTGTGCAGAATTTGGAGCACGTTTTTCTACAGCTCTTGTGCACAGTTGTCAGGATGGCCGAGTGGTCTAAGGCGCCAGACTCAAGGACTGTTATTCCTTAATACGATAGCAAAATACTGCGGATGCTGGAAATCCGAAATAACAACAGAAAACGCTGGAAAAACTCAGCAGGCCAGGCAGCATCCGTGGAGAGAGAAAGAGAGTTAACGTGTCAGGTCGATGACCTTTCATCAGAACTGGGAAGAGCCGGAAATCAAATAGATTTAAGGCCAGGGTAAAGCTGGGAAAAGGGGGAGGGGATAAAGGAACAAAGGTGGAGACGAAGAGACATTAAGAGATATGCAAGGCTAGAGGTGGTGTTAATGTGACAGATTAAGGCTGAATGAAGTGTGAAATCCACTGGCAGAATGAAGGACAGCTGCCAGCTTCTAGGAGGAAAAAAAAAGGTGGGGGGGGGACAAATGAAAGGGTGGATAAAATAAAATATAAATGTGATTGGAGCTGAGGTTATGATCTAAAATTGTTGAACTCGATATTGAGTCCAGAGGGCTGTAGCGTGCCTAAACGAAAGATGAGGTGCTGTTCCTCGAGCTTACGCTGAGCTTCCGTGGAACAGTGTAATAGGCCGAGGACGGTGAGGTCAGAGTGGGAGTGAAGCGGTGAATTAAAGTGACAGGCCACCGGGAGCTCGGGGTCCCCCTTACGGACTGAACGGAGGTGTTCCGCAAAGCGGTCACCCAATCTGCGTTTGGTCTCCCCAATGTAGAGGAGTCCACATCGTGAGCAGCGAATACAGTATACTAAATTGCAGGAAGTACAAGTAAATCGCTGTTTCACCTGGAAGGGGTGTTTGGGGCCCTGGACAGTGGGAAGAGGGGAGGTATAAGGGCATGTGTTGCATCTCCTGCGCGTGCACGGGAAGGTGCCGGGCGAAGGGGAAGGGGTGCTGGGGGTGGTAGAGGAGTGGACTAGGGTGTCGCGGAGGGAGCGGTCCCTACGGAATGCTGAAAGGGGAGGTGAGGGGAAGATGTGTTTCGTGGTGGGATCACGCTGGAGGTGGCGGAAATGGCGGAGGATGATCCGTTGAATGTGGAGGCTGGTGGGGTGAAAGGTGAGGACAAGGGGAACCCTATCGTGGTTCCGGGAGGGAGGGACTGTTATTCCTTACCTTACCAAAGGTTGGTGAACTCTGGTCCCTTTCTAGGGGCGTGGGTTCGAATCCCACTTCTGACAGTGCCTTTTGATCCACACAATTACAAGCAGCGTCAAAAAGCCTGCTCAACTCATCTTCAATTTACAAGTGGCCACCACAAATACCTCAAAGGTATTGCCGTTTGCCAACAAACTAAAGGCACCGCTCACACACCGACTTCTTTTCCTCACAAAACTTGCCACATCCCAACACTGTCCTTGGGATAAGGCTTCAAATCACACTTCTCATTTCAACCATTTGCCACACTCAAAATCAGGGAGTCAGAACTTTACATTTTTACCCTACCGCGTTGATGCATTCCACATTGCTTTCTGCTGCTCTGGCTTTCAATCCCACTGCAGACAGTGGTGTTTCTCAGGAAAAGGGCACCAGAGTCAAAGAATGGGACTTCTTCCACACAAAGGCTGCTGAATTCTGCCCCGTTACTCAGGGAATTACTTCCAATGCTACTTCTGACATGAACATTTTGCCAGAAACAAAGGCACCACAGCCAAGCAATTCAGTCATCAGTACGTCAAAGTTGCCAGAGTTGATGCCTTTTTTAGGCCGTGCCTTTCGGATGGCAATGCTCAGACTAATGCTTATGGCCAAGGGCGCAATAGCTGCAGAGTGCCTTGTTTCCCCTCACAAAGTTGGGAGATGCTGGTAATTTTCTGGGGAGCAGGGCTTGTCACATGAATGTATTGTGAGAAAAGCAAAGGCCCGAGAATGAGAGACTGAAATGTGCTGCTTGGAACGAGTGTTGGATTGCGGTTTGTTTTTGAATTGCTCGTGTTCGAACGGCAGCTGTGCTGCTTGTGTTTTGTCGAGTTGAGCCAGCAGAATTGTCGGACGTTAGCCGCTAGTTTGCAAAATGCGAGTTGTTGGGAGAAATATGCGTGTATGAATGTTGGTTGCATTGCAGGGATGATGAACTTAATGACTGGCACTGCCGGTTAATTCATGCAGCAAGAATGAATGGAGTGTGTGTGTTGTGTGTTTGCACAGGAGAAATGAGTGTGAAGCTGCTCAGTAAGTGTGCAGAATTTGGAGCACGTTTTTCTACAGCTCTTGTGCACAGTTGTCAGGATGGCCGAGTGGTCTAAGGCGCCAGACTCAAGGACTGTTATTCCTTACCTTACCAAAGGTTGGTGAATTATGGTCCCTTTCTAGGGGCGTGGGTTCGAATCCCACTTCTGACAGTGCCTTTTGATCCACACAATTACAAGCAGCGTCAAAAAGCCTGCTCAACTCATCTTCAATTTACAAGTGGCCACCACAAATACCTCAAAGGTATTGCCGTTTGCCAACAAACTAAAGGAACCACTCACACACCGACTTCTTTTCCTCACAAAACTTGCCACATCCCAACACTGTCCTCGGGGATAAGGCTTCAATTCACACTTCTCATTTCAACCATTTGCCACACTCAAAATCAGGGAGTCAGAACTTTACATTTTTACCCTACCGCGTTGATGCATTCCACATTGCTTTCTGCTGCTCTGGCTTTCAATCCCACTGCAGACAGTGGTGTTTCTCAGGAAAAGGGCACCAGAGTCAAAGAATGGGACTTCTTCCACACAAAGGCTGCTGAATTCTGCCCCGTTACTCAGGGAATTACTTCCAATGCTACTTCTGACATGAACATTTTGCCAGAAACAAAGGCACCACAGCCAAGCAATTCAGTCATCAGTACGTCAAAGTTGCCAGAGTTGATGCCTTTTTTAGGCCGTGCCTTTCGGATGGCAATGCTCAGACTAATGCTTATGGCCAAGGGCGCAATAGCTGCAGAGTGCCTTGTTTCCCCTCACAAAGTTGGGAGATGCTGGTAATTTTCTGGGGAGCAGGGCTTGTCACATGAATGTATTGTGAGAAAAGCAAAGGCCCGAGAATGAGAGACTGAAATGTGCTGCTTGGAACGAGTGTTGGATTGCGGTTTGTTTTTGAATTGCTCGTGTTCGAACGGCAGCTGTGCTGCTTGTGTTTTGTCGAGTTGAGCCAGCAGAATTGTCGGACGTTAGCCGCTAGTTTGCAAAATGCGAGTTGTTGGGAGAAATATGCGTGTATGAATGTTGGTTGCATTGCAGGGATGATGAACTTAATGACTGGCACTGCCGGTTAATTCATGCAGCAAGAATGAATGGAGTGTGTGTGTTGTGTGTTTGCACAGGAGAAATGAGTGTGAAGCTGCTCAGTAAGTGTGCAGAATTTGGAGCACGTTTTTCTACAGCTCTTGTGCACAGTTGTCAGGATGGCCGAGTGGTCTAAGGCGCCAGACTCAAGGACTGTTATTCCTTAATACGATAGCAAAATACTGCGGATGCTGGAAATCCGAAATAACAACAGAAAACGCTGGAAAAACTCAGCAGGCCAGGCAGCATCCGTGGAGAGAGAAAGAGAGTTAACGTGTCAGGTCGATGACCTTTCATCAGAACTGGGAAGAGCCGGAAATCAAATAGATTTAAGGCCAGGGTAAAGCTGGGAAAAGGGGGAGGGGATAAAGGAACAAAGGTGGAGACGAAGAGACATTAAGAGATATGCAAGGCTAGAGGTGGTGTTAATGTGACAGATTAAGGCTGAATGAAGTGTGAAATCCACTGGCAGAATGAAGGACAGCTGCCAGCTTCTAGGAGGAAAAAAAAAGGTGGGGGGGGGACAAATGAAAGGGTGGATAAAATAAAATATAAATGTGATTGGAGCTGAGGTTATGATCTAAAATTGTTGAACTCGATATTGAGTCCAGAGGGCTGTAGCGTGCCTAAACGAAAGATGAGGTGCTGTTCCTCGAGCTTACGCTGAGCTTCCGTGGAACAGTGTAATAGGCCGAGGACGGTGAGGTCAGAGTGGGAGTGAAGCGGTGAATTAAAGTGACAGGCCACCGGGAGCTCGGGGTCCCCCTTACGGACTGAACGGAGGTGTTCCGCAAAGCGGTCACCCAATCTGCGTTTGGTCTCCCCAATGTAGAGGAGTCCACATCGTGAGCAGCGAATACAGTATACTAAATTGCAGGAAGTACAAGTAAATCGCTGTTTCACCTGGAAGGGGTGTTTGGGGCCCTGGACAGTGGGAAGAGGGGAGGTATAAGGGCATGTGTTGCATCTCCTGCGCGTGCACGGGAAGGTGCCGGGCGAAGGGGAAGGGGTGCTGGGGGTGGTAGAGGAGTGGACTAGGGTGTCGCGGAGGGAGCGGTCCCTACGGAATGCTGAAAGGGGAGGTGAGGGGAAGATGTGTTTCGTGGTGGGATCACGCTGGAGGTGGCGGAAATGGCGGAGGATGATCCGTTGAATGTGGAGGCTGGTGGGGTGAAAGGTGAGGACAAGGGGAACCCTATCGTGGTTCCGGGAGGGAGGGACTGTTATTCCTTACCTTACCAAAGGTTGGTGAACTCTGGTCCCTTTCTAGGGGCGTGGGTTAGAACCCCACTTCTGACAGTGCCTTTTGATCCACACAATTACAAGCAGCGTCAAAAAGCCTGCTCAACTCATCTTCAATTTACAAGTGGCCACCACAAATACCTCAAAGGTATTGCCGTTTGCCAACAAACTAAAGGCACCGCTCACACACCGACTTCTTTTCCTCACAAAACTTGCCACATCCCAACACTGTCCTTGGGGATAAGGCTTCAAATCACACTTCTCATTTCAACCATTTGCCACACCCAAAATCAGGGAGTCAGAACTTTACATTTTTACCCTACCGCGTTGATGCATTCCACATTGCTTTCTGCTGCTCTGGCTTTCAATCCCACTGCAGACAGTGGTGTTTCTCAGGAAAAGGGCACCAGAGTCAAAGAATGGGACTTCTTCCACACAAAGGCTGCTGAATTCTGCCCCGTTACTCAGGGAATTACTTCCAATGCTACTTCTGACATGAACATTTTGCCAGAAACAAAGGCACCACAGCCAAGCAATTCAGTCATCAGTACGTCAAAGTTGCCAGAGTTGATGCCTTTTTTAGGCCGTGCCTTTCGGATGGCAATGCTCAGACTAATGCTTATGGCCAAGGGCGCAATAGCTGCAGAGTGCCTTGTTTCCCCTCACAAAGTTGGGAGATGCTGGTAATTTTCTGGGGAGCAGGGCTTGTCACATGAATGTATTGTGAGAAAAGCAAAGGCCCGAGAATGAGAGACTGAAATGTGCTGCTTGGAACGAGTGTTGGATTGCGGTTTGTTTTTGAATTGCTCGTGTTCGAACGGCAGCTGTGCTGCTTGTGTTTTGTCGAGTTGAGCCAGCAGAATTGTCGGACGTTAGCCGCTAGTTTGCAAAATGCGAGTTGTTGGGAGAAATATGCGTGTATGAATGTTGGTTGCATTGCAGGGATGATGAACTTAATGACTGGCACTGCCGGTTAATTCATGCAGCAAGAATGAATGGAGTGTGTGTGTTGTGTGTTTGCACAGGAGAAATGAGTGTGAAGCTGCTCAGTAAGTGTGCAGAATTTGGAGCACGTTTTTCTACAGCTCTTGTGCACAGTTGTCAGGATGGCCGAGTGGTCTAAGGCGCCAGACTCAAGGACTGTTATTCCTTACCTTACCAAAGGTTGGTGAATTCTGGTCCCTTTCTAGGGGCGTGGGTTCGAATCCCACTTCTGACAGTGCCTTTTGATCCACACAATTACAAGCAGCGTCAAAAAGCCTGCTCAACTCATCTTCAATTTACAAGTGGCCACCACAAATACCTCAAAGGTATTGCCGTTTGCCAACAAACTAAAGGAACCGCTCACACACCGACTTCTTTTCCTCACAAAACTTGCCACATCCCAACACTGTCCTCGGGGATAAGGCTTCAATTCACACTTCTCATTTCAACCATTTGCCACACTCAAAATCAGGGAGTCAGAACTTTACATTTTTACCCTACCGCGTTGATGCATTCCACATTGCTTTCTGCTGCTCTGGCTTTCAATCCCACTGCAGACAGTGGTGTTTCTCAGGAAAAGGGCACCAGAGTCAAAGAATGGGACTTCTTCCACACAAAGGCTGCTGAATTCTGCCCCGTTACTCAGGGAATTACTTCCAATGCTACTTCTGACATGAACATTTTGCCAGAAACAAAGGCACCACAGCCAAGCAATTCAGTCATCAGTACGTAAAAGTTGCCAGAGTTGATGCCTTTTTTAGGCCGTGCCTTTCGGATGGCAATGCTCAGACTAATGCTTATGGCCAAGGGCGCAATAGCTGCAGAGTGCCTTGTTTCCCCTCACAAAGTTGGGAGATGCTGGTAATTTTCTGGGGAGCAGGGCTTGTCACATGAATGTATTGTGAGAAAAGCAAAGGCCCGAGAATGAGAGACTGAAATGTGCTGCTTGGAACGAGTGTTGGATTGCGGTTTGTTTTTGAATTGCTCGTGTTCGAACGGCAGCTGTGCTGCTTGTGTTTTGTCGAGTTGAGCCAGCAGAATTGTCGGACGTTAGCCGCTAGTTTGCAAAATGCGAGTTGTTGGGAGAAATATGCGTGTATGAATGTTGGTTGCATTGCAGGGATGATGAACTTAATGACTGGCACTGCCGGTTAATTCATGCAGCAAGAATGAATGGAGTGTGTGTGTTGTGTGTTTGCACAGGAGAAATGAGTGTGAAGCTGCTCAGTAAGTGTGCAGAATTTGGAGCACGTTTTTCTACAGCTCTTGTGCACAGTTGTCAGGATGGCCGAGTGGTCTAAGGCGCCAGACTCAAGGACTGTTATTCCTTAATACGATAGCAAAATACTGCGGATGCTGGAAATCCGAAATAACAACAGAAAACGCTGGAAAAACTCAGCAGGCCAGGCAGCATCCGTGGAGAGAGAAAGAGAGTTAACGTTTCAGGTCGATGACCTTTCATCAGAACTGGGAAGAGCCGGAAATCAAATAGATTTAAGGCCAGGGTAAAGCTGGGAAAAGGGGGAGGGGATAAAGGAACAAAGGTGGAGATGAAGAGACATTAAGAGATATGCAAGGCTAGAGGTGGTGTTAATGTGACAGATTAAGGCTGAATGAAGTGTGAAATCCACTGGCAGAATGAAGGACAGCTGCCAGCTTCTAGGAGGAAAAAAAAAGGTGGGGGGGGGACAAATGAAAGGGTGGATAAAATAAAATATAAATGTGATTGGAGCTGAGGTTATGATCTAAAATTGTTGAACTCGATATTGAGTCCAGAGGGCTGTAGCGTGCCTAAACGAAAGATGAGGTGCTGTTCCTCGAGCTTACGCTGAGCTTCCGTGGAACAGTGTAATAGGCCGAGGACGGTGAGGTCAGAGTGGGAGTGAAGCGGTGAATTAAAGTGACAGGCCACCGGGAGCTCGGGGTCCCCCTTACGGACTGAACGGAGGTGTTCCGCAAAGCGGTCACCCAATCTGCGTTTGGTCTCCCCAATGTAGAGGAGTCCACATCGTGAGCAGCGAATACAGTATACTAAATTGCAGGAAGTACAAGTAAATCGCTGTTTCACCTGGAAGGGGTGTTTGGGGCCCTGGACAGTGGGAAGAGGGGAGGTATAAGGGCATGTGTTGCATCTCCTGCGCGTGCACGGGAAGGTGCCGGGCGAAGGGGAAGGGGTGCTGGGGGTGGTAGAGGAGTGGACTAGGGTGTCGCGGAGGGAGCGGTCCCTACGGAATGCTGAAAGGGGAGGTGAGGGGAAGATGTGTTTCGTGGTGGGATCACGCTGGAGGTGGCGGAAATGGCGGAGGATGATCCGTTGAATGTGGAGGCTGGTGGGGTGAAAGGTGAGGACAAGGGGAACCCTATCGTGGTTCCGGGAGGGAGGGACTGTTATTCCTTACCTTACCAAAGGTTGGTGAATTCTGGTCCCTTTCTAGGGGCGTGGGTTCGAATCCCACTTCTGACAGTGCCTTTTGATCCACACAATTACAAGCAGCGTCAAAAAGCCTGCTCAACTCATCTTCAATTTACAAGTGGCCACCACAAATACCTCAAAGGTATTGCCGTTTGCCAACAAACTAAAGGCACCGCTCACACACCGACTTCTTTTCCTCACAAAACTTGCCACATCCCAACACTGTCCTTGGGGATAAGGCTTCAAATCACACTTCTCATTTCAACCATTTGCCACACTCAAAATCAGGGAGTCAGAACTTTACATTTTTACCCTACCGCGTTGATGCATTCCACATTGCTTTCTGCTGCTCTGGCTTTCAATCCCACTGCAGACAGTGGTGTTTCTCAGGAAAAGGGCACCAGAGTCAAAGAATGGGACTTCTTCCACACAAAGGCTGCTGAATTCTGCCCCGTTACTCAGGGAATTACTTCCAATGCTACTTCTGACATGAACATTTTGCCAGAAACAAAGGCACCACAGCCAAGCAATTCAGTCATCAGTACGTCAAAGTTGCCAGAGTTGATGCCTTTTTTAGGCCGTGCCTTTCGGATGGCAATGCTCAGACTAATGCTTATGGCCAAGGGCGCAATAGCTGCAGAGTGCCTTGTTTCCCCTCACAAAGTTGGGAGATGCTGGTAATTTTCTGGGGAGCAGGGCTTGTCACATGAATGTATTGTGAGAAAAGCAAAGGCCCGAGAATGAGAGACTGAAATGTGCTGCTTGGAACGAGTGTTGGATTGCGGTTTGTTTTTGAATTGCTCGTGTTCGAACGGCAGCTGTGCTGCTTGTGTTTTGTCGAGTTGAGCCAGCAGAATTGTCGGACGTTAGCCGCTAGTTTGCAAAATGCGAGTTGTTGGGAGAAATATGCGTGTATGAATGTTGGTTGCATTGCAGGGATGATGAACTTAATGACTGGCACTGCCGGTTAATTCATGCAGCAAGAATGAATGGAGTGTGTGTGTTGTGTGTTTGCACAGGAGAAATGAGTGTGAAGCTGCTCAGTAAGTGTGCAGAATTTGGAGCACGTTTTTCTACAGCTCTTGTGCACAGTTGTCAGGATGGCCGAGTGGTCTAAGGCGCCAGACTCAAGGACTGTTATTCCTTACCTTACCAAAGGTTGGTGAATTCTGGTCCCTTTCTAGGGGCGTGGGTTCGAATCCCACTTCTGACAGTGCCTTTTGATCCACACAATTACAAGCAGCGTCAAAAAGCCTGCTCAACTCATCTTCAATTTACAAGTGGCCACCACAAATACCTCAAAGGTATTGCCGTTTGCCAACAAACTAAAGGCACCGCTCACACACCGACTTCTTTTCCTCACAAAACTTGCCACATCCCAACACTGTCCTCGGGGATAAGGCTTCAAATCACACTTCTCATTTCAACCATTTGCCACACTCAAAATCAGGGAGTCAGAACTTTACATTTTTACCCTACCGCGTTGATGCATTCCACATTGCTTTCTGCTGCTCTGGCTTTCAATCCCACTGCAGACAGTGGTGTTTCTCAGGAAAAGGGCACCAGAGTCAAAGAATGGGACTTCTTCCACACAAAGGCTGCTGAATTCTGCCCCGTTACTCAGGGAATTACTTCCAATGCTACTTCTGACATGAACATTTTGCCAGAAACAAAGGCACCACAGCCAAGCAATTCAGTCATCAGTACGTAAAAGTTGCCAGAGTTGATGCCTTTTTTAGGCCGTGCCTTTCGGATGGCAATGCTCAGACTAATGCTTATGGCCAAGGGCGCAATAGCTGCAGAGTGCCTTGTTTCCCCTCACAAAGTTGGGAGATGCTGGTAATTTTCTGGGGAGCAGGGCTTGTCACATGAATGTATTGTGAGAAAAGCAAAGGCCCGAGAATGAGAGACTGAAATGTGCTGCTTGGAACGAGTGTTGGATTGCGGTTTGTTTTTGAATTGCTCGTGTTCGAACGGCAGCTGTGCTGCTTGTGTTTTGTCGAGTTGAGCCAGCAGAATTGTCGGACGTTAGCCGCTAGTTTGCAAAATGCGAGTTGTTGGGAGAAATATGCGTGTATGAATGTTGGTTGCATTGCAGGGATGATGAACTTAATGACTGGCACTGCCGGTTAATTCATGCAGCAAGAATGAATGGAGTGTGTGTGTTGTGTGTTTGCACAGGAGAAATGAGTGTGAAGCTGCTCAGTAAGTGTGCAGAATTTGGAGCACGTTTTTCTACAGCTCTTGTGCACAGTTGTCAGGATGGCCGAGTGGTCTAAGGCGCCAGACTCAAGGACTGTTATTCCTTACCTTACCAAAGGTTGGTGAATTCTGGTCCCTTTCTAGGGGCGTGGGTTCGAATCCCACTTCTGACAGTGCCTTTTGATCCACACAATTACAAGCAGCGTCAAAAAGCCTGCTCAACTCATCTTCAATTTACAAGTGGCCACCACAAATACCTCAAAGGTATTGCCGTTTGCCAACAAACTAAAGGCACCGCTCACACACCGACTTCTTTTCCTCACAAAACTTGCCACATCCCAACACTGTCCTCGGGGATAAGGCTTCAAATCACACTTCTCATTTCAACCATTTGCCACACTCAAAATCAGGGAGTCAGAACTTTACATTTTTACCCTACCGCGTTGATGCATTCCACATTGCTTTCTGCTGCTCTGGCTTTCAATCCCACTGCAGACAGTGGTGTTTCTCAGGAAAAGGGCACCAGAGTCAAAGAATGGGACTTCTTCCACACAAAGGCTGCTGAATTCTGCCCCGTTACTCAGGGAATTACTTCCAATGCTACTTCTGACATGAACATTTTGCCAGAAACAAAGGCACCACAGCCAAGCAATTCAGTCATCAGTACGTAAAAGTTGCCAGAGTTGATGCCTTTTTTAGGCCGTGCCTTTCGGATGGCAATGCTCAGACTAATGCTTATGGCCAAGGGCGCAATAGCTGCAGAGTGCCTTGTTTCCCCTCACAAAGTTGGGAGATGCTGGTAATTTTCTGGGGAGCAGGGCTTGTCACATGAATGTATTGTGAGAAAAGCAAAGGCCCGAGAATGAGAGACTGAAATGTGCTGCTTGGAACGAGTGTTGGATTGCGGTTTGTTTTTGAATTGCTCGTGTTCGAACGGCAGCTGTGCTGCTTGTGTTTTGTCGAGTTGAGCCAGCAGAATTGTCGGACGTTAGCCGCTAGTTTGCAAAATGCGAGTTGTTGGGAGAAATATGCGTGTATGAATGTTGGTTGCATTGCAGGGATGATGAACTTAATGACTGGCACTGCCGGTTAATTCATGCAGCAAGAATGAATGGAGTGTGTGTGTTGTGTGTTTGCACAGGAGAAATGAGTGTGAAGCTGCTCAGTAAGTGTGCAGAATTTGGAGCACGTTTTTCTACAGCTCTTGTGCACAGTTGTCAGGATGGCCGAGTGGTCTAAGGCGCCAGACTCAAGGACTGTTATTCCTTACCTTACCAAAGGTTGGTGAATTCTGGTCCCTTTCTAGGGGCGTGGGTTCGAATCCCACTTCTGACAGTGCCTTTTGATCCACACAATTACAAGCAGCGTCAAAAAGCCTGCTCAACTCATCTTCAATTTACAAGTGGCCACCACAAATACCTCAAAGGTATTGCCGTTTGCCAACAAACTAAAGGCACCGCTCACACACCGACTTCTTTTCCTCACAAAACTTGCCACATCCCAACACTGTCCTCGGGATAAGGCTTCAAATCACACTTCTCATTTCAACCATTTGCCACACTCAAAATCAGGGAGTCAGAACTTTACATTTTTACCCTACCGCGTTGATGCATTCCACATTGCTTTCTGCTGCTCTGGCTTTCAATCCCACTGCAGACAGTGGTGTTTCTCAGGAAAAGGGCACCAGAGTCAAAGAATGGGACTTCTTCCACACAAAGGCTGCTGAATTCTGCCCCGTTACTCAGGGAATTACTTCCAATGCTACTTCTGACATGAACATTTTGCCAGAAACAAAGGCACCACAGCCAAGCAATTCAGTCATCAGTACGTAAAAGTTGCCAGAGTTGATGCCTTTTTTAGGCCGTGCCTTTCGGATGGCAATGCTCAGACTAATGCTTATGGCCAAGGGCGCAATAGCTGCAGAGTGCCTTGTTTCCCCTCACAAAGTTGGGAGATGCTGGTAATTTTCTGGGGAGCAGGGCTTGTCACATGAATGTATTGTGAGAAAAGCAAAGGCCCGAGAATGAGAGACTGAAATGTGCTGCTTGGAACGAGTGTTGGATTGCGGTTTGTTTTTGAATTGCTCGTGTTCGAACGGCAGCTGTGCTGCTTGTGTTTTGTCGAGTTGAGCCAGCAGAATTGTCGGACGTTAGCCGCTAGTTTGCAAAATGCGAGTTGTTGGGAGAAATATGCGTGTATGAATGTTGGTTGCACTGCAGGGATGATGAACTTAATGACTGGCACTGCCGGTTAATTCATGCAGCAAGAATGAATGGAGTGTGTGTGTTGTGTGTTTGCACAGGAGAAATGAGTGTGAAGCTGCTCAGTAAGTGTGCAGAATTTGGAGCACGTTTTTCTACAGCTCTTGTGCACAGTTGTCAGGATGGCCGAGTGGTCTAAGGCGCCAGACTCAAGGACTGTTATTCCTTACCTTACCAAAGGTTGGTGAATTCACACACCGACTTCTTTTCCTCACAAAACTTGCCACATCCCAACACTGTCCTCGGGGATAAGGCTTCAAATCACACTTCTCATTTCAACCATTTGCCACACTCAAAATCAGGGAGTCAGAACTTTACATTTTTACCCTACCGCGTTGATGCATTCCACATTGCTTTCTGCTGCTCTGGCTTTCAATCCCACTGCAGACAGTGGTGTTTCTCAGGAAAAGGGCACCAGAGTCAAAGAATGGGACTTCTTCCACACAAAGGCTGCTGAATTCTGCCCCGTTACTCAGGGAATTACTTCCAATGCTACTTCTGACATGAACATTTTGCCAGAAACAAAGGCACCACAGCCAAGCAATTCAGTCATCAGTACGTAAAAGTTGCCAGAGTTGATGCCTTTTTTAGGCCGTGCCTTTCGGATGGCAATGCTCAGACTAATGCTTATGGCCAAGGGCGCAATAGCTGCAGAGTGCCTTGTTTCCCCTCACAAAGTTGGGAGATGCTGGTAATTTTCTGGGGAGCAGGGCTTGTCACATGAATGTATTGTGAGAAAAGCAAAGGCCCGAGGGTCCCTTTCTAGGGGCGTGGGTTCGAATCCCACTTCTGACAGTGCCTTTTGATCCACACAATTACAAGCAGCGTCAAAAAGCCTGCTCAACTCATCTTCAATTTACAAGTGGCCACCACAAATACCTCAAAGGTATTGCCGTTTGCCAACAAACTAAAGGCACCGCTCACACACCGACTTCTTTTCCTCACAAAACTTGCCACATCCCAACACTGTCCTCGGGGATAAGGCTTCAAATCACACTTCTCATTTCAACCATTTGCCACACTCAAAATCAGGGAGTCAGAACTTTACATTTTTACCCTACCGCGTTGATGCATTCCACATTGCTTTCTGCTGCTCTGGCTTTCAATCCCACTGCAGACAGTGGTGTTTCTCAGGAAAAGGGCACCAGAGTCAAAGAATGGGACTTCTTCCACACAAAGGCTGCTGAATTCTGCCCCGTTACTCAGGGAATTACTTCCAATGCTACTTCTGACATGAACATTTTGCCAGAAACAAAGGCACCACAGCCAAGCAATTCAGTCATCAGTACGTAAAAGTTGCCAGAGTTGATGCCTTTTTTAGGCCGTGCCTTTCGGATGGCAATGCTCAGACTAATGCTTATGGCCAAGGGCGCAATAGCTGCAGAGTGCCTTGTTTCCCCTCACAAAGTTGGGAGATGCTGGTAATTTTCTGGGGAGCAGGGCTTGTCACATGAATGTATTGTGAGAAAAGCAAAGGCCCGAGAATGAGAGACTGAAATGTGCTGCTTGGAACGAGTGTTGGATTGCGGTTTGTTTTTGAATTGCTCGTGTTCGAACGGCAGCTGTGCTGCTTGTGTTTTGTCGAGTTGAGCCAGCAGAATTGTCGGACGTTAGCCGCTAGTTTGCAAAATGCGAGTTGTTGGGAGAAATATGCGTGTATGAATGTTGGTTGCATTGCAGGGATGATGAACTTAATGACTGGCACTGCCGGTTAATTCATGCAGCAAGAATGAATGGAGTGTGTGTGTTGTGTGTTTGCACAGGAGAAATGAGTGTGAAGCTGCTCAGTAAGTGTGCAGAATTTGGAGCACGTTTTTCTACAGCTCTTGTGCACAGTTGTCAGGATGGCCGAGTGGTCTAAGGCGCCAGACTCAAGGACTGTTATTCCTTAATACGATAGCAAAATACTGCGGATGCTGGAAATCCGAAATAACAACAGAAAACGCTGGAAAAACTCAGCAGGCCAGGCAGCATCCGTGGAGAGAGAAAGAGAGTTAACGTTTCAGGTCGATGACCTTTCATCAGAACTGGGAAGAGCCGGAAATCAAATAGATTTAAGGCCAGGGTAAAGCTGGGAAAAGGGGGAGGGGATAAAGGAACAAAGGTGGAGATGAAGAGACATTAAGAGATATGCAAGGCTAGAGGTGGTGTTAATGTGACAGATTAAGGCTGAATGAAGTGTGAAATCCACTGGCAGAATGAAGGACAGCTACCAGCTTCTAGGAGGGAAAAAAAAAGGTGGGGGGGGGACAAATGAAAGGGTGGATAAAATAAAATATAAATGTGATTGGAGCTGAGGTTATGATCTAAAATTGTTCAACTCGATATTGAGTCCAGAGGGCTGTAGCGTGCCTAAACGAAAGATGAGGTGCTGTTCCTCGAGCTTACGCTGAGCTTCCGTGGAACAGTGTAATAGGCCGAGGACGGTGAGGTCAGAGTGGGAGTGAAGCGGTGAATTAAAGTGACAGGCCACCGGGAGCTCGGGGTCCCCCTTACGGACTGAACGGAGGTGTTCCGCAAAGCGGTCACCCAATCTGCGTTTGGTCTCCCCAATGTAGAGGAGTCCACATCGTGAGCAGCGAATACAGTATACTAAATTGCAGGAAGTACAAGTAAATCGCTGTTTCACCTGGAAGGGGTGTTTGGGGCCCTGGACAGTGGGAAGAGGGGAGGTATAAGGGCATGTGTTGCATCTCCTGCGCGTGCACGGGAAGGTGCCGGGCGAAGGGGAAGGGGTGCTGGGGGTGGTAGAGGAGTGGACTAGGGTGTCGCGGAGGGAGCGGTCCCTACGGAATGCTGAAAGGGGAGGTGAGGGGAAGATGTGTTTGGTGGTGGGATCACGCTGGAGGTGGCGGAAATGGCGGAGGATGATCCGTTTTCCTTACCTTACCAAAGGTTGGTGAATTCTGGTCCCTTTCTAGGGGCGTGGGTTCGAATCCCACTTCTGACAGTGCCTTTTGATCCACACAATTACAAGCAGCGTCAAAAAGCCTGCTCAACTCATCTTCAATTTACAAGTGGCCACCACAAATACCTCAAAGGTATTGCCGTTTGCCAACAAACTAAAGGCACCGCTCACACACCGACTTCTTTTCCTCACAAAACTTGCCACATCCCAACACTGTCCTCGGGGATAAGGCTTCAAATCACACTTCTCATTTCAACCATTTGCCACACTCAAAATCAGGGAGTCAGAACTTTACATTTTTACCCTACCGCGTTGATGCATTCCACATTGCTTTCTGCTGCTCTGGCTTTCAATCCCACTGCAGACAGTGGTGTTTCTCAGGAAAAGGGCACCAGAGTCAAAGAATGGGACTTCTTCCACACAAAGGCTGCTGAATTCTGCCCCGTTACTCAGGGAATTACTTCCAATGCTACTTCTGACATGAACATTTTGCCAGAAACAAAGGCACCACAGCCAAGCAATTCAGTCATCAGTACGTAAAAGTTGCCAGAGTTGATGCCTTTTTTAGGCCGTGCCTTTCGGATGGCAATGCTCAGACTAATGCTTATGGCCAAGGGCGCAATAGCTGCAGAGTGCCTTGTTTCCCCTCACAAAGTTGGGAGATGCTGGTAATTTTCTGGGGAGCAGGGCTTGTCACATGAATGTATTGTGAGAAAAGCAAAGGCCCGAGAATGAGAGACTGAAATGTGCTGCTTGGAACGAGTGTTGGATTGCGGTTTGTTTTTGAATTGCTCGTGTTCGAACGGCAGCTGTGCTGCTTGTGTTTTGTCGAGTTGAGCCAGCAGAATTGTCGGACGTTAGCCGCTAGTTTGCAAAATGCGAGTTGTTGGGAGAAATATGCGTGTATGAATGTTGGTTGCATTGCAGGGATGATGAACTTAATGACTGGCACTGCCGGTTAATTCATGCAGCAAGAATGAATGGAGTGTGTGTGTTGTGTGTTTGCACAGGAGAAATGAGTGTGAAGCTGCTCAGTAAGTGTGCAGAATTTGGAGCACGTTTTTCTACAGCTCTTGTGCACAGTTGTCAGGATGGCCGAGTGGTCTAAGGCGCCAGACTCAAGGACTGTTATTCCTTACCTTACCAAAGGTTGGTGAATTCTGGTCCCTTTCTAGGGGCGTGGGTTCGAATCCCACTTCTGACAGTGCCTTTTGATCCACACAATTACAAGCAGCGTCAAAAAGCCTGCTCAACTCATCTTCAATTTACAAGTGGCCACCACAAATACCTCAAAGGTATTGCCGTTTGCCAACAAACTAAAGGCACCGCTCACACACCGACTTCTTTTCCTCACAAAACTTGCCACATCCCAACACTGTCCTCGGGGATAAGGCTTCAAATCACACTTCTCATTTCAACCATTTGCCACACTCAAAATCAGGGAGTCAGAACTTTACATTTTTACCCTACCGCGTTGATGCATTCCACATTGCTTTCTGCTGCTCTGGCTTTCAATCCCACTGCAGACAGTGGTGTTTCTCAGGAAAAGGGCACCAGAGTCAAAGAATGGGACTTCTTCCACACAAAGGCTGCTGAATTCTGCCCCGTTACTCAGGGAATTACTTCCAATGCTACTTCTGACATGAACATTTTGCCAGAAACAAAGGCACCACAGCCAAGCAATTCAGTCATCAGTACGTAAAAGTTGCCAGAGTTGATGCCTTTTTTAGGCCGTGCCTTTCGGATGGCAATGCTCAGACTAATGCTTATGGCCAAGGGCGCAATAGCTGCAGAGTGCCTTGTTTCCCCTCACAAAGTTGGGAGATGCTGGTAATTTTCTGGGGAGCAGGGCTTGTCACATTGTGAGAAAAGCAAAGGCCCGAGAATGAGAGACTGAAATGTGCTGCTTGGAACGAGTGTTGGATTGCGGTTTGTTTTTGAATTGCTCGTGTTCGAACGGCAGCTGTGCTGCTTGTGTTTTGTCGAGTTGAGCCAGCAGAATTGTCGGACGTTAGCCGCTAGTTTGCAAAATGCGAGTTGTTGGGAGAAATATGCGTGTATGAATGTTGGTTGCATTGCAGGGATGATGAACTTAATGACTGGCACTGCCGGTTAATTCATGCAGCAAGAATGAATGGAGTGTGTGTGTTGTGTGTTTGCACAGGAGAAATGAGTGTGAAGCTGCTCAGTAAGTGTGCAGAATTTGGAGCACGTTTTTCTACAGCTCTTGTGCACAGTTGTCAGGATGGCCGAGTGGTCTAAGGCGCCAGACTCAAGGACTGTTATTCCTTACCTTACCAAAGGTTGGTGAATTCTGGTCCCTTTCTAGGGGCGTGGGTTCGAATCCCACTTCTGACAGTGCCTTTTGATCCACACAATTACAAGCAGCGTCAAAAAGCCTGCTCAACTCATCTTCAATTTACAAGTGGCCACCACAAATACCTCAAAGGTATTGCCGTTTGCCAACAAACTAAAGGCACCGCTCACACACCGACTTCTTTTCCTCACAAAACTTGCCACATCCCAACACTGTCCTCGGGGATAAGGCTTCAAATCACACTTCTCATTTCAACCATTTGCCACACTCAAAATCAGGGAGTCAGAACTTTACATTTTTACCCTACCGCGTTGATGCATTCCACATTGCTTTCTGCTGCTCTGGCTTTCAATCCCACTGCAGACAGTGGTGTTTCTCAGGAAAAGGGCACCAGAGTCAAAGAATGGGACTTCTTCCACACAAAGGCTGCTGAATTCTGCCCCGTTACTCAGGGAATTACTTCCAATGCTACTTCTGACATGAACATTTTGCCAGAAACAAAGGCACCACAGCCAAGCAATTCAGTCATCAGTACGTAAAAGTTGCCAGAGTTGATGCCTTTTTTAGGCCGTGCCTTTCGGATGGCAATGCTCAGACTAATGCTTATGGCCAAGGGCGCAATAGCTGCAGAGTGCCTTGTTTCCCCTCACAAAGTTGGGAGATGCTGGTAATTTTCTGGGGAGCAGGGCTTGTCACATTGTGAGAAAAGCAAAGGCCCGAGAATGAGAGACTGAAATGTGCTGCTTGGAACGAGTGTTGGATTGCGGTTTGTTTTTGAATTGCTCGTGTTCGAACGGCAGCTGTGCTGCTTGTGTTTTGTCGAGTTGAGCCAGCAGAATTGTCGGACGTTAGCCGCTAGTTTGCAAAATGCGAGTTGTTGGGAGAAATATGCGTGTATGAATGTTGGTTGCATTGCAGGGATGATGAACTTAATGACTGGCACTGCCGGTTAATTCATGCAGCAAGAATGAATGGAGTGTGTGTGTTGTGTGTTTGCACAGGAGAAATGAGTGTGAAGCTGCTCAGTAAGTGTGCAGAATTTGGAGCACGTTTTTCTACAGCTCTTGTGCACAGTTGTCAGGATGGCCGAGTGGTCTAAGGCGCCAGACTCAAGGACTGTTATTCCTTACCTTACCAAAGGTTGGTGAATTCTGGTCCCTTTCTAGGGGCGTGGGTTCGAATCCCACTTCTGACAGTGCCTTTTGATCCACACAATTACAAGCAGCGTCAAAAAGCCTGCTCAACTCATCTTCAATTTACAAGTGGCCACCACAAATACCTCAAAGGTATTGCCGTTTGCCAACAAACTAAAGGCACCGCTCACACACCGACTTCTTTTCCTCACAAAACTTGCCACATCCCAACACTGTCCTCGGGGATAAGGCTTCAAATCACACTTCTCATTTCAACCATTTGCCACACTCAAAATCAGGGAGTCAGAACTTTACATTTTTACCCTACCGCGTTGATGCATTCCACATTGCTTTCTGCTGCTCTGGCTTTCAATCCCACTGCAGACAGTGGTGTTTCTCAGGAAAAGGGCACCAGAGTCAAAGAATGGGACTTCTTCCACACAAAGGCTGCTGAATTCTGCCCCGTTACTCAGGGAATTACTTCCAATGCTACTTCTGACATGAACATTTTGCCAGAAACAAAGGCACCACAGCCAAGCAATTCAGTCATCAGTACGTAAAAGTTGCCAGAGTTGATGCCTTTTTTAGGCCGTGCCTTTCGGATGGCAATGCTCAGACTAATGCTTATGGCCAAGGGCGCAATAGCTGCAGAGTGCCTTGTTTCCCCTCACAAAGTTGGGAGATGCTGGTAATTTTCTGGGGAGCAGGGCTTGTCACATTGTGAGAAAAGCAAAGGCCCGAGAATGAGAGACTGAAATGTGCTGCTTGGAACGAGTGTTGGATTGCGGTTTGTTTTTGAATTGCTCGTGTTCGAACGGCAGCTGTGCTGCTTGTGTTTTGTCGAGTTGAGCCAGCAGAATTGTCGGACGTTAGCCGCTAGTTTGCAAAATGCGAGTTGTTGGGAGAAATATGCGTGTATGAATGTTGGTTGCATTGCAGGGATGATGAACTTAATGACTGGCACTGCCGGTTAATTCATGCAGCAAGAATGAATGGAGTGTGTGTGTTGTGTGTTTGCACAGGAGAAATGAGTGTGAAGCTGCTCAGTAAGTGTGCAGAATTTGGAGCACGTTTTTCTACAGCTCTTGTGCACAGTTGTCAGGATGGCCGAGTGGTCTAAGGCGCCAGACTCAAGGACTGTTATTCCTTACCTTACCAAAGGTTGGTGAATTCTGGTCCCTTTCTAGGGGCGTGGGTTCGAATCCCACTTCTGACAGTGCCTTTTGATCCACACAATTACAAGCAGCGTCAAAAAGCCTGCTCAACTCATCTTCAATTTACAAGTGGCCACCACAAATACCTCAAAGGTATTGCCGTTTGCCAACAAACTAAAGGCACCGCTCACACACCGACTTCTTTTCCTCACAAAACTTGCCACATCCCAACACTGTCCTCGGGGATAAGGCTTCAAATCACACTTCTCATTTCAACCATTTGCCACACTCAAAATCAGGGAGTCAGAACTTTACATTTTTACCCTACCGCGTTGATGCATTCCACATTGCTTTCTGCTGCTCTGGCTTTCAATCCCACTGCAGACAGTGGTGTTTCTCAGGAAAAGGGCACCAGAGTCAAAGAATGGGACTTCTTCCACACAAAGGCTGCTGAATTCTGCCCCGTTACTCAGGGAATTACTTCCAATGCTACTTCTGACATGAACATTTTGCCAGAAACAAAGGCACCACAGCCAAGCAATTCAGTCATCAGTACGTAAAAGTTGCCAGAGTTGATGCCTTTTTTAGGCCGTGCCTTTCGGATGGCAATGCTCAGACTAATGCTTATGGCCAAGGGCGCAATAGCTGCAGAGTGCCTTGTTTCCCCTCACAAAGTTGGGAGATGCTGGTAATTTTCTGGGGAGCAGGGCTTGTCACATGATGTATTGTGAGAAAAGCAAAGGCCCGAGAATGAGAGACTGAAATGTGCTGCTTGGAACGAGTGTTGGATTGCGGTTTGTTTTTGAATTGCTCGTGTTCGAACGGCAGCTGTGCTGCTTGTGTTTTGTCGAGTTGAGCCAGCAGAATTGTCGGACGTTAGCCGCTAGTTTGCAAAATGCGAGTTGTTGGGAGAAATATGCGTGTATGAATGTTGGTTGCATTGCAGGGATGATGAACTTAATGACTGGCACTGCCGGTTAATTCATGCAGCAAGAATGAATGGAGTGTGTGTGTTGTGTGTTTGCACAGGAGAAATGAGTGTGAAGCTGCTCAGTAAGTGTGCAGAATTTGGAGCACGTTTTTCTACAGCTCTTGTGCACAGTTGTCAGGATGGCCGAGTGGTCTAAGGCGCCAGACTCAAGGACTGTTATTCCTTAATACGATAGCAAAATACTGCGGATGCTGGAAATCCGAAATAACAACAGAAAACGCTGGAAAAACTCAGCAGGCCAGGCAGCATCCGTGGAGAGAGAAAGAGAGTTAACGTTTCAGGTCGATGACCTTTCATCAGAACTGGGAAGAGCCGGAAATCAAATAGATTTAAGGCCAGGGTAAAGCTGGGAAAAGGGGGAGGGGATAAAGGAACAAAGGTGGAGATGAAGAGACATTAAGAGATATGCAAGGCTAGAGGTGGTGTTAATGTGACAGATTAAGGCTGAATGAAGTGTGAAATCCACTGGCAGAATGAAGGACAGCTACCAGCTTCTAGGAGGGAAAAAAAAAGGTGGGGGGGGGACAAATGAAAGGGTGGATAAAATAAAATATAAATGTGATTGGAGCTGAGGTTATGATCTAAAATTGTTCAACTCGATATTGAGTCCAGAGGGCTGTAGCGTGCCTAAACGAAAGATGAGGTGCTGTTCCTCGAGCTTACGCTGAGCTTCCGTGGAACAGTGTAATAGGCCGAGGACGGTGAGGTCAGAGTGGGAGTGAAGCGGTGAATTAAAGTGACAGGCCACCGGGAGCTCGGGGTCCCCCTTACGGACTGAACGGAGGTGTTCCGCAAAGCGGTCACCCAATCTGCGTTTGGTCTCCCCAATGTAGAGGAGTCCACATCGTGAGCAGCGAATACAGTATACTAAATTGCAGGAAGTACAAGTAAATCGCTGTTTCACCTGGAAGGGGTGTTTGGGGCCCTGGACAGTGGGAAGAGGGGAGGTATAAGGGCATGTGTTGCATCTCCTGCGCGTGCACGGGAAGGTGCCGGGCGAAGGGGAAGGGGTGCTGGGGGTGGTAGAGGAGTGGACTAGGGTGTCGCGGAGGGAGCGGTCCCTACGGAATGCTGAAAGGGGAGGTGAGGGGAAGATGTGTTTGGTGGTGGGATCACGCTGGAGGTGGCGGAAATGGCGGAGGATGATCCGTTGAATGTGGAGGCTGGTGGGGTGAAAGGTGAGGACAAGGGGAACCCTATCGTGGTTCCGGGAGGGAGGGACTGTTATTCCTTAACTTACCAAAGGTTGGTGAATTCTGGTCCCTTTCTAGGGGCGTGGGTTCGAATCCCACTTCTGACAGTGCCTTTTGATCCACACAATTACAAGCAGCGTCAAAAAGCCTGCTCAACTCATCTTCAATTTACAAGTGGCCACCACAAATACCTCAAAGGTATTGCCGTTTGCCAACAAACTAAAGGAACCGCTCACACACCGACTTCTTTTCCTCACAAAACTTGCCACATCCCAACACTGTCCTTGGGGATAAGGCTTCAATTCACACTTCTCATTTCAACCATTTGCCACACTCAAAATCAGGGAGTCAGAACTTTACATTTTTACCCTACCGCGTTGATGCATTCCACATTGCTTTCTGCTGCTCTGGCTTTCAATCCCACTGCAGACAGTGGTGTTTCTCAGGAAAAGGGCACCAGAGTCAAAGAATGGGACTTCTTCCACACAAAGGCTGCTGAATTCTGCCCCGTTACTCAGGTAATTACTTCCAATGCTACTTCTGACATGAACATTTTGCCAGAAACAAAGGCACCACAGCCAAGCAATTTAGTCATCAGTACGTAAAAGTTGCCAGAGTTGATGCCTTTCTTAGGCCGTGCCTTTCGGATGGCAATGCTCAGACGAATGCTTATGGCCAAGGGCGCAATAGCTGCAGAGTGCCTTGTTTCCCCTCACAAAGTTGGGAGATGCTGGTAATTTTCTGGGGAGCAGGGCTTGTCACATGAATGTATTGTGAGAAAAGCAAAGGCCCGAGAATGAGAGACTGAAATGTGCTGCTTGGAACGAGTGTTGGATTGCGGTTTGTTTTTGAATTGCTCGTGTTCGAACGGCAGCTGTGCTGCTTGTGTTTTGTCGAGTTGAGCCAGCAGAATTGTCGGACGTTAGCCGCTAGTTTGCAAAATGCGAGTTGTTGGGAGAAATATGCGTGTATGAATGTTGGTTGCATTGCAGGGATGATGAACTTAATGACTGGCACTGCCGGTTAATTCATGCAGCAAGAATGAATGGAGTGTGTGTGTTGTGTGTTTGCACAGGAGAAATGAGTGTGAAGCTGCTCAGTAAGTGTGCAGAATTTGGAGCACGTTTTTCTACAGCTCTTGTGCACAGTTGTCAGGATGGCCGAGTGGTCTAAGGCGCCAGACTCAAGGACTGTTATTCCTTAATACGATAGCAAAATACTGCGGATGCTGGAAATCCGAAATAACAACAGAAAACGCTGGAAAAACTCAGCAGGCCAGGCAGCATCCGTGGAGAGAGAAAGAGAGTTAACGTTTCAGGTCGATGACCTTTCATCAGAACTGGGAAGAGCCGGAAATCAAATAGATTTAAGGCCAGGGTAAAGCTGGGAAAAGGGGGAGGGGATAAAGGAACAAAGGTGGAGATGAAGAGACATTAAGAGATATGCAAGGCTAGAGGTGGTGTTAATGTGACAGATTAAGGCTGAATGAAGTGTGAAATCCACTGGCAGAATGAAGGACAGCTACCAGCTTCTAGGAGGGAAAAAAAAAGGTGGGGGGGGGACAAATGAAAGGGTGGATAAAATAAAATATAAATGTGATTGGAGCTGAGGTTATGATCTAAAATTGTTCAACTCGATATTGAGTCCAGAGGGCTGTAGCGTGCCTAAACGAAACATGAGGTGCTGTTCCTCGAGCTTATGCTGAGCTTCCGTGGAACAGTGTAATAGGCCGAGGACGGTGAGGTCAGAGTGGGAGTGAAGCGGTGAATTAAAGTGACAGGCCACCGGGAGCTCGGGGTCCCCCTTACGGACTGAACGGAGGTGTTCCGCAAAGCGGTCACCCAATCTGCGTTTGGTCTCCCCAATGTAGAGGAGTCCACATCGTGAGCAGCGAATACAGTATACTAAATTGCAGGAAGTACAAGTAAATCGCTGTTTCACCTGGAAGGGGTGTTTGGGGCCCTGGACAGTGGGAAGAGGGGAGGTATAAGGGCATGTGTTGCATCTCCTGCGCGTGCACGGGAAGGTGCCGGGCGAAGGGGAAGGGGTGCTGGGGGTGGTAGAGGAGTGGACTAGGGTGTCGCGGAGGGAGCGGTCCCTACGGAATGCTGAAAGGGGAGGTGAGGGGAAGATGTGTTTGGTGGTGGGATCACGCTGGAGGTGGCGGAAATGGCGGAGGATGATCCGTTGAATGTGGAGGCTGGTGGGGTGAAAGGTGAGGACAAGGGGAACCCTATCGTGGTTCCGGGAGGGAGGGACTGTTATTCCTTAACTTACCAAAGGTTGGTGAATTCTGGTCCCTTTCTAGGGGCGTGGGTTCGAATCCCACTTCTGACAGTGCCTTTTGATCCACACAATTACAAGCAGCGTCAAAAAGCCTGCTCAACTCATCTTCAATTTACAAGTGGCCACCACAAATACCTCAAAGGTATTGCCGTTTGCCAACAAACTAAAGGAACCGCTCACACACCGACTTCTTTTCCTCACAAAACTTGCCACATCCCAACACTGTCCTTGGGGATAAGGCTTCAATTCACACTTCTCATTTCAACCATTTGCCACACTCAAAATCAGGGAGTCAGAACTTTACATTTTTACCCTACCGCGTTGATGCATTCCACATTGCTTTCTGCTGCTCTGGCTTTCAATCCCACTGCAGACAGTGGTGTTTCTCAGGAAAAGGGCACCAGAGTCAAAGAATGGGACTTCTTCCACACAAAGGCTGCTGAATTCTGCCCCGTTACTCAGGTAATTACTTCCAATGCTACTTCTGACATGAACATTTTGCCAGAAACAAAGGCACCACAGCCAAGCAATTTAGTCATCAGTACGTAAAAGTTGCCAGAGTTGATGCCTTTCTTAGGCCGTGCCTTTCGGATGGCAATGCTCAGACGAATGCTTATGGCCAAGGGCGCAATAGCTGCAGAGTGCCTTGTTTCCCCTCACAAAGTTGGGAGATGCTGGTAATTTTCTGGGGAGCAGGGCTTGTCACATGAATGTATTGTGAGAAAAGCAAAGGCCCGAGAATGAGAGACTGAAATGTGCTGCTTGGAACGAGTGTTGGATTGCGGTTTGTTTTTGAATTGCTCGTGTTCGAACGGCAGCTGTGCTGCTTGTGTTTTGTCGAGTTGAGCCAGCAGAATTGTCGGACGTTAGCCGCTAGTTTGCAAAATGCGAGTTGTTGGGAGAAATATGCGTGTATGAATGTTGGTTGCATTGCAGGGATGATGAACTTAATGACTGGCACTGCCGGTTAATTCATGCAGCAAGAATGAATGGAGTGTGTGTGTTGTGTGTTTGCACAGGAGAAATGAGTGTGAAGCTGCTCAGTAAGTGTGCAGAATTTGGAGCACGTTTTTCTACAGCTCTTGTGCACAGTTGTCAGGATGGCCGAGTGGTCTAAGGCGCCAGACTCAAGGACTGTTATTCCTTAATACGATAGCAAAATACTGCGGATGCTGGAAATCCGAAATAACAACAGAAAACGCTGGAAAAACTCAGCAGGCCAGGCAGCATCCGTGGAGAGAGAAAGAGAGTTAACGTTTCAGGTCGATGACCTTTCATCAGAACTGGGAAGAGCCGGAAATCAAATAGATTTAAGGCCAGGGTAAAGCTGGGAAAAGGGGGAGGGGATAAAGGAACAAAGGTGGAGATGAAGAGACATTAAGAGATATGCAAGGCTAGAGGTGGTGTTAATGTGACAGATTAAGGCTGAATGAAGTGTGAAATCCACTGGCAGAATGAAGGACAGCTACCAGCTTCTAGGAGGGAAAAAAAAAGGTGGGGGGGGGACAAATGAAAGGGTGGATAAAATAAAATATAAATGTGATTGGAGCTGAGGTTATGATCTAAAATTGTTCAACTCGATATTGAGTCCAGAGGGCTGTAGCGTGCCTAAACGAAACATGAGGTGCTGTTCCTCGAGCTTATGCTGAGCTTCCGTGGAACAGTGTAATAGGCCGAGGACGGTGAGGTCAGAGTGGGAGTGAAGCGGTGAATTAAAGTGACAGGCCACCGGGAGCTCGGGGTCCCCCTTACGGACTGAACGGAGGTGTTCCGCAAAGCGGTCACCCAATCTGCGTTTGGTCTCCCCAATGTAGAGGAGTCCACATCGTGAGCAGCGAATACAGTATACTAAATTGCAGGAAGTACAAGTAAATCGCTGTTTCACCTGGAAGGGGTGTTTGGGGCCCTGGACAGTGGGAAGAGGGGAGGTATAAGGGCATGTGTTGCATCTCCTGCGCGTGCACGGGAAGGTGCCGGGCGAAGGGGAAGGGGTGCTGGGGGTGGTAGAGGAGTGGACTAGGGTGTCGCGGAGGGAGCGGTCCCTACGGAATGCTGAAAGGGGAGGTGAGGGGAAGATGTGTTTGGTGGTGGGATCACGCTGGAGGTGGCGGAAATGGCGGAGGATGATCCGTTGAATGTGGAGGCTGGTGGGGTGAAAGGTGAGGACAAGGGGAACCCTATCGTGGTTCCGGGAGGGAGGGACTGTTATTCCTTAACTTACCAAAGGTTGGTGAATTCTGGTCCCTTTCTAGGGGCGTGGGTTCGAATCCCACTTCTGACAGTGCCTTTTGATCCACACAATTACAAGCAGCGTCAAAAAGCCTGCTCAACTCATCTTCAATTTACAAGTGGCCACCACAAATACCTCAAAGGTATTGCCGTTTGCCAACAAACTAAAGGCACCGCTCACACACCGACTTCTTTTCCTCACAAAACTTGCCACATCCCAACACTGTCCTCGGGGATAAGGCTTCAAATCACACTTCTCATTTCAACCATTTGCCACACTCAAAATCAGGGAGTCAGAACTTTACATTTTTACCCTACCGCGTTGATGCATTCCACATTGCTTTCTGCTGCTCTGGCTTTCAATCCCACTGCAGACAGTGGTGTTTCTCAGGAAAAGGGCACCAGAGTCAAAGAATGGGACTTCTTCCACACAAAGGCTGCTGAATTCTGCCCCGTTACTCAGGGAATTACTTCCAATGCTACTTCTGACATGAACATTTTGCCAGAAACAAAGGCACCACAGCCAAGCAATTCAGTCATCAGTACGTAAAAGTTGCCAGAGTTGATGCCTTTTTAGGCCGTGCCTTTCGGATGGCAATGCTCAGACTAATGCTTATGGCCAAGGGCGCAATAGCTGCAGAGTGCCTTGTTTCCCCTCACAAAGTTGGGAGATGCTGGTAATTTTCTGGGGAGCAGGGCTTGTCACATGAATGTATTGTGAGAAAAGCAAAGGCCCGAGAATGAGAGACTGAAATGTGCTGCTTGGAACGAGTGTTGGATTGCGGTTTGTTTTTGAATTGCTCGTGTTCGAACGGCAGCTGTGCTGCTTGTGTTTTGTCGAGTTGAGCCAGCAGAATTGTCGGACGTTAGCCGCTAGTTTGCAAAATGCGAGTTGTTGGGAGAAATATGCGTGTATGAATGTTGGTTGCATTGCAGGGATGATGAACTTAATGACTGGCACTGCCGGTTAATTCATGCAGCAAGAATGAATGGAGTGTGTGTGTTGTGTGTTTGCACAGGAGAAATGAGTGTGAAGCTGCTCAGTAAGTGTGCAGAATTTGGAGCACGTTTTTCTACAGCTCTTGTGCACAGTTGTCAGGATGGCCGAGTGGTCTAAGGCGCCAGACTCAAGGACTGTTATTCCTTAATACGATAGCAAAATACTGCGGATGCTGGAAATCCGAAATAACAACAGAAAACGCTGGAAAAACTCAGCAGGCCAGGCAGCATCCGTGGAGAGAGAAAGAGAGTTAACGTTTCAGGTCGATGACCTTTCATCAGAACTGGGAAGAGCCGGAAATCAAATAGATTTAAGGCCAGGGTAAAGCTGGGAAAAGGGGGAGGGGATAAAGGAACAAAGGTGGAGATGAAGAGACATTAAGAGATATGCAAGGCTAGAGGTGGTGTTAATGTGACAGATTAAGGCTGAATGAAGTGTGAAATCCACTGGCAGAATGAAGGACAGCTACCAGCTTCTAGGAGGGAAAAAAAAAGGTGGGGGGGGGACAAATGAAAGGGTGGATAAAATAAAATATAAATGTGATTGGAGCTGAGGTTATGATCTAAAATTGTTCAACTCGATATTGAGTCCAGAGGGCTGTAGCGTGCCTAAACGAAAGATGAGGTGCTGTTCCTCGAGCTTACGCTGAGCTTCCGTGGAACAGTGTAATAGGCCGAGGACGGTGAGGTCAGAGTGGGAGTGAAGCGGTGAATTAAAGTGACAGGCCACCGGGAGCTCGGGGTCCCCCTTACGGACTGAACGGAGGTGTTCCGCAAAGCGGTCACCCAATCTGCGTTTGGTCTCCCCAATGTAGAGGAGTCCACATCGTGAGCAGCGAATACAGTATACTAAATTGCAGGAAGTACAAGTAAATCGCTGTTTCACCTGGAAGGGGTGTTTGGGGCCCTGGACAGTGGGAAGAGGGGAGGTATAAGGGCATGTGTTGCATCTCCTGCGCGTGCACGGGAAGGTGCCGGGCGAAGGGGAAGGGGTGCTGGGGGTGGTAGAGGAGTGGACTAGGGTGTCGCGGAGGGAGCGGTCCCTACGGAATGCTGAAAGGGGAGGTGAGGGGAAGATGTGTTTGGTGGTGGGATCACGCTGGAGGTGGCGGAAATGGCGGAGGATGATCCGTTGAATGTGGAGGCTGGTGGGGTGAAAGGTGAGGACAAGGGGAACCCTATCGTGGTTCCGGGAGGGAGGGACTGTTATTCCTTAACTTACCAAAGGTTGGTGAATTCTGGTCCCTTTCTAGGGGCGTGGGTTCGAATCCCACTTCTGACAGTGCCTTTTGATCCACACAATTACAAGCAGCGTCAAAAAGCCTGCTCAACTCATCTTCAATTTACAAGTGGCCACCACAAATACCTCAAAGGTATTGCCGTTTGCCAACAAACTAAAGGCACCGCTCACACACCGACTTCTTTTCCTCACAAAACTTGCCACATCCGAACACTGTCCTCGGGGATAAGGCTTCAAATCACGCTTCTCATTTCAACCATTTGCCACACTCAAAATCAGGGAGTCAAACTTTACATTTTTACCCTACCGCGTTGATGCATTCCACATTGCTTTCTGCTGCTCTGGCTTTCAATCCCACTGCAGACAGTGGTGTTTCTCAGGAAAAGGGCACCAGAGTCAAAGAATGGGACTTCTTCCACACAAAGGCTGCTGAATTCTGCCCCGTTACTCAGGTAATTACTTCCAATGCTACTTCTGACATGAACATTTTGCCAGAAACAAAGGCACCACAGCCAAGCAATTCAGTCATCAGTACGTAAAAGTTGCCAGAGTTGATGCCTTTCTTAGGCCGTGCCTTTCGGATGGCAATGCGCAGACGAATGCTTATGGCCAAGGGCGCAATAGCTGCAGAGTGCCTTGTTTCCCCTCACAAAGTTGGGAGATGCTGGTAATTTTCTGGGGAGCAGGGCTTGTCACATGAATGTATTGTGAGAAAAGCAAAGGCCCGAGAATGAGAGACTGAAATGTGCTGCTTGGAACGAGTGTTGGATTGCGGTTTGTTTTTGAATTGCTCGTGTTCGAACGGCAGCTGTGCTGCTTGTGTTTTGTCGAGTTGAGCCAGCAGAATTGTCGGACGTTAGCCGCTAGTTTGCAAAATGCGAGTTGTTGGGAGAAATATGCGTGTATGAATGTTGGTTGCATTGCAGGGATGATGAACTTAATGACTGGCACTGCCGGTTAATTCATGCAGCAAGAATGAATGGAGTGTGTGTGTTGTGTGTTTGCACAGGAGAAATGAGTGTGAAGCTGCTCAGTAAGTGTGCAGAATTTGGAGCACGTTTTTCTACAGCTCTTGTGCACAGTTGTCAGGATGGCCGAGTGGTCTAAGGCGCCAGACTCAAGGACTGTTATTCCTTAATACGATAGCAAAATACTGCGGATGCTGGAAATCCGAAATAACAACAGAAAACGCTGGAAAAACTCAGCAGGCCAGGCAGCATCCGTGGAGAGAGAAAGAGAGTTAACGTTTCAGGTCGATGACCTTTCATCAGAACTGGGAAGAGCCGGAAATCAAATAGATTTAAGGCCAGGGTAAAGCTGGGAAAAGGGGGAGGGGATAAAGGAACAAAGGTGGAGATGAAGAGACATTAAGAGATATGCAAGGCTAGAGGTGGTGTTAATGTGACAGATTAAGGCTGAATGAAGTGTGAAATCCACTGGCAGAATGAAGGACAGCTACCAGCTTCTAGGAGGGAAAAAAAAAGGTGGGGGGGGGACAAATGAAAGGGTGGATAAAATAAAATATAAATGTGATTGGAGCTGAGGTTATGATCTAAAATTGTTCAACTCGATATTGAGTCCAGAGGGCTGTAACGTGCCTAAACGTAAGATGAGGTGCTGTTCCTCGAGCTTACGCTGAGCTTCCGTGGAACAGTGTAATAGGCCGAGGACGGTGAGGTCAGAGTGGGAGTGAAGCGGTGAATTAAAGTGACAGGCCACCGGGAGCTCGGGGTCCCCCTTACGGACTGAACGGAGGTGTTCCGCAAAGCGGTCACCCAATCTGCGTTTGGTCTCCCCAATGTAGAGGAGTCCACATCGTGAGCAGCGAATACAGTATACTAAATTGCAGGAAGTACAAGTAAATCGCTGTTTCACCTGGAAGGGGTGTTTGGGGCCCTGGACAGTGGGAAGAGGGGAGGTATAAGGGCATGTGTTGCATCTCCTGCGCGTGCACGGGAAGGTGCCGGGCGAAGGGGAAGGGGTGCTGGGGGTGGTAGAGGAGTGGACTAGGGTGTCGCGGAGGGAGCGGTCCCTACGGAATGCTGAAAGGGGAGGTGAGGGGAAGATGTGTTTGGTGGTGGGATCACGCTGGAGGTGGCGGAAATGGCGGAGGATGATCCGTTGAATGTGGAGGCTGGTGGGGTGAAAGGTGAGGACAAGGGGAACCCTATCGTGGTTCCGGGAGGGAGGGACTGTTATTCCTTAACTTACCAAAGGTTGGTGAATTCTGGTCCCTTTCTAGGGGCGTGGGTTCGAATCCCACTTCTGACAGTGCCTTTTGATCCACACAATTACAAGCAGCGTCAAAAAGCCTGCTCAACTCATCTTCAATTTACAAGTGGCCACCACAAATACCTCAAAGGTATTGCCGTTTGCCAACAAACTAAAGGCACCGCTCACACACCGACTTCTTTTCCTCACAAAACTTGCCACATCCGAACACTGTCCTCGGGGATAAGGCTTCAAATCACACTTCTCATTTCAACCATTTGCCACACTCAAAATCAGGGAGTCAGAACTTTACATTTTTACCCTACCGCGTTGATGCATTCCACATTGCTTTCTGCTGCTCTGGCTTTCAATCCCACTGCAGACAGTGGTGTTTCTCAGGAAAAGGGCACCAGAGTCAAAGAATGGGACTTCTTCCACACAAAGGCTGCTGAATTCTGCCCCGTTACTCAGGGAATTACTTCCAATGCTACTTCTGACATGAACATTTTGCCAGAAACAAAGGCACCACAGCCAAGCAATTCAGTCATCAGTACGTAAAAGTTGCCAGAGTTGATGCCTTTCTTAGGCCGTGCCTTTCGGATGGCAATGCGCAGACGAATGCTTATGGCCAAGGGCGCAATAGCTGCAGAGTGCCTTGTTTCCCCTCACAAAGTTGGGAGATGCTGGTAATTTTCTGGGGAGCAGGGCTTGTCACATGAATGTATTGTGAGAAAAGCAAAGGCCCGAGAATGAGAGACTGAAATGTGCTGCTTGGAACGAGTGTTGGATTGCGGTTTGTTTTTGAATTGCTCGTGTTCGAACGGCAGCTGTGCTGCTTGTGTTTTGTCGAGTTGAGCCAGCAGAATTGTCGGACGTTAGCCGCTAGTTTGCAAAATGCGAGTTGTTGGGAGAAATATGCGTGTATGAATGTTGGTTGCATTGCAGGGATGATGAACTTAATGACTGGCACTGCCGGTTAATTCATGCAGCAAGAATGAATGGAGTGTGTGTGTTGTGTGTTTGCACAGGAGAAATGAGTGTGAAGCTGCTCAGTAAGTGTGCAGAATTTGGAGCACGTTTTTCTACAGCTCTTGTGCACAGTTGTCAGGATGGCCGAGTGGTCTAAGGCGCCAGACTCAAGGACTGTTATTCCTTAATACGATAGCAAAATACTGCGGATGCTGGAAATCCGAAATAACAACAGAAAACGCTGGAAAAACTCAGCAGGCCAGGCAGCATCCGTGGAGAGAGAAAGAGAGTTAACGTTTCAGGTCGATGACCTTTCATCAGAACTGGGAAGAGCCGGAAATCAAATAGATTTAAGGCCAGGGTAAAGCTGGGAAAAGGGGGAGGGGATAAAGGAACAAAGGTGGAGATGAAGAGACATTAAGAGATATGCAAGGCTAGAGGTGGTGTTAATGTGACAGATTAAGGCTGAATGAAGTGTGAAATCCACTGGCAGAATGAAGGACAGCTACCAGCTTCTAGGAGGGAAAAAAAAAGGTGGGGGGGGGACAAATGAAAGGGTGGATAAAATAAAATATAAATGTGATTGGAGCTGAGGTTATGATCTAAAATTGTTCAACTCGATATTGAGTCCAGAGGGCTGTAGCGTGCCTAAACGAAAGATGAGGTGCTGTTCCTCGAGCTTACGCTGAGCTTCCGTGGAACAGTGTAATAGGCCGAGGACGGTGAGGTCAGAGTGGGAGTGAAGCGGTGAATTAAAGTGACAGGCCACCGGGAGCTCGGGGTCCCCCTTACGGACTGAACGGAGGTGTTCCGCAAAGCGGTCACCCAATCTGCGTTTGGTCTCCCCAATGTAGAGGAGTCCACATCGTGAGCAGCGAATACAGTATACTAAATTGCAGGAAGTACAAGTAAATCGCTGTTTCACCTGGAAGGGGTGTTTGGGGCCCTGGACAGTGGGAAGAGGGGAGGTATAAGGGCATGTGTTGCATCTCCTGCGCGTGCACGGGAAGGTGCCGGGCGAAGGGGAAGGGGTGCTGGGGGTGGTAGAGGAGTGGACTAGGGTGTCGCGGAGGGAGCGGTCCCTACGGAATGCTGAAAGGGGAGGTGAGGGGAAGATGTGTTTGGTGGTGGGATCACGCTGGAGGTGGCGGAAATGGCGGAGGATGATCCGTTGAATGTGGAGGCTGGTGGGGTGAAAGGTGAGGACAAGGGGAACCCTATCGTGGTTCCGGGAGGGAGGGACTGTTATTCCTTAACTTACCAAAGGTTGGTGAATTCTGGTCCCTTTCTAGGGGCGTGGGTTCGAATCCCACTTCTGACAGTGCCTTTTGATCCACACAATTACAAGCAGCGTCAAAAAGCCTGCTCAACTCATCTTCAATTTACAAGTGGCCACCACAAATACCTCAAAGGTATTGCCGTTTGCCAACAAACTAAAGGAACCGCTCACACACCGACTTCTTTTCCTCACAAAACTTGCCACATCCCAACACTGTCCTTGGGGATAAGGCTTCAATTCACACTTATCATTTCAACCATTTGCCACACTCAAAATCAGGGAGTCAGAACTTTACATTTTTACCCTACCGCGTTGATGCATTCCACATTGCTTTCTGCTGCTCTGGCTTTCAATCCCACTGCAGACAGTGGTGTTTCTCAGGAAAAGGGCACCAGAGTCAAAGAATGGGACTTCTTCCACACAAAGGCTGCTGAATTCTGCCCCGTTACTCAGGTAATTACTTCCAATGCTACTTCTGACATGAACATTTTGCCAGAAACAAAGGCACCACAGCCAAGCAATTAGTCATCAGTACGTAAAAGTTGCCAGAGTTGATGCCTTTCTTAGGCCGTGCCTTTCGGATGGCAATGCTCAGACGAATGCTTATGGCCAAGGGCGCAATAGCTGCAGAGTGCCTTGTTTCCCCTCACAAAGTTGGGAGATGCTGGTAATTTTCTGGGGAGCAGGGCTTGTCACATGAATGTATTGTGAGAAAAGCAAAGGCCCGAGAATGAGAGACTGAAATGTGCTGCTTGGAACGAGTGTTGGATTGCGGTTTGTTTTTGAATTGCTCGTGTTCGAACGGCAGCTGTGCTGCTTGTGTTTTGTCGAGTTGAGCCAGCAGAATTGTCGGACGTTAGCCGCTAGTTTGCAAAATGCGAGTTGTTGGGAGAAATATGCGTGTATGAATGTTGGTTGCATTGCAGGGATGATGAACTTAATGACTGGCACTGCCGGTTAATTCATGCAGCAAGAATGAATGGAGTGTGTGTGTTGTGTGTTTGCACAGGAGAAATGAGTGTGAAGCTGCTCAGTAAGTGTGCAGAATTTGGAGCACGTTTTTCTACAGCTCTTGTGCACAGTTGTCAGGATGGCCGAGTGGTCTAAGGCGCCAGACTCAAGGACTGTTATTCCTTAATACGATAGCAAAATACTGCGGATGCTGGAAATCCGAAATAACAACAGAAAACGCTGGAAAAACTCAGCAGGCCAGGCAGCATCCGTGGAGAGAGAAAGAGAGTTAACGTTTCAGGTCGATGACCTTTCATCAGAACTGGGAAGAGCCGGAAATCAAATAGATTTAAGGCCAGGGTAAAGCTGGGAAAAGGGGGAGGGGATAAAGGAACAAAGGTGGAGATGAAGAGACATTAAGAGATATGCAAGGCTAGAGGTGGTGTTAATGTGACAGATTAAGGCTGAATGAAGTGTGAAATCCACTGGCAGAATGAAGGACAGCTACCAGCTTCTAGGAGGGAAAAAAAAAGGTGGGGGGGGGGACAAATGAAAGGGTGGATAAAATAAAATATAAATGTGATTGGAGCTGAGGTTATGATCTAAAATTGTTCAACTCGATATTGAGTCCAGAGGGCTGTAGCGTGCCTAAACGAAAGATGAGGTGCTGTTCCTCGAGCTTACGCTGAGCTTCCGTGGAACAGTGTAATAGGCCGAGGACGGTGAGGTCAGAGTGGGAGTGAAGCGGTGAATTAAAGTGACAGGCCACCGGGAGCTCGGGGTCCCCCTTACGGACTGAACGGAGGTGTTCCGCAAAGCGGTCACCCAATCTGCGTTTGGTCTCCCCAATGTAGAGGAGTCCACATCGTGAGCAGCGAATACAGTATACTAAATTGCAGGAAGTACAAGTAAATCGCTGTTTCACCTGGAAGGGGTGTTTGGGGCCCTGGACAGTGGGAAGAGGGGAGGTATAAGGGCATGTGTTGCATCTCCTGCGCGTGCACGGGAAGGTGCCGGGCGAAGGGGAAGGGGTGCTGGGGGTGGTAGAGGAGTGGACTAGGGTGTCGCGGAGGGAGCGGTCCCTACGGAATGCTGAAAGGGGAGGTGAGGGGAAGATGTGTTTGGTGGTGGGATCACGCTGGAGGTGGCGGAAATGGCGGAGGATGATCCGTTGAATGTGGAGGCTGGTGGGGTGAAAGGTGAGGACAAGGGGAACCCTATCGTGGTTCCGGGAGGGAGGGACTGTTATTCCTTAACTTACCAAAGGTTGGTGAATTCTGGTCCCTTTCTAGGGGCGTGGGTTCGAATCCCACTTCTGACAGTGCCTTTTGATCCACACAATTACAAGCAGCGTCAAAAAGCCTGCTCAACTCATCTTCAATTTACAAGTGGCCACCACAAATACCTCAAAGGTATTGCCGTTTGCCAACAAACTAAAGGAACCGCTCACACACCGACTTCTTTTCCTCACAAAACTTGCCACATCCCAACACTGTCCTTGGGGATAAGGCTTCAATTCACACTTATCATTTCAACCATTTGCCACACTCAAAATCAGGGAGTCAGAACTTTACATTTTTACCCTACCGCGTTGATGCATTCCACATTGCTTTCTGCTGCTCTGGCTTTCAATCCCACTGCAGACAGTGGTGTTTCTCAGGAAAAGGGCACCAGAGTCAAAGAATGGGACTTCTTCCACACAAAGGCTGCTGAATTCTGCCCCGTTACTCAGGTAATTACTTCCAATGCTACTTCTGACATGAACATTTTGCCAGAAACAAAGGCACCACAGCCAAGCAATTCAGTCATCAGTACGTAAAAGTTGCCAGAGTTGATGCCTTTCTTAGGCCGTGCCTTTCGGATGGCAATGCTCAGACTAATGCTTATGGCCAAGGGCGCAATAGCTGCAGAGTGCCTTGTTTCCCCTCACAAAGTTGGGAGATGCTGGTAATTTTCTGGGGAGCAGGGCTTGTCACATGAATGTATTGTGAGAAAAGCAAAGGCCCGAGAATGAGAGACTGAAATGTGCTGCTTGGAACGAGTGTTGGATTGCGGTTTGTTTTTGAATTGCTCGTGTTCGAACGGCAGCTGTGCTGCTTGTGTTTTGTCGAGTTGAGCCAGCAGAATTGTCGGACGTTAGCCGCTAGTTTGCAAAATGCGAGTTGTTGGGAGAAATATGCGTGTATGAATGTTGGTTGCATTGCAGGGATGATGAACTTAATGACTGGCACTGCCGGTTAATTCATGCAGCAAGAATGAATGGAGTGTGTGTGTTGTGTGTTTGCACAGGAGAAATGAGTGTGAAGCTGCTCAGTAAGTGTGCAGAATTTGGAGCACGTTTTTCTACAGCTCTTGTGCACAGTTGTCAGGATGGCCGAGTGGTCTAAGGCGCCAGACTCAAGGACTGTTATTCCTTAATACGATAGCAAAATACTGCGGATGCTGGAAATCCGAAATAACAACAGAAAACGCTGGAAAAACTCAGCAGGCCAGGCAGCATCCGTGGAGAGAGAAAGAGAGTTAACGTTTCAGGTCGATGACCTTTCATCAGAACTGGGAAGAGCCGGAAATCAAATAGATTTAAGGCCAGGGTAAAGCTGGGAAAAGGGGGAGGGGATAAAGGAACAAAGGTGGAGATGAAGAGACATTAAGAGATATGCAAGGCTAGAGGTGGTGTTAATGTGACAGATTAAGGCTGAATGAAGTGTGAAATCCACTGGCAGAATGAAGGACAGCTACCAGCTTCTAGGAGGGAAAAAAAAAGGTGGGGGGGGGGGACAAATGAAAGGGTGGATAAAATAAAATATAAATGTGATTGGAGCTGAGGTTATGATCTAAAATTGTTCAACTCGATATTGAGTCCAGAGGGCTGTAACGTGCCTAAACGAAAGATGAGGTGCTGTTCCTCGAGCTTACGCTGAGCTTCCGTGGAACAGTGTAATAGGCCGAGGACGGTGAGGTCAGAGTGGGAGTGAAGCGGTGAATTAAAGTGACAGGCCACCGGGAGCTCGGGGTCCCCCTTACGGACTGAACGGAGGTGTTCCGCAAAGCGGTCACCCAATCTGCGTTTGGTCTCCCCAATGTAGAGGAGTCCACATCGTGAGCAGCGAATACAGTATACTAAATTGCAGGAAGTACAAGTAAATCGCTGTTTCACCTGGAAGGGGTGTTTGGGGCCCTGGACAGTGGGAAGAGGGGAGGTATAAGGGCATGTGTTGCATCTCCTGCGCGTGCACGGGAAGGTGCCGGGCGAAGGGGAAGGGGTGCTGGGGGTGGTAGAGGAGTGGACTAGGGTGTCGCGGAGGGAGCGGTCCCTACGGAATGCTGAAAGGGGAGGTGAGGGGAAGATGTGTTTGGTGGTGGGATCACGCTGGAGGTGGCGGAAATGGCGGAGGATGATCCGTTGAATGTGGAGGCTGGTGGGGTGAAAGGTGAGGACAAGGGGAACCCTATCGTGGTTCCGGGAGGGAGGGACTGTTATTCCTTACCTTACCAAAGGTTGGTGAATTCTGGTCCCTTTCTAGGGGCGTGGGTTCGAATCCCACTTCTGACAGTGCCTTTTGATCCACACAATTACAAGCAGCGTCAAAAAGCCTGCTCAACTCATCTTCAATTTACAAGTGGCCACCACAAATACCTCAAAGGTATTGCCGTTTGCCAACAAACTAAAGGCACCGCTCACACACCGACTTCTTTTCCTCACAAAACTTGCCACATCCCAACACTGTCCTCGGGGATAAGGCTTCAAATCACACTTCTCATTTCAACCATTTGCCACACTCAAAATCAGGGAGTCAGAACTTTACATTTTTACCCTACCGCGTTGATGCATTCCACATTGCTTTCTGCTGCTCTGGCTTTCAATCCCACTGCAGACAGTGGTGTTTCTCAGGAAAAGGGCACCAGAGTCAAAGAATGGGACTTCTTCCACACAAAGGCTGCTGAATTCTGCCCCGTTACTCAGGGAATTACTTCCAATGCTACTTCTGACATGAACATTTTGCCAGAAACAAAGGCACCACAGCCAAGCAATTCAGTCATCAGTACGTAAAAGTTGCCAGAGTTGATGCCTTTTTTAGGCCGTGCCTTTCGGATGGCAATGCTCAGACTAATGCTTATGGCCAAGGGCGCAATAGCTGCAGAGTGCCTTGTTTCCCCTCACAAAGTTGGGAGATGCTGGTAATTTTCTGGGGAGCAGGGCTTGTCACATGAATGTATTGTGAGAAAAGCAAAGGCCCGAGAATGAGAGACTGAAATGTGCTGCTTGGAACGAGTGTTGGATTGCGGTTTGTTTTTGAATTGCTCGTGTTCGAACGGCAGCTGTGCTGCTTGTGTTTTGTCGAGTTGAGCCAGCAGAATTGTCGGACGTTAGCCGCTAGTTTGCAAAATGCGAGTTGTTGGGAGAAATATGCGTGTATGAATGTTGGTTGCATTGCAGGGATGATGAACTTAATGACTGGCACTGCCGGTTAATTCATGCAGCAAGAATGAATGGAGTGTGTGTGTTGTGTGTTTGCACAGGAGAAATGAGTGTGAAGCTGCTCAGTAAGTGTGCAGAATTTGGAGCACGTTTTTCTACAGCTCTTGTGCACAGTTGTCAGGATGGCCGAGTGGTCTAAGGCGCCAGACTCAAGGACTGTTATTCCTTAATACGATAGCAAAATACTGCGGATGCTGGAAATCCGAAATAACAACAGAAAACGCTGGAAAAACTCAGCAGGCCAGGCAGCATCCGTGGAGAGAGAAAGAGAGTTAACGTTTCAGGTCGATGACCTTTCATCAGAACTGGCAAGAGCCGGAAATCAAATAGATTTAAGGCCAGGGTAAAGCTGGGAAAAGGGGGAGGGGATAAAGGAACAAAGGTGGAGATGAAGAGACATTAAGAGATATGCAAGGCTAGAGGTGGTGTTAATGTGACAGATTAAGGCTGAATGAAGTGTGAAATCCACTGGCAGAATGAAGGACAGCTGCCAGCTTCTAGGAGGGAAAAAAAAAGGTGGGGGGGGGACAAATAAAAGGGTGGATAAAATAAAATATAAATGTGATTGGAGCTGAGGTTATGATCTAAAATTGTTGAACTCGATATTGAGTCCAGAGGGCTGTAGCGTGCCTAAACGAAAGATGAGGTGCTGTTCCTCGAGCTTACGCTGAGCTTCCGTGGAACAGTGTAATAGGCCGAGGACGGTGAGGTCAGAGTGGGAGTGAAGCGGTGAATTAAAGTGACAGGCCACCGGGAGCTCGGGGTCCCCCTTACGGACTGAACGGAGGTGTTCCGCAAAGCGGTCACCCAATCTGCGTTTGGTCTCCCCAATGTAGAGGAGTCCACATCGTGAGCAGCGAATACAGTATACTAAATTGCAGGAAGTACAAGTAAATCGCTGTTTCACCTGGAAGGGGTGTTTGGGGCCCTGGACAGTGGGAAGAGGGGAGGTATAAGGGCATGTGTTGCATCTCCTGCGCGTGCACGGGAAGGTGCCGGGCGAAGGGGAAGGGGTGCTGGGGGTGGTAGAGGAGTGGACTAGGGTGTCGCGGAGGGAGCGGTCCCTACGGAATGCTGAAAGGGGAGGTGAGGGGAAGATGTGTTTGGTGGTGGGATCACGCTGGAGGTGGCGGAAATGGCGGAGGATGATCCGTTGAATGTGGAGGCTGGTGGGGTGAAAGGTGAGGACAAGGGGAACCCTATCGTGGTTCCGGGAGGGAGGGACTGTTATTCCTTACCTTACCAAAGGTTGGTGAATTCTGGTCCCTTTCTAGGGGCGTGGGTTCGAATCCCACTTCTGACAGTGCCTTTTGATCCACACAATTACAAGCAGCGTCAAAAAGCCTGCTCAACTCATCTTCAATTTACAAGTGGCCACCACAAATACCTCAAAGGTATTGCCGTTTGCCAACAAACTAAAGGCACCGCTCACACACCGACTTCTTTTCCTCACAAAACTTGCCACATCCCAACACTGTCCTCGGGGATAAGGCTTCAAATCACACTTCTCATTTCAACCATTTGCCACACTCAAAATCAGGGAGTCAGAACTTTACATTTTTACCCTACCGCGTTGATGCATTCCACATTGCTTTCTGCTGCTCTGGCTTTCAATCCCACTGCAGACAGTGGTGTTTCTCAGGAAAAGGGCACCAGAGTCAAAGAATGGGACTTCTTCCACACAAAGGCTGCTGAATTCTGCCCCGTTACTCAGGGAATTACTTCCAATGCTACTTCTGACATGAACATTTTGCCAGAAACAAAGGCACCACAGCCAAGCAATTCAGTCATCAGTACGTAAAAGTTGCCAGAGTTGATGCCTTTTTTAGGCCGTGCCTTTCGGATAGCAATGCTCAGACTAATGCTTATGGCCAAGGGCGCAATAGCTGCAGAGTGCCTTGTTTCCCCTCACAAAGTTGGGAGATGCTGGTAATTTTCTGGGGAGCAGGGCTTGTCACATGAATGTATTGTGAGAAAAGCAAAGGCCCGAGAATGAGAGACTGAAATGTGCTGCTTGGAACGAGTGTTGGATTGCGGTTTGTTTTTGAATTGCTCGTGTTCGAACGGCAGCTGTGCTGCTTGTGTTTTGTCGAGTTGAGCCAGCAGAATTGTCGGACGTTAGCCGCTAGTTTGCAAAATGCGAGTTGTTGGGAGAAATATGCGTGTATGAATGTTGGTTGCATTGCAGGGATGATGAACTTAATGACTGGCACTGCCGGTTAATTCATGCAGCAAGAATGAATGGAGTGTGTGTGTTGTGTGTTTGCACAGGAGAAATGAGTGTGAAGCTGCTCAGTAAGTGTGCAGAATTTGGAGCACGTTTTTCTACAGCTCTTGTGCACAGTTGTCAGGATGGCCGAGTGGTCTAAGGCGCCAGACTCAAGGACTGTTATTCCTTACCTTACCAAAGGTTGGTGAATTCTGGTCCCTTTCTAGGGGCGTGGGTTCGAATCCCACTTCTGACAGTGCCTTTTGATCCACACAATTACAAGCAGCGTCAAAAAGCCTGCTCAACTCATCTTCAATTTACAAGTGGCCACCACAAATACCTCAAAGGTATTGCCGTTTGCCAACAAACTAAAGGCACCGCTCACACACCGACTTCTTTTCCTCACAAAACTTGCCACATCCCAACACTGTCCTCGGGGATAAGGCTTCAAATCACACTTCTCATTTCAACCATTTGCCACACTCAAAATCAGGGAGTCAGAACTTTACATTTTTACCCTACCGCGTTGATGCATTCCACATTGCTTTCTGCTGCTCTGGCTTTCAATCCCACTGCAGACAGTGGTGTTTCTCAGGAAAAGGGCACCAGAGTCAAAGAATGGGACTTCTTCCACACAAAGGCTGCTGAATTCTGCCCCGTTACTCAGGGAATTACTTCCAATGCTACTTCTGACATGAACATTTTGCCAGAAACAAAGGCACCACAGCCAAGCAATTCAGTCATCAGTACGTAAAAGTTGCCAGAGTTGATGCCTTTTTTAGGCCGTGCCTTTCGGATGGCAATGCTCAGACTAATGCTTATGGCCAAGGGCGCAATAGCTGCAGAGTGCCTTGTTTCCCCTCACAAAGTTGGGAGATGCTGGTAATTTTCTGGGGAGCAGGGCTTGTCACATGAATGTATTGTGAGAAAAGCAAAGGCCCGAGAATGAGAGACTGAAATGTGCTGCTTGGAACGAGTGTTGGATTGCGGTTTGTTTTTGAATTGCTCGTGTTCGAACGGCAGCTGTGCTGCTTGTGTTTTGTCGAGTTGAGCCAGCAGAATTGTCGGACGTTAGCCGCTAGTTTGCAAAATGCGAGTTGTTGGGAGAAATATGCGTGTATGAATGTTGGTTGCATTGCAGGGATGATGAACTTAATGACTGGCACTGCCGGTTAATTCATGCAGCAAGAATGAATGGAGTGTGTGTGTTGTGTGTTTGCACAGGAGAAATGAGTGTGAAGCTGCTCAGTAAGTGTGCAGAATTTGGAGCACGTTTTTCTACAGCTCTTGTGCACAGTTGTCAGGATGGCCGAGTGGTCTAAGGCGCCAGACTCAAGGACTGTTATTCCTTACCTTACCAAAGGTTGGTGAATTCTGGTCCCTTTCTAGGGGCGTGGGTTCGAATCCCACTTCTGACAGTGCCTTTTGATCCACACAATTACAAGCAGCGTCAAAAAGCCTGCTCAACTCATCTTCAATTTACAAGTGGCCACCACAAATACCTCAAAGGTATTGCCGTTTGCCAACAAACTAAAGGCACCGCTCACACACCGACTTCTTTTCCTCACAAAACTTGCCACATCCCAACACTGTCCTCGGGGATAAGGCTTCAAATCACACTTCTCATTTCAACCATTTGCCACACTCAAAATCAGGGAGTCAGAACTTTACATTTTTACCCTACCGCGTTGATGCATTCCACATTGCTTTCTGCTGCTCTGGCTTTCAATCCCACTGCAGACAGTGGTGTTTCTCAGGAAAAGGGCACCAGAGTCAAAGAATGGGACTTCTTCCACACAAAGGCTGCTGAATTCTGCCCCGTTACTCAGGGAATTACTTCCAATGCTACTTCTGACATGAACATTTTGCCAGAAACAAAGGCACCACAGCCAAGCAATTCAGTCATCAGTACGTAAAAGTTGCCAGAGTTGATGCCTTTTTTAGGCCGTGCCTTTCGGATGGCAATGCTCAGACTAATGCTTATGGCCAAGGGCGCAATAGCTGCAGAGTGCCTTGTTTCCCCTCACAAAGTTGGGAGATGCTGGTAATTTTCTGGGGAGCAGGGCTTGTCACATTGTGAGAAAAGCAAAGGCCCGAGAATGAGAGACTGAAATGTGCTGCTTGGAACGAGTGTTGGATTGCGGTTTGTTTTTGAATTGCTCGTGTTCGAACGGCAGCTGTGCTGCTTGTGTTTTGTCGAGTTGAGCCAGCAGAATTGTCGGACGTTAGCCGCTAGTTTGCAAAATGCGAGTTGTTGTTGGGAGAAATATGCGTGTATGAATGTTGGTTGCATTGCAGGGATGATGAACTTAATGACTGGCACTGCCGGTTAATTCATGCAGCAAGAATGAATGGAGTGTGTGTGTTGTGTGTTTGCACAGGAGAAATGAGTGTGAAGCTGCTCAGTAAGTGTGCAGAATTTGGAGCACGTTTTTCTACAGCTCTTGTGCACAGTTGTCAGGATGGCCGAGTGGTCTAAGGCGCCAGACTCAAGGACTGTTATTCCTTACCTTACCAAAGGTTGGTGAATTCTGGTCCCTTTCTAGGGGCGTGGGTTCGAATCCCACTTCTGACAGTGCCTTTTGATCCACACAATTACAAGCAGCGTCAAAAAGCCTGCTCAACTCATCTTCAATTTACAAGTGGCCACCACAAATACCTCAAAGGTATTGCCGTTTGCCAACAAACTAAAGGCACCGCTCACACACCGACTTCTTTTCCTCACAAAACTTGCCACATCCCAACACTGTCCTCGGGGATAAGGCTTCAAATCACACTTCTCATTTCAACCATTTGCCACACTCAAAATCAGGGAGTCAGAACTTTACATTTTTACCCTACCGCGTTGATGCATTCCACATTGCTTTCTGCTGCTCTGGCTTTCAATCCCACTGCAGACAGTGGTGTTTCTCAGGAAAAGGGCACCAGAGTCAAAGAATGGGACTTCTTCCACACAAAGGCTGCTGAATTCTGCCCCGTTACTCAGGGAATTACTTCCAATGCTACTTCTGACATGAACATTTTGCCAGAAACAAAGGCACCACAGCCAAGCAATTCAGTCATCAGTACGTAAAAGTTGCCAGAGTTGATGCCTTTTTTAGGCCGTGCCTTTCGGATGGCAATGCTCAGACTAATGCTTATGGCCAAGGGCGCAATAGCTGCAGAGTGCCTTGTTTCCCCTCACAAAGTTGGGAGATGCTGGTAATTTTCTGGGGAGCAGGGCTTGTCACATTGTGAGAAAAGCAAAGGCCCGAGAATGAGAGACTGAAATGTGCTGCTTGGAACGAGTGTTGGATTGCGGTTTGTTTTTGAATTGCTCGTGTTCGAACGGCAGCTGTGCTGCTTGTGTTTTGTCGAGTTGAGCCAGCAGAATTGTCGGACGTTAGCCGCTAGTTTGCAAAATGCGAGTTGTTGGGAGAAATATGCGTGTATGAATGTTGGTTGCATTGCAGGGATGATGAACTTAATGACTGGCACTGCCGGTTAATTCATGCAGCAAGAATGAATGGAGTGTGTGTGTTGTGTGTTTGCACAGGAGAAATGAGTGTGAAGCTGCTCAGTAAGTGTGCAGAATTTGGAGCACGTTTTTCTACAGCTCTTGTGCACAGTTGTCAGGATGGCCGAGTGGTCTAAGGCGCCAGACTCAAGGACTGTTATTCCTTACCTTACCAAAGGTTGGTGAATTCTGGTCCCTTTCTAGGGGCGTGGGTTCGAATCCCACTTCTGACAGTGCCTTTTGATCCACACAATTACAAGCAGCGTCAAAAAGCCTGCTCAACTCATCTTCAATTTACAAGTGGCCACCACAAATACCTCAAAGGTATTGCCGTTTGCCAACAAACTAAAGGCACCGCTCACACACCGACTTCTTTTCCTCACAAAACTTGCCACATCCCAACACTGTCCTCGGGGATAAGGCTTCAAATCACACTTCTCATTTCAACCATTTGCCACACTCAAAATCAGGGAGTCAGAACTTTACATTTTTACCCTACCGCGTTGATGCATTCCACATTGCTTTCTGCTGCTCTGGCTTTCAATCCCACTGCAGACAGTGGTGTTTCTCAGGAAAAGGGCACCAGAGTCAAAGAATGGGACTTCTTCCACACAAAGGCTGCTGAATTCTGCCCCGTTACTCAGGGAATTACTTCCAATGCTACTTCTGACATGAACATTTTGCCAGAAACAAAGGCACCACAGCCAAGCAATTCAGTCATCAGTACGTAAAAGTTGCCAGAGTTGATGCCTTTTTTAGGCCGTGCCTTTCGGATGGCAATGCTCAGACTAATGCTTATGGCCAAGGGCGCAATAGCTGCAGAGTGCCTTGTTTCCCCTCACAAAGTTGGGAGATGCTGGTAATTTTCTGGGGAGCAGGGCTTGTCACATTGTGAGAAAAGCAAAGGCCCGAGAATGAGAGACTGAAATGTGCTGCTTGGAACGAGTGTTGGATTGCGGTTTGTTTTTGAATTGCTCGTGTTCGAACGGCAGCTGTGCTGCTTGTGTTTTGTCGAGTTGAGCCAGCAGAATTGTCGGACGTTAGCCGCTAGTTTGCAAAATGCGAGTTGTTGGGAGAAATATGCGTGTATGAATGTTGGTTGCATTGCAGGGATGATGAACTTAATGACTGGCACTGCCGGTTAATTCATGCAGCAAGAATGAATGGAGTGTGTGTGTTGTGTGTTTGCACAGGAGAAATGAGTGTGAAGCTGCTCAGTAAGTGTGCAGAATTTGGAGCACGTTTTTCTACAGCTCTTGTGCACAGTTGTCAGGATGGCCGAGTGGTCTAAGGCGCCAGACTCAAGGACTGTTATTCCTTACCTTACCAAAGGTTGGTGAATTCTGGTCCCTTTCTAGGGGCGTGGGTTCGAATCCCACTTCTGACAGTGCCTTTTGATCCACACAATTACAAGCAGCGTCAAAAAGCCTGCTCAACTCATCTTCAATTTACAAGTGGCCACCACAAATACCTCAAAGGTATTGCCGTTTGCCAACAAACTAAAGGCACCGCTCACACACCGACTTCTTTTCCTCACAAAACTTGCCACATCCCAACACTGTCCTCGGGGATAAGGCTTCAAATCACACTTCTCATTTCAACCATTTGCCACACTCAAAATCAGGGAGTCAGAACTTTACATTTTTACCCTACCGCGTTGATGCATTCCACATTGCTTTCTGCTGCTCTGGCTTTCAATCCCACTGCAGACAGTGGTGTTTCTCAGGAAAAGGGCACCAGAGTCAAAGAATGGGACTTCTTCCACACAAAGGCTGCTGAATTCTGCCCCGTTACTCAGGGAATTACTTCCAATGCTACTTCTGACATGAACATTTTGCCAGAAACAAAGGCACCACAGCCAAGCAATTCAGTCATCAGTACGTAAAAGTTGCCAGAGTTGATGCCTTTTTTAGGCCGTGCCTTTCGGATGGCAATGCTCAGACTAATGCTTATGGCCAAGGGCGCAATAGCTGCAGAGTGCCTTGTTTCCCCTCACAAAGTTGGGAGATGCTGGTAATTTTCTGGGGAGCAGGGCTTGTCACATGAATGTATTGTGAGAAAAGCAAAGGCCCGAGAATGAGAGACTGAAATGTGCTGCTTGGAACGAGTGTTGGATTGCGGTTTGTTTTTGAATTGCTCGTGTTCGAACGGCAGCTGTGCTGCTTGTGTTTTGTCGAGTTGAGCCAGCAGAATTGTCGGACGTTAGCCGCTAGTTTGCAAAATGCGAGTTGTTGGGAGAAATATGCGTGTATGAATGTTGGTTGCATTGCAGGGATGATGAACTTAATGACTGGCACTGCCGGTTAATTCATGCAGCAAGAATGAATGGAGTGTGTGTGTTGTGTGTTTGCACAGGAGAAATGAGTGTGAAGCTGCTCAGTAAGTGTGCAGAATTTGGAGCACGTTTTTCTACAGCTCTTGTGCACAGTTGTCAGGATGGCCGAGTGGTCTAAGGCGCCAGACTCAAGGACTGTTATTCCTTACCTTACCAAAGGTTGGTGAATTCTGGTCCCTTTCTAGGGGCGTGGGTTCGAATCCCACTTCTGACAGTGCCTTTTGATCCACACAATTACAAGCAGCGTCAAAAAGCCTGCTCAACTCATCTTCAATTTACAAGTGGCCACCACAAATACCTCAAAGGTATTGCCGTTTGCCAACAAACTAAAGGCACCGCTCACACACCGACTTCTTTTCCTCACAAAACTTGCCACATCCCAACACTGTCCTCGGGGATAAGGCTTCAAATCACACTTCTCATTTCAACCATTTGCCACACTCAAAATCAGGGAGTCAGAACTTTACATTTTTACCCTACCGCGTTGATGCATTCCACATTGCTTTCTGCTGCTCTGGCTTTCAATCCCACTGCAGACAGTGGTGTTTCTCAGGAAAAGGGCACCAGAGTCAAAGAATGGGACTTCTTCCACACAAAGGCTGCTGAATTCTGCCCCGTTACTCAGGGAATTACTTCCAATGCTACTTCTGACATGAACATTTTGCCAGAAACAAAGGCACCACAGCCAAGCAATTCAGTCATCAGTACGTAAAAGTTGCCAGAGTTGATGCCTTTTTTAGGCCGTGCCTTTCGGATGGCAATGCTCAGACTAATGCTTATGGCCAAGGGCGCAATAGCTGCAGAGTGCCTTGTTTCCCCTCACAAAGTTGGGAGATGCTGGTAATTTTCTGGGGAGCAGGGCTTGTCACATTGTGAGAAAAGCAAAGGCCCGAGAATGAGAGACTGAAATGTGCTGCTTGGAACGAGTGTTGGATTGCGGTTTGTTTTTGAATTGCTCGTGTTCGAACGGCAGCTGTGCTGCTTGTGTTTTGTCGAGTTGAGCCAGCAGAATTGTCGGACGTTAGCCGCTAGTTTGCAAAATGCGAGTTGTTGGGAGAAATATGCGTGTATGAATGTTGGTTGCATTGCAGGGATGATGAACTTAATGACTGGCACTGCCGGTTAATTCATGCAGCAAGAATGAATGGAGTGTGTGTGTTGTGTGTTTGCACAGGAGAAATGAGTGTGAAGCTGCTCAGTAAGTGTGCAGAATTTGGAGCACGTTTTTCTACAGCTCTTGTGCACAGTTGTCAGGATGGCCGAGTGGTCTAAGGCGCCAGACTCAAGGACTGTTATTCCTTACCTTACCAAAGGTTGGTGAATTCTGGTCCCTTTCTAGGGGCGTGGGTTCGAATCCCACTTCTGACAGTGCCTTTTGATCCACACAATTACAAGCAGCGTCAAAAAGCCTGCTCAACTCATCTTCAATTTACAAGTGGCCACCACAAATACCTCAAAGGTATTGCCGTTTGCCAACAAACTAAAGGCACCGCTCACACACCGACTTCTTTTCCTCACAAAACTTGCCACATCCCAACACTGTCCTCGGGGATAAGGCTTCAAATCACACTTCTCATTTCAACCATTTGCCACACTCAAAATCAGGGAGTCAGAACTTTACATTTTTACCCTACCGCGTTGATGCATTCCACATTGCTTTCTGCTGCTCTGGCTTTCAATCCCACTGCAGACAGTGGTGTTTCTCAGGAAAAGGGCACCAGAGTCAAAGAATGGGACTTCTTCCACACAAAGGCTGCTGAATTCTGCCCCGTTACTCAGGGAATTACTTCCAATGCTACTTCTGACATGAACATTTTGCCAGAAACAAAGGCACCACAGCCAAGCAATTCAGTCATCAGTACGTAAAAGTTGCCAGAGTTGATGCCTTTTTTAGGCCGTGCCTTTCGGATGGCAATGCTCAGACTAATGCTTATGGCCAAGGGCGCAATAGCTGCAGAGTGCCTTGTTTCCCCTCACAAAGTTGGGAGATGCTGGTAATTTTCTGGGGAGCAGGGCTTGTCACATTGTGAGAAAAGCAAAGGCCCGAGAATGAGAGACTGAAATGTGCTGCTTGGAACGAGTGTTGGATTGCGGTTTGTTTTTGAATTGCTCGTGTTCGAACGGCAGCTGTGCTGCTTGTGTTTTGTCGAGTTGAGCCAGCAGAATTGTCGGACGTTAGCCGCTAGTTTGCAAAATGCGAGTTGTTGGGAGAAATATGCGTGTATGAATGTTGGTTGCATTGCAGGGATGATGAACTTAATGACTGGCACTGCCGGTTAATTCATGCAGCAAGAATGAATGGAGTGTGTGTGTTGTGTGTTTGCACAGGAGAAATGAGTGTGAAGCTGCTCAGTAAGTGTGCAGAATTTGGAGCACGTTTTTCTACAGCTCTTGTGCACAGTTGTCAGGATGGCCGAGTGGTCTAAGGCGCCAGACTCAAGGACTGTTATTCCTTACCTTACCAAAGGTTGGTGAATTCTGGTCCCTTTCTAGGGGCGTGGGTTCGAATCCCACTTCTGACAGTGCCTTTTGATCCACACAATTACAAGCAGCGTCAAAAAGCCTGCTCAACTCATCTTCAATTTACAAGTGGCCACCACAAATACCTCAAAGGTATTGCCGTTTGCCAACAAACTAAAGGCACCGCTCACACACCGACTTCTTTTCCTCACAAAACTTGCCACATCCCAACACTGTCCTCGGGGATAAGGCTTCAAATCACACTTCTCATTTCAACCATTTGCCACACTCAAAATCAGGGAGTCAGAACTTTACATTTTTACCCTACCGCGTTGATGCATTCCACATTGCTTTCTGCTGCTCTGGCTTTCAATCCCACTGCAGACAGTGGTGTTTCTCAGGAAAAGGGCACCAGAGTCAAAGAATGGGACTTCTTCCACACAAAGGCTGCTGAATTCTGCCCCGTTACTCAGGGAATTACTTCCAATGCTACTTCTGACATGAACATTTTGCCAGAAACAAAGGCACCACAGCCAAGCAATTCAGTCATCAGTACGTAAAAGTTGCCAGAGTTGATGCCTTTTTTAGGCCGTGCCTTTCGGATGGCAATGCTCAGACTAATGCTTATGGCCAAGGGCGCAATAGCTGCAGAGTGCCTTGTTTCCCCTCACAAAGTTGGGAGATGCTGGTAATTTTCTGGGGAGCAGGGCTTGTCACATTGTGAGAAAAGCAAAGGCCCGAGAATGAGAGACTGAAATGTGCTGCTTGGAACGAGTGTTGGATTGCGGTTTGTTTTTGAATTGCTCGTGTTCGAACGGCAGCTGTGCTGCTTGTGTTTTGTCGAGTTGAGCCAGCAGAATTGTCGGACGTTAGCCGCTAGTTTGCAAAATGCGAGTTGTTGGGAGAAATATGCGTGTATGAATGTTGGTTGCATTGCAGGGATGATGAACTTAATGACTGGCACTGCCGGTTAATTCATGCAGCAAGAATGAATGGAGTGTGTGTGTTGTGTGTTTGCACAGGAGAAATGAGTGTGAAGCTGCTCAGTAAGTGTGCAGAATTTGGAGCACGTTTTTCTACAGCTCTTGTGCACAGTTGTCAGGATGGCCGAGTGGTCTAAGGCGCCAGACTCAAGGACTGTTATTCCTTACCTTACCAAAGGTTGGTGAATTCTGGTCCCTTTCTAGGGGCGTGGGTTCGAATCCCACTTCTGACAGTGCCTTTTGATCCACACAATTACAAGCAGCGTCAAAAAGCCTGCTCAACTCATCTTCAATTTACAAGTGGCCACCACAAATACCTCAAAGGTATTGCCGTTTGCCAACAAACTAAAGGCACCGCTCACACACCGACTTCTTTTCCTCACAAAACTTGCCACATCCCAACACTGTCCTCGGGGATAAGGCTTCAAATCACACTTCTCATTTCAACCATTTGCCACACTCAAAATCAGGGAGTCAGAACTTTACATTTTTACCCTACCGCGTTGATGCATTCCACATTGCTTTCTGCTGCTCTGGCTTTCAATCCCACTGCAGACAGTGGTGTTTCTCAGGAAAAGGGCACCAGAGTCAAAGAATGGGACTTCTTCCACACAAAGGCTGCTGAATTCTGCCCCGTTACTCAGGGAATTACTTCCAATGCTACTTCTGACATGAACATTTTGCCAGAAACAAAGGCACCACAGCCAAGCAATTCAGTCATCAGTACGTAAAAGTTGCCAGAGTTGATGCCTTTTTTAGGCCGTGCCTTTCGGATGGCAATGCTCAGACTAATGCTTATGGCCAAGGGCGCAATAGCTGCAGAGTGCCTTGTTTCCCCTCACAAAGTTGGGAGATGCTGGTAATTTTCTGGGGAGCAGGGCTTGTCACATTGTGAGAAAAGCAAAGGCCCGAGAATGAGAGACTGAAATGTGCTGCTTGGAACGAGTGTTGGATTGCGGTTTGTTTTTGAATTGCTCGTGTTCGAACGGCAGCTGTGCTGCTTGTGTTTTGTCGAGTTGAGCCAGCAGAATTGTCGGACGTTAGCCGCTAGTTTGCAAAATGCGAGTTGTTGGGAGAAATATGCGTGTATGAATGTTGGTTGCATTGCAGGGATGATGAACTTAATGACTGGCACTGCCGGTTAATTCATGCAGCAAGAATGAATGGAGTGTGTGTGTTGTGTGTTTGCACAGGAGAAATGAGTGTGAAGCTGCTCAGTAAGTGTGCAGAATTTGGAGCACGTTTTTCTACAGCTCTTGTGCACAGTTGTCAGGATGGCCGAGTGGTCTAAGGCGCCAGACTCAAGGACTGTTATTCCTTACCTTACCAAAGGTTGGTGAATTCTGGTCCCTTTCTAGGGGCGTGGGTTCGAATCCCACTTCTGACAGTGCCTTTTGATCCACACAATTACAAGCAGCGTCAAAAAGCCTGCTCAACTCATCTTCAATTTACAAGTGGCCACCACAAATACCTCAAAGGTATTGCCGTTTGCCAACAAACTAAAGGCACCGCTCACACACCGACTTCTTTTCCTCACAAAACTTGCCACATCCCAACACTGTCCTCGGGGATAAGGCTTCAAATCACACTTCTCATTTCAACCATTTGCCACACTCAAAATCAGGGAGTCAGAACTTTACATTTTTACCCTACCGCGTTGATGCATTCCACATTGCTTTCTGCTGCTCTGGCTTTCAATCCCACTGCAGACAGTGGTGTTTCTCAGGAAAAGGGCACCAGAGTCAAAGAATGGGACTTCTTCCACACAAAGGCTGCTGAATTCTGCCCCGTTACTCAGGGAATTACTTCCAATGCTACTTCTGACATGAACATTTTGCCAGAAACAAAGGCACCACAGCCAAGCAATTCAGTCATCAGTACGTAAAAGTTGCCAGAGTTGATGCCTTTTTTAGGCCGTGCCTTTCGGATGGCAATGCTCAGACTAATGCTTATGGCCAAGGGCGCAATAGCTGCAGAGTGCCTTGTTTCCCCTCACAAAGTTGGGAGATGCTGGTAATTTTCTGGGGAGCAGGGCTTGTCACATTGTGAGAAAAGCAAAGGCCCGAGAATGAGAGACTGAAATGTGCTGCTTGGAACGAGTGTTGGATTGCGGTTTGTTTTTGAATTGCTCGTGTTCGAACGGCAGCTGTGCTGCTTGTGTTTTGTCGAGTTGAGCCAGCAGAATTGTCGGACGTTAGCCGCTAGTTTGCAAAATGCGAGTTGTTGGGAGAAATATGCGTGTATGAATGTTGGTTGCATTGCAGGGATGATGAACTTAATGACTGGCACTGCCGGTTAATTCATGCAGCAAGAATGAATGGAGTGTGTGTGTTGTGTGTTTGCACAGGAGAAATGAGTGTGAAGCTGCTCAGTAAGTGTGCAGAATTTGGAGCACGTTTTTCTACAGCTCTTGTGCACAGTTGTCAGGATGGCCGAGTGGTCTAAGGCGCCAGACTCAAGGACTGTTATTCCTTACCTTACCAAAGGTTGGTGAATTCTGGTCCCTTTCTAGGGGCGTGGGTTCGAATCCCACTTCTGACAGTGCCTTTTGATCCACACAATTACAAGCAGCGTCAAAAAGCCTGCTCAACTCATCTTCAATTTACAAGTGGCCACCACAAATACCTCAAAGGTATTGCCGTTTGCCAACAAACTAAAGGCACCGCTCACACACCGACTTCTTTTCCTCACAAAACTTGCCACATCCCAACACTGTCCTCGGGGATAAGGCTTCAAATCACACTTCTCATTTCAACCATTTGCCACACTCAAAATCAGGGAGTCAGAACTTTACATTTTTACCCTACCGCGTTGATGCATTCCACATTGCTTTCTGCTGCTCTGGCTTTCAATCCCACTGCAGACAGTGGTGTTTCTCAGGAAAAGGGCACCAGAGTCAAAGAATGGGACTTCTTCCACACAAAGGCTGCTGAATTCTGCCCCGTTACTCAGGGAATTACTTCCAATGCTACTTCTGACATGAACATTTTGCCAGAAACAAAGGCACCACAGCCAAGCAATTCAGTCATCAGTACGTAAAAGTTGCCAGAGTTGATGCCTTTTTTAGGCCGTGCCTTTCGGATGGCAATGCTCAGACTAATGCTTATGGCCAAGGGCGCAATAGCTGCAGAGTGCCTTGTTTCCCCTCACAAAGTTGGGAGATGCTGGTAATTTTCTGGGGAGCAGGGCTTGTCACATTGTGAGAAAAGCAAAGGCCCGAGAATGAGAGACTGAAATGTGCTGCTTGGAACGAGTGTTGGATTGCGGTTTGTTTTTGAATTGCTCGTGTTCGAACGGCAGCTGTGCTGCTTGTGTTTTGTCGAGTTGAGCCAGCAGAATTGTCGGACGTTAGCCGCTAGTTTGCAAAATGCGAGTTGTTGGGAGAAATATGCGTGTATGAATGTTGGTTGCATTGCAGGGATGATGAACTTAATGACTGGCACTGCCGGTTAATTCATGCAGCAAGAATGAATGGAGTGTGTGTGTTGTGTGTTTGCACAGGAGAAATGAGTGTGAAGCTGCTCAGTAAGTGTGCAGAATTTGGAGCACGTTTTTCTACAGCTCTTGTGCACAGTTGTCAGGATGGCCGAGTGGTCTAAGGCGCCAGACTCAAGGACTGTTATTCCTTACCTTACCAAAGGTTGGTGAATTCTGGTCCCTTTCTAGGGGCGTGGGTTCGAATCCCACTTCTGACAGTGCCTTTTGATCCACACAATTACAAGCAGCGTCAAAAAGCCTGCTCAACTCATCTTCAATTTACAAGTGGCCACCACAAATACCTCAAAGGTATTGCCGTTTGCCAACAAACTAAAGGCACCGCTCACACACCGACTTCTTTTCCTCACAAAACTTGCCACATCCCAACACTGTCCTCGGGGATAAGGCTTCAAATCACACTTCTCATTTCAACCATTTGCCACACTCAAAATCAGGGAGTCAGAACTTTACATTTTTACCCTACCGCGTTGATGCATTCCACATTGCTTTCTGCTGCTCTGGCTTTCAATCCCACTGCAGACAGTGGTGTTTCTCAGGAAAAGGGCACCAGAGTCAAAGAATGGGACTTCTTCCACACAAAGGCTGCTGAATTCTGCCCCGTTACTCAGGGAATTACTTCCAATGCTACTTCTGACATGAACATTTTGCCAGAAACAAAGGCACCACAGCCAAGCAATTCAGTCATCAGTACGTAAAAGTTGCCAGAGTTGATGCCTTTTTTAGGCCGTGCCTTTCGGATGGCAATGCTCAGACTAATGCTTATGGCCAAGGGCGCAATAGCTGCAGAGTGCCTTGTTTCCCCTCACAAAGTTGGGAGATGCTGGTAATTTTCTGGGGAGCAGGGCTTGTCACATTGTGAGAAAAGCAAAGGCCCGAGAATGAGAGACTGAAATGTGCTGCTTGGAACGAGTGTTGGATTGCGGTTTGTTTTTGAATTGCTCGTGTTCGAACGGCAGCTGTGCTGCTTGTGTTTTGTCGAGTTGAGCCAGCAGAATTGTCGGACGTTAGCCGCTAGTTTGCAAAATGCGAGTTGTTGGGAGAAATATGCGTGTATGAATGTTGGTTGCATTGCAGGGATGATGAACTTAATGACTGGCACTGCCGGTTAATTCATGCAGCAAGAATGAATGGAGTGTGTGTGTTGTGTGTTTGCACAGGAGAAATGAGTGTGAAGCTGCTCAGTAAGTGTGCAGAATTTGGAGCACGTTTTTCTACAGCTCTTGTGCACAGTTGTCAGGATGGCCGAGTGGTCTAAGGCGCCAGACTCAAGGACTGTTATTCCTTACCTTACCAAAGGTTGGTGAATTCTGGTCCCTTTCTAGGGGCGTGGGTTCGAATCCCACTTCTGACAGTGCCTTTTGATCCACACAATTACAAGCAGCGTCAAAAAGCCTGCTCAACTCATCTTCAATTTACAAGTGGCCACCACAAATACCTCAAAGGTATTGCCGTTTGCCAACAAACTAAAGGCACCGCTCACACACCGACTTCTTTTCCTCACAAAACTTGCCACATCCCAACACTGTCCTCGGGGATAAGGCTTCAAATCACACTTCTCATTTCAACCATTTGCCACACTCAAAATCAGGGAGTCAGAACTTTACATTTTTACCCTACCGCGTTGATGCATTCCACATTGCTTTCTGCTGCTCTGGCTTTCAATCCCACTGCAGACAGTGGTGTTTCTCAGGAAAAGGGCACCAGAGTCAAAGAATGGGACTTCTTCCACACAAAGGCTGCTGAATTCTGCCCCGTTACTCAGGGAATTACTTCCAATGCTACTTCTGACATGAACATTTTGCCAGAAACAAAGGCACCACAGCCAAGCAATTCAGTCATCAGTACGTAAAAGTTGCCAGAGTTGATGCCTTTTTTAGGCCGTGCCTTTCGGATGGCAATGCTCAGACTAATGCTTATGGCCAAGGGCGCAATAGCTGCAGAGTGCCTTGTTTCCCCTCACAAAGTTGGGAGATGCTGGTAATTTTCTGGGGAGCAGGGCTTGTCACATTGTGAGAAAAGCAAAGGCCCGAGAATGAGAGACTGAAATGTGCTGCTTGGAACGAGTGTTGGATTGCGGTTTGTTTTTGAATTGCTCGTGTTCGAACGGCAGCTGTGCTGCTTGTGTTTTGTCGAGTTGAGCCAGCAGAATTGTCGGACGTTAGCCGCTAGTTTGCAAAATGCGAGTTGTTGGGAGAAATATGCGTGTATGAATGTTGGTTGCATTGCAGGGATGATGAACTTAATGACTGGCACTGCCGGTTAATTCATGCAGCAAGAATGAATGGAGTGTGTGTGTTGTGTGTTTGCACAGGAGAAATGAGTGTGAAGCTGCTCAGTAAGTGTGCAGAATTTGGAGCACGTTTTTCTACAGCTCTTGTGCACAGTTGTCAGGATGGCCGAGTGGTCTAAGGCGCCAGACTCAAGGACTGTTATTCCTTACCTTACCAAAGGTTGGTGAATTCTGGTCCCTTTCTAGGGGCGTGGGTTCGAATCCCACTTCTGACAGTGCCTTTTGATCCACACAATTACAAGCAGCGTCAAAAAGCCTGCTCAACTCATCTTCAATTTACAAGTGGCCACCACAAATACCTCAAAGGTATTGCCGTTTGCCAACAAACTAAAGGCACCGCTCACACACCGACTTCTTTTCCTCACAAAACTTGCCACATCCCAACACTGTCCTCGGGGATAAGGCTTCAAATCACACTTCTCATTTCAACCATTTGCCACACTCAAAATCAGGGAGTCAGAACTTTACATTTTTACCCTACCGCGTTGATGCATTCCACATTGCTTTCTGCTGCTCTGGCTTTCAATCCCACTGCAGACAGTGGTGTTTCTCAGGAAAAGGGCACCAGAGTCAAAGAATGGGACTTCTTCCACACAAAGGCTGCTGAATTCTGCCCCGTTACTCAGGGAATTACTTCCAATGCTACTTCTGACATGAACATTTTGCCAGAAACAAAGGCACCACAGCCAAGCAATTCAGTCATCAGTACGTAAAAGTTGCCAGAGTTGATGCCTTTTTTAGGCCGTGCCTTTCGGATGGCAATGCTCAGACTAATGCTTATGGCCAAGGGCGCAATAGCTGCAGAGTGCCTTGTTTCCCCTCACAAAGTTGGGAGATGCTGGTAATTTTCTGGGGAGCAGGGCTTGTCACATTGTGAGAAAAGCAAAGGCCCGAGAATGAGAGACTGAAATGTGCTGCTTGGAACGAGTGTTGGATTGCGGTTTGTTTTTGAATTGCTCGTGTTCGAACGGCAGCTGTGCTGCTTGTGTTTTGTCGAGTTGAGCCAGCAGAATTGTCGGACGTTAGCCGCTAGTTTGCAAAATGCGAGTTGTTGGGAGAAATATGCGTGTATGAATGTTGGTTGCATTGCAGGGATGATGAACTTAATGACTGGCACTGCCGGTTAATTCATGCAGCAAGAATGAATGGAGTGTGTGTGTTGTGTGTTTGCACAGGAGAAATGAGTGTGAAGCTGCTCAGTAAGTGTGCAGAATTTGGAGCACGTTTTTCTACAGCTCTTGTGCACAGTTGTCAGGATGGCCGAGTGGTCTAAGGCGCCAGACTCAAGGACTGTTATTCCTTACCTTACCAAAGGTTGGTGAATTCTGGTCCCTTTCTAGGGGCGTGGGTTCGAATCCCACTTCTGACAGTGCCTTTTGATCCACACAATTACAAGCAGCGTCAAAAAGCCTGCTCAACTCATCTTCAATTTACAAGTGGCCACCACAAATACCTCAAAGGTATTGCCGTTTGCCAACAAACTAAAGGCACCGCTCACACACCGACTTCTTTTCCTCACAAAACTTGCCACATCCCAACACTGTCCTCGGGGATAAGGCTTCAAATCACACTTCTCATTTCAACCATTTGCCACACTCAAAATCAGGGAGTCAGAACTTTACATTTTTACCCTACCGCGTTGATGCATTCCACATTGCTTTCTGCTGCTCTGGCTTTCAATCCCACTGCAGACAGTGGTGTTTCTCAGGAAAAGGGCACCAGAGTCAAAGAATGGGACTTCTTCCACACAAAGGCTGCTGAATTCTGCCCCGTTACTCAGGGAATTACTTCCAATGCTACTTCTGACATGAACATTTTGCCAGAAACAAAGGCACCACAGCCAAGCAATTCAGTCATCAGTACGTAAAAGTTGCCAGAGTTGATGCCTTTTTTAGGCCGTGCCTTTCGGATGGCAATGCTCAGACTAATGCTTATGGCCAAGGGCGCAATAGCTGCAGAGTGCCTTGTTTCCCCTCACAAAGTTGGGAGATGCTGGTAATTTTCTGGGGAGCAGGGCTTGTCACATTGTGAGAAAAGCAAAGGCCCGAGAATGAGAGACTGAAATGTGCTGCTTGGAACGAGTGTTGGATTGCGGTTTGTTTTTGAATTGCTCGTGTTCGAACGGCAGCTGTGCTGCTTGTGTTTTGTCGAGTTGAGCCAGCAGAATTGTCGGACGTTAGCCGCTAGTTTGCAAAATGCGAGTTGTTGGGAGAAATATGCGTGTATGAATGTTGGTTGCATTGCAGGGATGATGAACTTAATGACTGGCACTGCCGGTTAATTCATGCAGCAAGAATGAATGGAGTGTGTGTGTTGTGTGTTTGCACAGGAGAAATGAGTGTGAAGCTGCTCAGTAAGTGTGCAGAATTTGGAGCACGTTTTTCTACAGCTCTTGTGCACAGTTGTCAGGATGGCCGAGTGGTCTAAGGCGCCAGACTCAAGGACTGTTATTCCTTACCTTACCAAAGGTTGGTGAATTCTGGTCCCTTTCTAGGGGCGTGGGTTCGAATCCCACTTCTGACAGTGCCTTTTGATCCACACAATTACAAGCAGCGTCAAAAAGCCTGCTCAACTCATCTTCAATTTACAAGTGGCCACCACAAATACCTCAAAGGTATTGCCGTTTGCCAACAAACTAAAGGCACCGCTCACACACCGACTTCTTTTCCTCACAAAACTTGCCACATCCCAACACTGTCCTCGGGGATAAGGCTTCAAATCACACTTCTCATTTCAACCATTTGCCACACTCAAAATCAGGGAGTCAGAACTTTACATTTTTACCCTACCGCGTTGATGCATTCCACATTGCTTTCTGCTGCTCTGGCTTTCAATCCCACTGCAGACAGTGGTGTTTCTCAGGAAAAGGGCACCAGAGTCAAAGAATGGGACTTCTTCCACACAAAGGCTGCTGAATTCTGCCCCGTTACTCAGGGAATTACTTCCAATGCTACTTCTGACATGAACATTTTGCCAGAAACAAAGGCACCACAGCCAAGCAATTCAGTCATCAGTACGTAAAAGTTGCCAGAGTTGATGCCTTTTTTAGGCCGTGCCTTTCGGATGGCAATGCTCAGACTAATGCTTATGGCCAAGGGCGCAATAGCTGCAGAGTGCCTTGTTTCCCCTCACAAAGTTGGGAGATGCTGGTAATTTTCTGGGGAGCAGGGCTTGTCACATTGTGAGAAAAGCAAAGGCCCGAGAATGAGAGACTGAAATGTGCTGCTTGGAACGAGTGTTGGATTGCGGTTTGTTTTTGAATTGCTCGTGTTCGAACGGCAGCTGTGCTGCTTGTGTTTTGTCGAGTTGAGCCAGCAGAATTGTCGGACGTTAGCCGCTAGTTTGCAAAATGCGAGTTGTTGGGAGAAATATGCGTGTATGAATGTTGGTTGCATTGCAGGGATGATGAACTTAATGACTGGCACTGCCGGTTAATTCATGCAGCAAGAATGAATGGAGTGTGTGTGTTGTGTGTTTGCACAGGAGAAATGAGTGTGAAGCTGCTCAGTAAGTGTGCAGAATTTGGAGCACGTTTTTCTACAGCTCTTGTGCACAGTTGTCAGGATGGCCGAGTGGTCTAAGGCGCCAGACTCAAGGACTGTTATTCCTTACCTTACCAAAGGTTGGTGAATTCTGGTCCCTTTCTAGGGGCGTGGGTTCGAATCCCACTTCTGACAGTGCCTTTTGATCCACACAATTACAAGCAGCGTCAAAAAGCCTGCTCAACTCATCTTCAATTTACAAGTGGCCACCACAAATACCTCAAAGGTATTGCCGTTTGCCAACAAACTAAAGGCACCGCTCACACACCGACTTCTTTTCCTCACAAAACTTGCCACATCCCAACACTGTCCTCGGGGATAAGGCTTCAAATCACACTTCTCATTTCAACCATTTGCCACACTCAAAATCAGGGAGTCAGAACTTTACATTTTTACCCTACCGCGTTGATGCATTCCACATTGCTTTCTGCTGCTCTGGCTTTCAATCCCACTGCAGACAGTGGTGTTTCTCAGGAAAAGGGCACCAGAGTCAAAGAATGGGACTTCTTCCACACAAAGGCTGCTGAATTCTGCCCCGTTACTCAGGGAATTACTTCCAATGCTACTTCTGACATGAACATTTTGCCAGAAACAAAGGCACCACAGCCAAGCAATTCAGTCATCAGTACGTAAAAGTTGCCAGAGTTGATGCCTTTTTTAGGCCGTGCCTTTCGGATGGCAATGCTCAGACTAATGCTTATGGCCAAGGGCGCAATAGCTGCAGAGTGCCTTGTTTCCCCTCACAAAGTTGGGAGATGCTGGTAATTTTCTGGGGAGCAGGGCTTGTCACATTGTGAGAAAAGCAAAGGCCCGAGAATGAGAGACTGAAATGTGCTGCTTGGAACGAGTGTTGGATTGCGGTTTGTTTTTGAATTGCTCGTGTTCGAACGGCAGCTGTGCTGCTTGTGTTTTGTCGAGTTGAGCCAGCAGAATTGTCGGACGTTAGCCGCTAGTTTGCAAAATGCGAGTTGTTGGGAGAAATATGCGTGTATGAATGTTGGTTGCATTGCAGGGATGATGAACTTAATGACTGGCACTGCCGGTTAATTCATGCAGCAAGAATGAATGGAGTGTGTGTGTTGTGTGTTTGCACAGGAGAAATGAGTGTGAAGCTGCTCAGTAAGTGTGCAGAATTTGGAGCACGTTTTTCTACAGCTCTTGTGCACAGTTGTCAGGATGGCCGAGTGGTCTAAGGCGCCAGACTCAAGGACTGTTATTCCTTACCTTACCAAAGGTTGGTGAATTCTGGTCCCTTTCTAGGGGCGTGGGTTCGAATCCCACTTCTGACAGTGCCTTTTGATCCACACAATTACAAGCAGCGTCAAAAAGCCTGCTCAACTCATCTTCAATTTACAAGTGGCCACCACAAATACCTCAAAGGTATTGCCGTTTGCCAACAAACTAAAGGCACCGCTCACACACCGACTTCTTTTCCTCACAAAACATGCCACATCCCAACACTGTCCTCGGGGATAAGGCTTCAAATCACACTTCTCATTTCAACCATTTGCCACACTCAAAATCAGGGAGTCAGAACTTTACATTTTTACCCTACCGCGTTGATGCATTCCACATTGCTTTCTGCTGCTCTGGCTTTCAATCCCACTGCAGACAGTGGTGTTTCTCAGGAAAAGGGCACCAGAGTCAAAGAATGGGACTTCTTCCACACAAAGGCTGCTGAATTCTGCCCCGTTACTCAGGGAATTACTTCCAATGCTACTTCTGACATGAACATTTTGCCAGAAACAAAGGCACCACAGCCAAGCAATTCAGTCATCAGTACGTAAAAGTTGCCAGAGTTGATGCCTTTTTTAGGCCGTGCCTTTCGGATGGCAATGCTCAGACTAATGCTTATGGCCAAGGGCGCAATAGCTGCAGAGTGCCTTGTTTCCCCTCACAAAGTTGGGAGATGCTGGTAATTTTCTGGGGAGCAGGGCTTGTCACATTGTGAGAAAAGCAAAGGCCCGAGAATGAGAGACTGAAATGTGCTGCTTGGAACGAGTGTTGGATTGCGGTTTGTTTTTGAATTGCTCGTGTTCGAACGGCAGCTGTGCTGCTTGTGTTTTGTCGAGTTGAGCCAGCAGAATTGTCGGACGTTAGCCGCTAGTTTGCAAAATGCGAGTTGTTGGGAGAAATATGCGTGTATGAATGTTGGTTGCATTGCAGGGATGATGAACTTAATGACTGGCACTGCCGGTTAATTCATGCAGCAAGAATGAATGGAGTGTGTGTGTTGTGTGTTTGCACAGGAGAAATGAGTGTGAAGCTGCTCAGTAAGTGTGCAGAATTTGGAGCACGTTTTTCTACAGCTCTTGTGCACAGTTGTCAGGATGGCCGAGTGGTCTAAGGCGCCAGACTCAAGGACTGTTATTCCTTACCTTACCAAAGGTTGGTGAATTCTGGTCCCTTTCTAGGGGCGTGGGTTCGAATCCCACTTCTGACAGTGCCTTTTGATCCACACAATTACAAGCAGCGTCAAAAAGCCTGCTCAACTCATCTTCAATTTACAAGTGGCCACCACAAATACCTCAAAGGTATTGCCGTTTGCCAACAAACTAAAGGCACCGCTCACACACCGACTTCTTTTCCTCACAAAACTTGCCACATCCCAACACTGTCCTCGGGGATAAGGCTTCAAATCACACTTCTCATTTCAACCATTTGCCACACTCAAAATCAGGGAGTCAGAACTTTACATTTTTACCCTACCGCGTTGATGCATTCCACATTGCTTTCTGCTGCTCTGGCTTTCAATCCCACTGCAGACAGTGGTGTTTCTCAGGAAAAGGGCACCAGAGTCAAAGAATGGGACTTCTTCCACACAAAGGCTGCTGAATTCTGCCCCGTTACTCAGGGAATTACTTCCAATGCTACTTCTGACATGAACATTTTGCCAGAAACAAAGGCACCACAGCCAAGCAATTCAGTCATCAGTACGTAAAAGTTGCCAGAGTTGATGCCTTTTTTAGGCCGTGCCTTTCGGATGGCAATGCTCAGACTAATGCTTATGGCCAAGGGCGCAATAGCTGCAGAGTGCCTTGTTTCCCCTCACAAAGTTGGGAGATGCTGGTAATTTTCTGGGGAGCAGGGCTTGTCACATTGTGAGAAAAGCAAAGGCCCGAGAATGAGAGACTGAAATGTGCTGCTTGGAACGAGTGTTGGATTGCGGTTTGTTTTTGAATTGCTCGTGTTCGAACGGCAGCTGTGCTGCTTGTGTTTTGTCGAGTTGAGCCAGCAGAATTGTCGGACGTTAGCCGCTAGTTTGCAAAATGCGAGTTGTTGGGAGAAATATGCGTGTATGAATGTTGGTTGCATTGCAGGGATGATGAACTTAATGACTGGCACTGCCGGTTAATTCATGCAGCAAGAATGAATGGAGTGTGTGTGTTGTGTGTTTGCACAGGAGAAATGAGTGTGAAGCTGCTCAGTAAGTGTGCAGAATTTGGAGCACGTTTTTCTACAGCTCTTGTGCACAGTTGTCAGGATGGCCGAGTGGTCTAAGGCGCCAGACTCAAGGACTGTTATTCCTTACCTTACCAAAGGTTGGTGAATTCTGGTCCCTTTCTAGGGGCGTGGGTTCGAATCCCACTTCTGACAGTGCCTTTTGATCCACACAATTACAAGCAGCGTCAAAAAGCCTGCTCAACTCATCTTCAATTTACAAGTGGCCACCACAAATACCTCAAAGGTATTGCCGTTTGCCAACAAACTAAAGGCACCGCTCACACACCGACTTCTTTTCCTCACAAAACTTGCCACATCCCAACACTGTCCTCGGGGATAAGGCTTCAAATCACACTTCTCATTTCAACCATTTGCCACACTCAAAATCAGGGAGTCAGAACTTTACATTTTTACCCTACCGCGTTGATGCATTCCACATTGCTTTCTGCTGCTCTGGCTTTCAATCCCACTGCAGACAGTGGTGTTTCTCAGGAAAAGGGCACCAGAGTCAAAGAATGGGACTTCTTCCACACAAAGGCTGCTGAATTCTGCCCCGTTACTCAGGGAATTACTTCCAATGCTACTTCTGACATGAACATTTTGCCAGAAACAAAGGCACCACAGCCAAGCAATTCAGTCATCAGTACGTAAAAGTTGCCAGAGTTGATGCCTTTTTTAGGCCGTGCCTTTCGGATGGCAATGCTCAGACTAATGCTTATGGCCAAGGGCGCAATAGCTGCAGAGTGCCTTGTTTCCCCTCACAAAGTTGGGAGATGCTGGTAATTTTCTGGGGAGCAGGGCTTGTCACATTGTGAGAAAAGCAAAGGCCCGAGAATGAGAGACTGAAATGTGCTGCTTGGAACGAGTGTTGGATTGCGGTTTGTTTTTGAATTGCTCGTGTTCGAACGGCAGCTGTGCTGCTTGTGTTTTGTCGAGTTGAGCCAGCAGAATTGTCGGACGTTAGCCGCTAGTTTGCAAAATGCGAGTTGTTGGGAGAAATATGCGTGTATGAATGTTGGTTGCATTGCAGGGATGATGAACTTAATGACTGGCACTGCCGGTTAATTCATGCAGCAAGAATGAATGGAGTGTGTGTGTTGTGTGTTTGCACAGGAGAAATGAGTGTGAAGCTGCTCAGTAAGTGTGCAGAATTTGGAGCACGTTTTTCTACAGCTCTTGTGCACAGTTGTCAGGATGGCCGAGTGGTCTAAGGCGCCAGACTCAAGGACTGTTATTCCTTACCTTACCAAAGGTTGGTGAATTCTGGTCCCTTTCTAGGGGCGTGGGTTCGAATCCCACTTCTGACAGTGCCTTTTGATCCACACAATTACAAGCAGCGTCAAAAAGCCTGCTCAACTCATCTTCAATTTACAAGTGGCCACCACAAATACCTCAAAGGTATTGCCGTTTGCCAACAAACTAAAGGCACCGCTCACACACCGACTTCTTTTCCTCACAAAACTTGCCACATCCCAACACTGTCCTCGGGGATAAGGCTTCAAATCACACTTCTCATTTCAACCATTTGCCACACTCAAAATCAGGGAGTCAGAACTTTACATTTTTACCCTACCGCGTTGATGCATTCCACATTGCTTTCTGCTGCTCTGGCTTTCAATCCCACTGCAGACAGTGGTGTTTCTCAGGAAAAGGGCACCAGAGTCAAAGAATGGGACTTCTTCCACACAAAGGCTGCTGAATTCTGCCCCGTTACTCAGGGAATTACTTCCAATGCTACTTCTGACATGAACATTTTGCCAGAAACAAAGGCACCACAGCCAAGCAATTCAGTCATCAGTACGTAAAAGTTGCCAGAGTTGATGCCTTTTTTAGGCCGTGCCTTTCGGATGGCAATGCTCAGACTAATGCTTATGGCCAAGGGCGCAATAGCTGCAGAGTGCCTTGTTTCCCCTCACAAAGTTGGGAGATGCTGGTAATTTTCTGGGGAGCAGGGCTTGTCACATTGTGAGAAAAGCAAAGGCCCGAGAATGAGAGACTGAAATGTGCTGCTTGGAACGAGTGTTGGATTGCGGTTTGTTTTTGAATTGCTCGTGTTCGAACGGCAGCTGTGCTGCTTGTGTTTTGTCGAGTTGAGCCAGCAGAATTGTCGGACGTTAGCCGCTAGTTTGCAAAATGCGAGTTGTTGGGAGAAATATGCGTGTATGAATGTTGGTTGCATTGCAGGGATGATGAACTTAATGACTGGCACTGCCGGTTAATTCATGCAGCAAGAATGAATGGAGTGTGTGTGTTGTGTGTTTGCACAGGAGAAATGAGTGTGAAGCTGCTCAGTAAGTGTGCAGAATTTGGAGCACGTTTTTCTACAGCTCTTGTGCACAGTTGTCAGGATGGCCGAGTGGTCTAAGGCGCCAGACTCAAGGACTGTTATTCCTTACCTTACCAAAGGTTGGTGAATTCTGGTCCCTTTCTAGGGGCGTGGGTTCGAATCCCACTTCTGACAGTGCCTTTTGATCCACACAATTACAAGCAGCGTCAAAAAGCCTGCTCAACTCATCTTCAATTTACAAGTGGCCACCACAAATACCTCAAAGGTATTGCCGTTTGCCAACAAACTAAAGGCACCGCTCACACACCGACTTCTTTTCCTCACAAAACTTGCCACATCCCAACACTGTCCTCGGGGATAAGGCTTCAAATCACACTTCTCATTTCAACCATTTGCCACACTCAAAATCAGGGAGTCAGAACTTTACATTTTTACCCTACCGCGTTGATGCATTCCACATTGCTTTCTGCTGCTCTGGCTTTCAATCCCACTGCAGACAGTGGTGTTTCTCAGGAAAAGGGCACCAGAGTCAAAGAATGGGACTTCTTCCACACAAAGGCTGCTGAATTCTGCCCCGTTACTCAGGGAATTACTTCCAATGCTACTTCTGACATGAACATTTTGCCAGAAACAAAGGCACCACAGCCAAGCAATTCAGTCATCAGTACGTAAAAGTTGCCAGAGTTGATGCCTTTTTTAGGCCGTGCCTTTCGGATGGCAATGCTCAGACTAATGCTTATGGCCAAGGGCGCAATAGCTGCAGAGTGCCTTGTTTCCCCTCACAAAGTTGGGAGATGCTGGTAATTTTCTGGGGAGCAGGGCTTGTCACATTGTGAGAAAAGCAAAGGCCCGAGAATGAGAGACTGAAATGTGCTGCTTGGAACGAGTGTTGGATTGCGGTTTGTTTTTGAATTGCTCGTGTTCGAACGGCAGCTGTGCTGCTTGTGTTTTGTCGAGTTGAGCCAGCAGAATTGTCGGACGTTAGCCGCTAGTTTGCAAAATGCGAGTTGTTGGGAGAAATATGCGTGTATGAATGTTGGTTGCATTGCAGGGATGATGAACTTAATGACTGGCACTGCCGGTTAATTCATGCAGCAAGAATGAATGGAGTGTGTGTGTTGTGTGTTTGCACAGGAGAAATGAGTGTGAAGCTGCTCAGTAAGTGTGCAGAATTTGGAGCACGTTTTTCTACAGCTCTTGTGCACAGTTGTCAGGATGGCCGAGTGGTCTAAGGCGCCAGACTCAAGGACTGTTATTCCTTACCTTACCAAAGGTTGGTGAATTCTGGTCCCTTTCTAGGGGCGTGGGTTCGAATCCCACTTCTGACAGTGCCTTTTGATCCACACAATTACAAGCAGCGTCAAAAAGCCTGCTCAACTCATCTTCAATTTACAAGTGGCCACCACAAATACCTCAAAGGTATTGCCGTTTGCCAACAAACTAAAGGCACCGCTCACACACCGACTTCTTTTCCTCACAAAACTTGCCACATCCCAACACTGTCCTCGGGGATAAGGCTTCAAATCACACTTCTCATTTCAACCATTTGCCACACTCAAAATCAGGGAGTCAGAACTTTACATTTTTACCCTACCGCGTTGATGCATTCCACATTGCTTTCTGCTGCTCTGGCTTTCAATCCCACTGCAGACAGTGGTGTTTCTCAGGAAAAGGGCACCAGAGTCAAAGAATGGGACTTCTTCCACACAAAGGCTGCTGAATTCTGCCCCGTTACTCAGGGAATTACTTCCAATGCTACTTCTGACATGAACATTTTGCCAGAAACAAAGGCACCACAGCCAAGCAATTCAGTCATCAGTACGTAAAAGTTGCCAGAGTTGATGCCTTTTTTAGGCCGTGCCTTTCGGATGGCAATGCTCAGACTAATGCTTATGGCCAAGGGCGCAATAGCTGCAGAGTGCCTTGTTTCCCCTCACAAAGTTGGGAGATGCTGGTAATTTTCTGGGGAGCAGGGCTTGTCACATTGTGAGAAAAGCAAAGGCCCGAGAATGAGAGACTGAAATGTGCTGCTTGGAACGAGTGTTGGATTGCGGTTTGTTTTTGAATTGCTCGTGTTCGAACGGCAGCTGTGCTGCTTGTGTTTTGTCGAGTTGAGCCAGCAGAATTGTCGGACGTTAGCCGCTAGTTTGCAAAATGCGAGTTGTTGGGAGAAATATGCGTGTATGAATGTTGGTTGCATTGCAGGGATGATGAACTTAATGACTGGCACTGCCGGTTAATTCATGCAGCAAGAATGAATGGAGTGTGTGTGTTGTGTGTTTGCACAGGAGAAATGAGTGTGAAGCTGCTCAGTAAGTGTGCAGAATTTGGAGCACGTTTTTCTACAGCTCTTGTGCACAGTTGTCAGGATGGCCGAGTGGTCTAAGGCGCCAGACTCAAGGACTGTTATTCCTTACCTTACCAAAGGTTGGTGAATTCTGGTCCCTTTCTAGGGGCGTGGGTTCGAATCCCACTTCTGACAGTGCCTTTTGATCCACACAATTACAAGCAGCGTCAAAAAGCCTGCTCAACTCATCTTCAATTTACAAGTGGCCACCACAAATACCTCAAAGGTATTGCCGTTTGCCAACAAACTAAAGGCACCGCTCACACACCGACTTCTTTTCCTCACAAAACTTGCCACATCCCAACACTGTCCTCGGGGATAAGGCTTCAAATCACACTTCTCATTTCAACCATTTGCCACACTCAAAATCAGGGAGTCAGAACTTTACATTTTTACCCTACCGCGTTGATGCATTCCACATTGCTTTCTGCTGCTCTGGCTTTCAATCCCACTGCAGACAGTGGTGTTTCTCAGGAAAAGGGCACCAGAGTCAAAGAATGGGACTTCTTCCACACAAAGGCTGCTGAATTCTGCCCCGTTACTCAGGGAATTACTTCCAATGCTACTTCTGACATGAACATTTTGCCAGAAACAAAGGCACCACAGCCAAGCAATTCAGTCATCAGTACGTAAAAGTTGCCAGAGTTGATGCCTTTTTTAGGCCGTGCCTTTCGGATGGCAATGCTCAGACTAATGCTTATGGCCAAGGGCGCAATAGCTGCAGAGTGCCTTGTTTCCCCTCACAAAGTTGGGAGATGCTGGTAATTTTCTGGGGAGCAGGGCTTGTCACATTGTGAGAAAAGCAAAGGCCCGAGAATGAGAGACTGAAATGTGCTGCTTGGAACGAGTGTTGGATTGCGGTTTGTTTTTGAATTGCTCGTGTTCGAACGGCAGCTGTGCTGCTTGTGTTTTGTCGAGTTGAGCCAGCAGAATTGTCGGACGTTAGCCGCTAGTTTGCAAAATGCGAGTTGTTGGGAGAAATATGCGTGTATGAATGTTGGTTGCATTGCAGGGATGATGAACTTAATGACTGGCACTGCCGGTTAATTCATGCAGCAAGAATGAATGGAGTGTGTGTGTTGTGTGTTTGCACAGGAGAAATGAGTGTGAAGCTGCTCAGTAAGTGTGCAGAATTTGGAGCACGTTTTTCTACAGCTCTTGTGCACAGTTGTCAGGATGGCCGAGTGGTCTAAGGCGCCAGACTCAAGGACTGTTATTCCTTACCTTACCAAAGGTTGGTGAATTCTGGTCCCTTTCTAGGGGCGTGGGTTCGAATCCCACTTCTGACAGTGCCTTTTGATCCACACAATTACAAGCAGCGTCAAAAAGCCTGCTCAACTCATCTTCAATTTACAAGTGGCCACCACAAATACCTCAAAGGTATTGCCGTTTGCCAACAAACTAAAGGCACCGCTCACACACCGACTTCTTTTCCTCACAAAACTTGCCACATCCCAACACTGTCCTCGGGGATAAGGCTTCAAATCACACTTCTCATTTCAACCATTTGCCACACTCAAAATCAGGGAGTCAGAACTTTACATTTTTACCCTACCGCGTTGATGCATTCCACATTGCTTTCTGCTGCTCTGGCTTTCAATCCCACTGCAGACAGTGGTGTTTCTCAGGAAAAGGGCACCAGAGTCAAAGAATGGGACTTCTTCCACACAAAGGCTGCTGAATTCTGCCCCGTTACTCAGGGAATTACTTCCAATGCTACTTCTGACATGAACATTTTGCCAGAAACAAAGGCACCACAGCCAAGCAATTCAGTCATCAGTACGTAAAAGTTGCCAGAGTTGATGCCTTTTTTAGGCCGTGCCTTTCGGATGGCAATGCTCAGACTAATGCTTATGGCCAAGGGCGCAATAGCTGCAGAGTGCCTTGTTTCCCCTCACAAAGTTGGGAGATGCTGGTAATTTTCTGGGGAGCAGGGCTTGTCACATTGTGAGAAAAGCAAAGGCCCGAGAATGAGAGACTGAAATGTGCTGCTTGGAACGAGTGTTGGATTGCGGTTTGTTTTTGAATTGCTCGTGTTCGAACGGCAGCTGTGCTGCTTGTGTTTTGTCGAGTTGAGCCAGCAGAATTGTCGGACGTTAGCCGCTAGTTTGCAAAATGCGAGTTGTTGGGAGAAATATGCGTGTATGAATGTTGGTTGCATTGCAGGGATGATGAACTTAATGACTGGCACTGCCGGTTAATTCATGCAGCAAGAATGAATGGAGTGTGTGTGTTGTGTGTTTGCACAGGAGAAATGAGTGTGAAGCTGCTCAGTAAGTGTGCAGAATTTGGAGCACGTTTTTCTACAGCTCTTGTGCACAGTTGTCAGGATGGCCGAGTGGTCTAAGGCGCCAGACTCAAGGACTGTTATTCCTTACCTTACCAAAGGTTGGTGAATTCTGGTCCCTTTCTAGGGGCGTGGGTTCGAATCCCACTTCTGACAGTGCCTTTTGATCCACACAATTACAAGCAGCGTCAAAAAGCCTGCTCAACTCATCTTCAATTTACAAGTGGCCACCACAAATACCTCAAAGGTATTGCCGTTTGCCAACAAACTAAAGGCACCGCTCACACACCGACTTCTTTTCCTCACAAAACTTGCCACATCCCAACACTGTCCTCGGGGATAAGGCTTCAAATCACACTTCTCATTTCAACCATTTGCCACACTCAAAATCAGGGAGTCAGAACTTTACATTTTTACCCTACCGCGTTGATGCATTCCACATTGCTTTCTGCTGCTCTGGCTTTCAATCCCACTGCAGACAGTGGTGTTTCTCAGGAAAAGGGCACCAGAGTCAAAGAATGGGACTTCTTCCACACAAAGGCTGCTGAATTCTGCCCCGTTACTCAGGGAATTACTTCCAATGCTACTTCTGACATGAACATTTTGCCAGAAACAAAGGCACCACAGCCAAGCAATTCAGTCATCAGTACGTAAAAGTTGCCAGAGTTGATGCCTTTTTTAGGCCGTGCCTTTCGGATGGCAATGCTCAGACTAATGCTTATGGCCAAGGGCGCAATAGCTGCAGAGTGCCTTGTTTCCCCTCACAAAGTTGGGAGATGCTGGTAATTTTCTGGGGAGCAGGGCTTGTCACATTGTGAGAAAAGCAAAGGCCCGAGAATGAGAGACTGAAATGTGCTGCTTGGAACGAGTGTTGGATTGCGGTTTGTTTTTGAATTGCTCGTGTTCGAACGGCAGCTGTGCTGCTTGTGTTTTGTCGAGTTGAGCCAGCAGAATTGTCGGACGTTAGCCGCTAGTTTGCAAAATGCGAGTTGTTGGGAGAAATATGCGTGTATGAATGTTGGTTGCATTGCAGGGATGATGAACTTAATGACTGGCACTGCCGGTTAATTCATGCAGCAAGAATGAATGGAGTGTGTGTGTTGTGTGTTTGCACAGGAGAAATGAGTGTGAAGCTGCTCAGTAAGTGTGCAGAATTTGGAGCACGTTTTTCTACAGCTCTTGTGCACAGTTGTCAGGATGGCCGAGTGGTCTAAGGCGCCAGACTCAAGGACTGTTATTCCTTACCTTACCAAAGGTTGGTGAATTCTGGTCCCTTTCTAGGGGCGTGGGTTCGAATCCCACTTCTGACAGTGCCTTTTGATCCACACAATTACAAGCAGCGTCAAAAAGCCTGCTCAACTCATCTTCAATTTACAAGTGGCCACCACAAATACCTCAAAGGTATTGCCGTTTGCCAACAAACTAAAGGCACCGCTCACACACCGACTTCTTTTCCTCACAAAACTTGCCACATCCCAACACTGTCCTCGGGGATAAGGCTTCAAATCACACTTCTCATTTCAACCATTTGCCACACTCAAAATCAGGGAGTCAGAACTTTACATTTTTACCCTACCGCGTTGATGCATTCCACATTGCTTTCTGCTGCTCTGGCTTTCAATCCCACTGCAGACAGTGGTGTTTCTCAGGAAAAGGGCACCAGAGTCAAAGAATGGGACTTCTTCCACACAAAGGCTGCTGAATTCTGCCCCGTTACTCAGGGAATTACTTCCAATGCTACTTCTGACATGAACATTTTGCCAGAAACAAAGGCACCACAGCCAAGCAATTCAGTCATCAGTACGTAAAAGTTGCCAGAGTTGATGCCTTTTTTAGGCCGTGCCTTTCGGATGGCAATGCTCAGACTAATGCTTATGGCCAAGGGCGCAATAGCTGCAGAGTGCCTTGTTTCCCCTCACAAAGTTGGGAGATGCTGGTAATTTTCTGGGGAGCAGGGCTTGTCACATTGTGAGAAAAGCAAAGGCCCGAGAATGAGAGACTGAAATGTGCTGCTTGGAACGAGTGTTGGATTGCGGTTTGTTTTTGAATTGCTCGTGTTCGAACGGCAGCTGTGCTGCTTGTGTTTTGTCGAGTTGAGCCAGCAGAATTGTCGGACGTTAGCCGCTAGTTTGCAAAATGCGAGTTGTTGGGAGAAATATGCGTGTATGAATGTTGGTTGCATTGCAGGGATGATGAACTTAATGACTGGCACTGCCGGTTAATTCATGCAGCAAGAATGAATGGAGTGTGTGTGTTGTGTGTTTGCACAGGAGAAATGAGTGTGAAGCTGCTCAGTAAGTGTGCAGAATTTGGAGCACGTTTTTCTACAGCTCTTGTGCACAGTTGTCAGGATGGCCGAGTGGTCTAAGGCGCCAGACTCAAGGACTGTTATTCCTTACCTTACCAAAGGTTGGTGAATTCTGGTCCCTTTCTAGGGGCGTGGGTTCGAATCCCACTTCTGACAGTGCCTTTTGATCCACACAATTACAAGCAGCGTCAAAAAGCCTGCTCAACTCATCTTCAATTTACAAGTGGCCACCACAAATACCTCAAAGGTATTGCCGTTTGCCAACAAACTAAAGGCACCGCTCACACACCGACTTCTTTTCCTCACAAAACATGCCACATCCCAACACTGTCCTCGGGGATAAGGCTTCAAATCACACTTCTCATTTCAACCATTTGCCACACTCAAAATCAGGGAGTCAGAACTTTACATTTTTACCCTACCGCGTTGATGCATTCCACATTGCTTTCTGCTGCTCTGGCTTTCAATCCCACTGCAGACAGTGGTGTTTCTCAGGAAAAGGGCACCAGAGTCAAAGAATGGGACTTCTTCCACACAAAGGCTGCTGAATTCTGCCCCGTTACTCAGGGAATTACTTCCAATGCTACTTCTGACATGAACATTTTGCCAGAAACAAAGGCACCACAGCCAAGCAATTCAGTCATCAGTACGTAAAAGTTGCCAGAGTTGATGCCTTTTTTAGGCCGTGCCTTTCGGATGGCAATGCTCAGACTAATGCTTATGGCCAAGGGCGCAATAGCTGCAGAGTGCCTTGTTTCCCCTCACAAAGTTGGGAGATGCTGGTAATTTTCTGGGGAGCAGGGCTTGTCACATTGTGAGAAAAGCAAAGGCCCGAGAATGAGAGACTGAAATGTGCTGCTTGGAACGAGTGTTGGATTGCGGTTTGTTTTTGAATTGCTCGTGTTCGAACGGCAGCTGTGCTGCTTGTGTTTTGTCGAGTTGAGCCAGCAGAATTGTCGGACGTTAGCCGCTAGTTTGCAAAATGCGAGTTGTTGGGAGAAATATGCGTGTATGAATGTTGGTTGCATTGCAGGGATGATGAACTTAATGACTGGCACTGCCGGTTAATTCATGCAGCAAGAATGAATGGAGTGTGTGTGTTGTGTGTTTGCACAGGAGAAATGAGTGTGAAGCTGCTCAGTAAGTGTGCAGAATTTGGAGCACGTTTTTCTACAGCTCTTGTGCACAGTTGTCAGGATGGCCGAGTGGTCTAAGGCGCCAGACTCAAGGACTGTTATTCCTTACCTTACCAAAGGTTGGTGAATTCTGGTCCCTTTCTAGGGGCGTGGGTTCGAATCCCACTTCTGACAGTGCCTTTTGATCCACACAATTACAAGCAGCGTCAAAAAGCCTGCTCAACTCATCTTCAATTTACAAGTGGCCACCACAAATACCTCAAAGGTATTGCCGTTTGCCAACAAACTAAAGGCACCGCTCACACACCGACTTCTTTTCCTCACAAAACTTGCCACATCCCAACACTGTCCTCGGGGATAAGGCTTCAAATCACACTTCTCATTTCAACCATTTGCCACACTCAAAATCAGGGAGTCAGAACTTTACATTTTTACCCTACCGCGTTGATGCATTCCACATTGCTTTCTGCTGCTCTGGCTTTCAATCCCACTGCAGACAGTGGTGTTTCTCAGGAAAAGGGCACCAGAGTCAAAGAATGGGACTTCTTCCACACAAAGGCTGCTGAATTCTGCCCCGTTACTCAGGGAATTACTTCCAATGCTACTTCTGACATGAACATTTTGCCAGAAACAAAGGCACCACAGCCAAGCAATTCAGTCATCAGTACGTAAAAGTTGCCAGAGTTGATGCCTTTTTTAGGCCGTGCCTTTCGGATGGCAATGCTCAGACTAATGCTTATGGCCAAGGGCGCAATAGCTGCAGAGTGCCTTGTTTCCCCTCACAAAGTTGGGAGATGCTGGTAATTTTCTGGGGAGCAGGGCTTGTCACATTGTGAGAAAAGCAAAGGCCCGAGAATGAGAGACTGAAATGTGCTGCTTGGAACGAGTGTTGGATTGCGGTTTGTTTTTGAATTGCTCGTGTTCGAACGGCAGCTGTGCTGCTTGTGTTTTGTCGAGTTGAGCCAGCAGAATTGTCGGACGTTAGCCGCTAGTTTGCAAAATGCGAGTTGTTGGGAGAAATATGCGTGTATGAATGTTGGTTGCATTGCAGGGATGATGAACTTAATGACTGGCACTGCCGGTTAATTCATGCAGCAAGAATGAATGGAGTGTGTGTGTTGTGTGTTTGCACAGGAGAAATGAGTGTGAAGCTGCTCAGTAAGTGTGCAGAATTTGGAGCACGTTTTTCTACAGCTCTTGTGCACAGTTGTCAGGATGGCCGAGTGGTCTAAGGCGCCAGACTCAAGGACTGTTATTCCTTACCTTACCAAAGGTTGGTGAATTCTGGTCCCTTTCTAGGGGCGTGGGTTCGAATCCCACTTCTGACAGTGCCTTTTGATCCACACAATTACAAGCAGCGTCAAAAAGCCTGCTCAACTCATCTTCAATTTACAAGTGGCCACCACAAATACCTCAAAGGTATTGCCGTTTGCCAACAAACTAAAGGCACCGCTCACACACCGACTTCTTTTCCTCACAAAACTTGCCACATCCCAACACTGTCCTCGGGGATAAGGCTTCAAATCACACTTCTCATTTCAACCATTTGCCACACTCAAAATCAGGGAGTCAGAACTTTACATTTTTACCCTACCGCGTTGATGCATTCCACATTGCTTTCTGCTGCTCTGGCTTTCAATCCCACTGCAGACAGTGGTGTTTCTCAGGAAAAGGGCACCAGAGTCAAAGAATGGGACTTCTTCCACACAAAGGCTGCTGAATTCTGCCCCGTTACTCAGGGAATTACTTCCAATGCTACTTCTGACATGAACATTTTGCCAGAAACAAAGGCACCACAGCCAAGCAATTCAGTCATCAGTACGTAAAAGTTGCCAGAGTTGATGCCTTTTTTAGGCCGTGCCTTTCGGATGGCAATGCTCAGACTAATGCTTATGGCCAAGGGCGCAATAGCTGCAGAGTGCCTTGTTTCCCCTCACAAAGTTGGGAGATGCTGGTAATTTTCTGGGGAGCAGGGCTTGTCACATTGTGAGAAAAGCAAAGGCCCGAGAATGAGAGACTGAAATGTGCTGCTTGGAACGAGTGTTGGATTGCGGTTTGTTTTTGAATTGCTCGTGTTCGAACGGCAGCTGTGCTGCTTGTGTTTTGTCGAGTTGAGCCAGCAGAATTGTCGGACGTTAGCCGCTAGTTTGCAAAATGCGAGTTGTTGGGAGAAATATGCGTGTATGAATGTTGGTTGCATTGCAGGGATGATGAACTTAATGACTGGCACTGCCGGTTAATTCATGCAGCAAGAATGAATGGAGTGTGTGTGTTGTGTGTTTGCACAGGAGAAATGAGTGTGAAGCTGCTCAGTAAGTGTGCAGAATTTGGAGCACGTTTTTCTACAGCTCTTGTGCACAGTTGTCAGGATGGCCGAGTGGTCTAAGGCGCCAGACTCAAGGACTGTTATTCCTTACCTTACCAAAGGTTGGTGAATTCTGGTCCCTTTCTAGGGGCGTGGGTTCGAATCCCACTTCTGACAGTGCCTTTTGATCCACACAATTACAAGCAGCGTCAAAAAGCCTGCTCAACTCATCTTCAATTTACAAGTGGCCACCACAAATACCTCAAAGGTATTGCCGTTTGCCAACAAACTAAAGGCACCGCTCACACACCGACTTCTTTTCCTCACAAAACTTGCCACATCCCAACACTGTCCTCGGGGATAAGGCTTCAAATCACACTTCTCATTTCAACCATTTGCCACACTCAAAATCAGGGAGTCAGAACTTTACATTTTTACCCTACCGCGTTGATGCATTCCACATTGCTTTCTGCTGCTCTGGCTTTCAATCCCACTGCAGACAGTGGTGTTTCTCAGGAAAAGGGCACCAGAGTCAAAGAATGGGACTTCTTCCACACAAAGGCTGCTGAATTCTGCCCCGTTACTCAGGGAATTACTTCCAATGCTACTTCTGACATGAACATTTTGCCAGAAACAAAGGCACCACAGCCAAGCAATTCAGTCATCAGTACGTAAAAGTTGCCAGAGTTGATGCCTTTTTTAGGCCGTGCCTTTCGGATGGCAATGCTCAGACTAATGCTTATGGCCAAGGGCGCAATAGCTGCAGAGTGCCTTGTTTCCCCTCACAAAGTTGGGAGATGCTGGTAATTTTCTGGGGAGCAGGGCTTGTCACATTGTGAGAAAAGCAAAGGCCCGAGAATGAGAGACTGAAATGTGCTGCTTGGAACGAGTGTTGGATTGCGGTTTGTTTTTGAATTGCTCGTGTTCGAACGGCAGCTGTGCTGCTTGTGTTTTGTCGAGTTGAGCCAGCAGAATTGTCGGACGTTAGCCGCTAGTTTGCAAAATGCGAGTTGTTGGGAGAAATATGCGTGTATGAATGTTGGTTGCATTGCAGGGATGATGAACTTAATGACTGGCACTGCCGGTTAATTCATGCAGCAAGAATGAATGGAGTGTGTGTGTTGTGTGTTTGCACAGGAGAAATGAGTGTGAAGCTGCTCAGTAAGTGTGCAGAATTTGGAGCACGTTTTTCTACAGCTCTTGTGCACAGTTGTCAGGATGGCCGAGTGGTCTAAGGCGCCAGACTCAAGGACTGTTATTCCTTACCTTACCAAAGGTTGGTGAATTCTGGTCCCTTTCTAGGGGCGTGGGTTCGAATCCCACTTCTGACAGTGCCTTTTGATCCACACAATTACAAGCAGCGTCAAAAAGCCTGCTCAACTCATCTTCAATTTACAAGTGGCCACCACAAATACCTCAAAGGTATTGCCGTTTGCCAACAAACTAAAGGCACCGCTCACACACCGACTTCTTTTCCTCACAAAACTTGCCACATCCCAACACTGTCCTCGGGGATAAGGCTTCAAATCACACTTCTCATTTCAACCATTTGCCACACTCAAAATCAGGGAGTCAGAACTTTACATTTTTACCCTACCGCGTTGATGCATTCCACATTGCTTTCTGCTGCTCTGGCTTTCAATCCCACTGCAGACAGTGGTGTTTCTCAGGAAAAGGGCACCAGAGTCAAAGAATGGGACTTCTTCCACACAAAGGCTGCTGAATTCTGCCCCGTTACTCAGGGAATTACTTCCAATGCTACTTCTGACATGAACATTTTGCCAGAAACAAAGGCACCACAGCCAAGCAATTCAGTCATCAGTACGTAAAAGTTGCCAGAGTTGATGCCTTTTTTAGGCCGTGCCTTTCGGATGGCAATGCTCAGACTAATGCTTATGGCCAAGGGCGCAATAGCTGCAGAGTGCCTTGTTTCCCCTCACAAAGTTGGGAGATGCTGGTAATTTTCTGGGGAGCAGGGCTTGTCACATTGTGAGAAAAGCAAAGGCCCGAGAATGAGAGACTGAAATGTGCTGCTTGGAACGAGTGTTGGATTGCGGTTTGTTTTTGAATTGCTCGTGTTCGAACGGCAGCTGTGCTGCTTGTGTTTTGTCGAGTTGAGCCAGCAGAATTGTCGGACGTTAGCCGCTAGTTTGCAAAATGCGAGTTGTTGGGAGAAATATGCGTGTATGAATGTTGGTTGCATTGCAGGGATGATGAACTTAATGACTGGCACTGCCGGTTAATTCATGCAGCAAGAATGAATGGAGTGTGTGTGTTGTGTGTTTGCACAGGAGAAATGAGTGTGAAGCTGCTCAGTAAGTGTGCAGAATTTGGAGCACGTTTTTCTACAGCTCTTGTGCACAGTTGTCAGGATGGCCGAGTGGTCTAAGGCGCCAGACTCAAGGACTGTTATTCCTTACCTTACCAAAGGTTGGTGAATTCTGGTCCCTTTCTAGGGGCGTGGGTTCGAATCCCACTTCTGACAGTGCCTTTTGATCCACACAATTACAAGCAGCGTCAAAAAGCCTGCTCAACTCATCTTCAATTTACAAGTGGCCACCACAAATACCTCAAAGGTATTGCCGTTTGCCAACAAACTAAAGGCACCGCTCACACACCGACTTCTTTTCCTCACAAAACTTGCCACATCCCAACACTGTCCTCGGGGATAAGGCTTCAAATCACACTTCTCATTTCAACCATTTGCCACACTCAAAATCAGGGAGTCAGAACTTTACATTTTTACCCTACCGCGTTGATGCATTCCACATTGCTTTCTGCTGCTCTGGCTTTCAATCCCACTGCAGACAGTGGTGTTTCTCAGGAAAAGGGCACCAGAGTCAAAGAATGGGACTTCTTCCACACAAAGGCTGCTGAATTCTGCCCCGTTACTCAGGGAATTACTTCCAATGCTACTTCTGACATGAACATTTTGCCAGAAACAAAGGCACCACAGCCAAGCAATTCAGTCATCAGTACGTAAAAGTTGCCAGAGTTGATGCCTTTTTTAGGCCGTGCCTTTCGGATGGCAATGCTCAGACTAATGCTTATGGCCAAGGGCGCAATAGCTGCAGAGTGCCTTGTTTCCCCTCACAAAGTTGGGAGATGCTGGTAATTTTCTGGGGAGCAGGGCTTGTCACATTGTGAGAAAAGCAAAGGCCCGAGAATGAGAGACTGAAATGTGCTGCTTGGAACGAGTGTTGGATTGCGGTTTGTTTTTGAATTGCTCGTGTTCGAACGGCAGCTGTGCTGCTTGTGTTTTGTCGAGTTGAGCCAGCAGAATTGTCGGACGTTAGCCGCTAGTTTGCAAAATGCGAGTTGTTGGGAGAAATATGCGTGTATGAATGTTGGTTGCATTGCAGGGATGATGAACTTAATGACTGGCACTGCCGGTTAATTCATGCAGCAAGAATGAATGGAGTGTGTGTGTTGTGTGTTTGCACAGGAGAAATGAGTGTGAAGCTGCTCAGTAAGTGTGCAGAATTTGGAGCACGTTTTTCTACAGCTCTTGTGCACAGTTGTCAGGATGGCCGAGTGGTCTAAGGCGCCAGACTCAAGGACTGTTATTCCTTACCTTACCAAAGGTTGGTGAATTCTGGTCCCTTTCTAGGGGCGTGGGTTCGAATCCCACTTCTGACAGTGCCTTTTGATCCACACAATTACAAGCAGCGTCAAAAAGCCTGCTCAACTCATCTTCAATTTACAAGTGGCCACCACAAATACCTCAAAGGTATTGCCGTTTGCCAACAAACTAAAGGCACCGCTCACACACCGACTTCTTTTCCTCACAAAACTTGCCACATCCCAACACTGTCCTCGGGGATAAGGCTTCAAATCACACTTCTCATTTCAACCATTTGCCACACTCAAAATCAGGGAGTCAGAACTTTACATTTTTACCCTACCGCGTTGATGCATTCCACATTGCTTTCTGCTGCTCTGGCTTTCAATCCCACTGCAGACAGTGGTGTTTCTCAGGAAAAGGGCACCAGAGTCAAAGAATGGGACTTCTTCCACACAAAGGCTGCTGAATTCTGCCCCGTTACTCAGGGAATTACTTCCAATGCTACTTCTGACATGAACATTTTGCCAGAAACAAAGGCACCACAGCCAAGCAATTCAGTCATCAGTACGTAAAAGTTGCCAGAGTTGATGCCTTTTTTAGGCCGTGCCTTTCGGATGGCAATGCTCAGACTAATGCTTATGGCCAAGGGCGCAATAGCTGCAGAGTGCCTTGTTTCCCCTCACAAAGTTGGGAGATGCTGGTAATTTTCTGGGGAGCAGGGCTTGTCACATTGTGAGAAAAGCAAAGGCCCGAGAATGAGAGACTGAAATGTGCTGCTTGGAACGAGTGTTGGATTGCGGTTTGTTTTTGAATTGCTCGTGTTCGAACGGCAGCTGTGCTGCTTGTGTTTTGTCGAGTTGAGCCAGCAGAATTGTCGGACGTTAGCCGCTAGTTTGCAAAATGCGAGTTGTTGGGAGAAATATGCGTGTATGAATGTTGGTTGCATTGCAGGGATGATGAACTTAATGACTGGCACTGCCGGTTAATTCATGCAGCAAGAATGAATGGAGTGTGTGTGTTGTGTGTTTGCACAGGAGAAATGAGTGTGAAGCTGCTCAGTAAGTGTGCAGAATTTGGAGCACGTTTTTCTACAGCTCTTGTGCACAGTTGTCAGGATGGCCGAGTGGTCTAAGGCGCCAGACTCAAGGACTGTTATTCCTTACCTTACCAAAGGTTGGTGAATTCTGGTCCCTTTCTAGGGGCGTGGGTTCGAATCCCACTTCTGACAGTGCCTTTTGATCCACACAATTACAAGCAGCGTCAAAAAGCCTGCTCAACTCATCTTCAATTTACAAGTGGCCACCACAAATACCTCAAAGGTATTGCCGTTTGCCAACAAACTAAAGGCACCGCTCACACACCGACTTCTTTTCCTCACAAAACTTGCCACATCCCAACACTGTCCTCGGGGATAAGGCTTCAAATCACACTTCTCATTTCAACCATTTGCCACACTCAAAATCAGGGAGTCAGAACTTTACATTTTTACCCTACCGCGTTGATGCATTCCACATTGCTTTCTGCTGCTCTGGCTTTCAATCCCACTGCAGACAGTGGTGTTTCTCAGGAAAAGGGCACCAGAGTCAAAGAATGGGACTTCTTCCACACAAAGGCTGCTGAATTCTGCCCCGTTACTCAGGGAATTACTTCCAATGCTACTTCTGACATGAACATTTTGCCAGAAACAAAGGCACCACAGCCAAGCAATTCAGTCATCAGTACGTAAAAGTTGCCAGAGTTGATGCCTTTTTTAGGCCGTGCCTTTCGGATGGCAATGCTCAGACTAATGCTTATGGCCAAGGGCGCAATAGCTGCAGAGTGCCTTGTTTCCCCTCACAAAGTTGGGAGATGCTGGTAATTTTCTGGGGAGCAGGGCTTGTCACATTGTGAGAAAAGCAAAGGCCCGAGAATGAGAGACTGAAATGTGCTGCTTGGAACGAGTGTTGGATTGCGGTTTGTTTTTGAATTGCTCGTGTTCGAACGGCAGCTGTGCTGCTTGTGTTTTGTCGAGTTGAGCCAGCAGAATTGTCGGACGTTAGCCGCTAGTTTGCAAAATGCGAGTTGTTGGGAGAAATATGCGTGTATGAATGTTGGTTGCATTGCAGGGATGATGAACTTAATGACTGGCACTGCCGGTTAATTCATGCAGCAAGAATGAATGGAGTGTGTGTGTTGTGTGTTTGCACAGGAGAAATGAGTGTGAAGCTGCTCAGTAAGTGTGCAGAATTTGGAGCACGTTTTTCTACAGCTCTTGTGCACAGTTGTCAGGATGGCCGAGTGGTCTAAGGCGCCAGACTCAAGGACTGTTATTCCTTACCTTACCAAAGGTTGGTGAATTCTGGTCCCTTTCTAGGGGCGTGGGTTCGAATCCCACTTCTGACAGTGCCTTTTGATCCACACAATTACAAGCAGCGTCAAAAAGCCTGCTCAACTCATCTTCAATTTACAAGTGGCCACCACAAATACCTCAAAGGTATTGCCGTTTGCCAACAAACTAAAGGCACCGCTCACACACCGACTTCTTTTCCTCACAAAACTTGCCACATCCCAACACTGTCCTCGGGGATAAGGCTTCAAATCACACTTCTCATTTCAACCATTTGCCACACTCAAAATCAGGGAGTCAGAACTTTACATTTTTACCCTACCGCGTTGATGCATTCCACATTGCTTTCTGCTGCTCTGGCTTTCAATCCCACTGCAGACAGTGGTGTTTCTCAGGAAAAGGGCACCAGAGTCAAAGAATGGGACTTCTTCCACACAAAGGCTGCTGAATTCTGCCCCGTTACTCAGGGAATTACTTCCAATGCTACTTCTGACATGAACATTTTGCCAGAAACAAAGGCACCACAGCCAAGCAATTCAGTCATCAGTACGTAAAAGTTGCCAGAGTTGATGCCTTTTTTAGGCCGTGCCTTTCGGATGGCAATGCTCAGACTAATGCTTATGGCCAAGGGCGCAATAGCTGCAGAGTGCCTTGTTTCCCCTCACAAAGTTGGGAGATGCTGGTAATTTTCTGGGGAGCAGGGCTTGTCACATTGTGAGAAAAGCAAAGGCCCGAGAATGAGAGACTGAAATGTGCTGCTTGGAACGAGTGTTGGATTGCGGTTTGTTTTTGAATTGCTCGTGTTCGAACGGCAGCTGTGCTGCTTGTGTTTTGTCGAGTTGAGCCAGCAGAATTGTCGGACGTTAGCCGCTAGTTTGCAAAATGCGAGTTGTTGGGAGAAATATGCGTGTATGAATGTTGGTTGCATTGCAGGGATGATGAACTTAATGACTGGCACTGCCGGTTAATTCATGCAGCAAGAATGAATGGAGTGTGTGTGTTGTGTGTTTGCACAGGAGAAATGAGTGTGAAGCTGCTCAGTAAGTGTGCAGAATTTGGAGCACGTTTTTCTACAGCTCTTGTGCACAGTTGTCAGGATGGCCGAGTGGTCTAAGGCGCCAGACTCAAGGACTGTTATTCCTTACCTTACCAAAGGTTGGTGAATTCTGGTCCCTTTCTAGGGGCG
>JASTWF010000838.1:0-180465 GCA_030390025.1 Squalus acanthias
CCCCCCCCCCCCCCCCACACCCAGTTCCTCACAAAAAGACAAATTTGCAGGGCAACATGGTGGCGTAGTGGTTAGCATTGTGGCCATTCACAGCGCCAGGGACCCGGGTTCGAATCCGGCCACGGGTGACTGTGTGGAGTTTGCACATTCTCCCCGTGTCTGCGTGGGTTTCCTCCCGGGTGCTCCGGTTTCCTCCCACAGTCCAAAGATGTGCGGGTTAGGTTGATTTGGCTATGATAAATTGACCCTTAGTGTTAGGGGGGGATTAAATACGTGGGGTTACGGGGATAGGGTGGGATATGTGTCGGTGCAGGCTCGATGGGCCGAAATGGCCTCTATCTGCACTGTGGGGATTCTGTGAGCTGATGATTTCCATCTGAGTATTAACATAGATGAGGAAATTGCAGATGTGTTTGTAATAATTTTCCGAAACACTCTGACTATAGTTGAATTTTTTGAGGAAGTCACTAGAATGTTGGATAGGGGAGTGTTTATGAATTTCCAGAAGGTATTTAATATGGTTCCTCCAACGATCGTGAGCACAGAGTTGGAGGTAACCTTGTGACATGGGTTGCTGATTGGTTGGAAGGTGGGAGACGAAGAGTAATGATAAAGGGAATGTACTCTGATGGGATGTGACAAGTGGTGTTCCCCAGGGACTATCCTGTAGGTTAATGACTTGGATGAAGGAATAGGAATATATCCAAATTTACAGGTGACACTAAGTTAGGGAGCAATAAGTTACAAAAAGACATACAGACTGAGTGGGCCAAACTATAAGAGATGGAGTTCAATGTGGAAGAGTGAGGTCATCCACTTTGGATCTGAGACAGATCTGAATGTTTTCTTACGGGTTATAGACTAAGAGCTGTGGAGGAGGAAGGAGATTTCGGTGTCCATGTTCACAAATCACTAAAAAGTAATCAAGTAGGCTAATGGTACGTTGGCCTTTATCTCAACAGGGCTGGAAATCAAATGGGAGGAAGTGGGCTTCAGTTGAACAGATCCTCGATCAGACTCCATTTGGGGGACTGCATTCAGTTTTGGCACCGAACTTCAGGAAAGAAATACTAACCCTGGAGGGGGTACCGTGCAGATTCACCAGAATGAGGAGGATAGGTTGCATAAACTTGGCTTGTATTCCCTTGAATTTAGAAAGATGAGGGGCAATCTAATTCCAGGTGTTTAAAATGATAAAAGGATTTGATGGGATAGTACAGAGAAATTATTACCTCTGTTGGAGGAATCCAGAATAAGAGGCATAATTTTAATATCAGAGGTAGGTAATTTAGGAATGAAATCAGGAAGTGACACTTTGGCTCTCTCTCTCTCTCTCTCTCTCTCTCTCTCTCTCTCTCTCTCTCTCTCTCTCTCTCTCTCTCTCTCTCTCTCTCTCTCTCTCCCCCCCCCCCAAAAAATAAATAAACCTCCTGCTGTTGCTGCTGGGCCAATTCAAATTTTCAAGACTGAGATCGATAGATTTTTGTTAGATAACGAGTATCAAGGGATATGGAGTTGAGGTACAGATCAGCAATTATGCAATTGAATGGTGGAATGGGCTCGAGGGACTGAATGACTTATTCCTATGTCATCAAAAACAGATTTACTGGTTATTTGTTCCAGTTGTGGGATCTTGCTGTGCTTGAAATGCCAGCTGGGTTTTCCTGCAGACTAGTCACCGCTTTCCAAAGTAATGAACTGGGTGAAGTGCTTTTGAGATGTTCTTTTATATCACTTCTGTGTTCACCTTGCTTATCAGTACTGCTGTGGTGTTCACTGGTTAGCTAAAGTGACAGAGTCTCTGAACAACTTTTAATAAATTGCAATAAAGTAAGATGGGCCCATATACTTTTCGATCATTTGTGTGACCCTGTTGCTCATGTTGTTGTAGACCCAAGATGGCGACTGGCGATTTGCAAGGTTCCCTTCGAAAATTAGAACAAGGACTTCGTTTATTGAATTATCCTCGAGATATTGATTATAATGGGTAAGAGACCATAATACAACAGTGTGATTGTTTACGTGGGCCCAGAAGATTAAAGTTTTTTTTTTGTACTCATCAATGTGAGGGATGTTGGTGCTTGGAAATGGAACATTTTCCCATTTTGGGCATCTAGGGTTAGTATTGAGCTGTCTCAGGTTAAATATAGAAAGAGAGATTTGCATTTTTATAATGCCTTTCACTACACCAGAATGTCGCAAAGCGCTTTATAGTCAATTAAGCATTTTTGGCAGCAGCATAAAAGGAGCTGAGCGGCGATTCACAAAAACACAAGGAGTGATGTCACAGGATAGCTGGTAACTAACTGGTTGATTGGTAAAGGTGTCACTTTTTTTTCCCCCCAAGTTAGGGGCCGGGGTTAAATAGCTGGTTAGGGGTAAAGCAGGAGCCTGGAGATTAGTAACTGTTAACTTGAATTAGATACATCTTCGTCTTAAGTTTCTGTAAAGTTAGTTAATAGTCAAATAAATAAAGGCATGGCAGGGCAGCTCGGTCCAGTGGAATGCACTTACTGTGCCATGTGGGAACTCCAGGATGCTTCCAGTGTCCTGGACAACCACGTGTGCAGGAGGTCGAGCTTCTGGGTTTCTGAGCTCGAGCAGCAGCTGGCATCACTGCGGTGCATCCACGAGGCTGAGAGCTACGTGGATAGCACGTTTCAGGAGGTGGTCGCCCCGCAGCTAAGGAGTGTGCAGGCAGCGAGGGAATGGGTGACCAGCAGACAGAAGAGGAGGACCAGGGAGGTAGTGCAGGAGTCCCCCGCTCTCCAATCAGTATTCATTTCTGAGTACTGGTGAGGGCGATGGTTCCTCTGGGGAGTACAGCCAGAGCCAAGTCCATGGCACCACGGGTGGCTCAGCTGTACGGGGGGTGGGGGGAGGAAGAGGAAAATAAAGAAAACAATAATGGTAGGGGATTTGATGGTTAGAGGAGCAGACAGGTGTTTCTGTGGCTGCAGATGTGAATCCAGGATGGTATTTTGCCTTCCTGGTGCCAGGGTTAAGGATGTCACCAAGCGGCTGCAAAACATTCGGGGGGTGGGGGGAAGGAGGGTGAACAGCCAGAGGTCGTGATCCATATCGGTACCAACGACATAGGTAGAAAGCGGGATGAGGTCCTGCAGGCAGATTTTCGGGAGCTAGGAAAGAGATTAAAAAGCAGGACCTCAGAATCTATATGGCTAAAGTTAAGAAATAATAGACGTGCCATTACACTACTAGGTGTATTCTTTAGGCCACCAACTAATGGGAAAAATATGGAGGAGCAAATTTGCAGAGAAATTAGAGATGCAAGAACTATAGAGTAGTGATAATGGGGGACTTCAACTATCCTGATACAGACTGGGATAGTAATAGTGTAAATGACAGAGAGGGGGAAGAATTTCTGAAGTGTGTGTTCAGGAGAACTTTTTTGATTATTATGTTTCCGGCCCATCAAGGAAGGAGGCATTGCTGGATCTGGTTCTGGGGAATGAGGTGGGTCAAGTGGAGCAAGTGTCAGTCGATGAACATTTAGGGAACAGTGATCATAGATTAGCTATGGAAAAGGACAGGGAGCAATCTAGAGTAAAAATACTTAATTGGAGGAAGCCAATTTCAGTGGGATGAGAATGGATCTGGCCCGGGTAAGTTGGAATCAAAGATTGGCAGGCAAACTGTCATGGACAATGAGCTGCCTTTAATGAGGAAATAGTTTCGGGTACAGTTCGAGGTACATTCCTACTAGGGGAAAAGGTAGGGCAACTAAAGTCAGAGCTCACTGGATGACGAAAGAGATGGAGAGTAAGATGAAGCAGAAAAAGAGCGCGTATGACAGATGTCCGGTCGAGAATACATCTGAGAATCAGGCTAAATATAGAAAGTTCAGAGGAGAAGTGGAAAAAGAAAATAAGGGGGCAAAGAGAGGGTATGAGAATAGAATGGCAGCTAACATAAAAGGGAATCCAAAAGTTTTCTATAGGCATATAAATAGTAAACGGGTAGTAAGGGGTGGGTGGGTCCGATTAGAGACCAAAAAGCAGTCCTACGCAAGGAGGCAGAAGGTATGGCTGAGGTGCTAAATGAGTACTTTGCATCTGCCTTCAAGGAAGAAGATGCTGCCATAGACATAGTGAAGGAGGAGGTAGAGGAGATACTGGATGGGATAAAAATTGAGGAGAGGTACTAGAAAGGCTGCTGTACTTAAAGTAGATAAGTCACCAGGACGTTAAGGGAAGTGAAAGAAGAAATCGTAGTGGTACTGGCCATAATCTTCCAATCCTCCTTAGAAACAGGGGGTGGTGCCAGAGTTGGGGAATTGCAAATGTTACACCCTTGTTCAAAAAAAGGTATAAAGATAAACCCAGCAACTACAGGCCAGTCAGTTTAACCTCGGTGGGGAAGTTTTTAGAAACAATAATCAGACAAGATTATTAGTCACTTGGACAAGTGTGGAATAATTAAGGAAAGCCAGCACGGATTTGTTAAAGGCAAATCGTGTTTAACCAACTTGATTCGAGTTTTTTGATGGTAACAGGCGGTTGATGTGGTGTACATGGCTTTCCAAAAGGCGTTTGACAAAGTGCCACATAATAAGCTCGTCAGCAAAGTTGAAGCCCATGGAATAAAAGGGACAGTGGCAGCATGGATACGAAATTGGCTAAGTGACAGAAAACAGAGAGTAGTGGTGAACGGTTGTTTTTCGGACTGGAGGAAGGTACACAGTGGTGTTCCCCAGGGGTCGCTTCTAGGACCACTGTTTTTCTTGATATAACTTACTTGGATGTGGGTGTACAGGGCAAAGTTTGCTGATGATGCAAAACTTGGATGTATAGTGAACAGTGAGGAGAATCATAGAATCATAGAAGATAGGAGCAGGAGTAGGCCATTCGGCCCCTCTAGCCTGCTCCTGCCATTCAATGCGATCATGGCTGATCATCCAAATTCAGTACCCTGTCCCTGCTTTCTCCCCATATCCCTTGATCCCTTTAGCCTTAAGAAATATATCCAACTCCTTCTTGAATCTATTTAATGAATTGGCCTCTACTGCCTTCTGTGGCAGAGAATTCCACAGGTTCACCACTCTCTGGGTGAAGAAATTCCTCCTCATTTCTGTCTTAAATGGCTTACCCCTTATCCTTAGACTGTGACCCCTGGTTCTGGACTCCCCGACCATCGGGAACATCCTTCCTGCATCTAGTTTGTCCTGTCCTGTCAGAATTTTATAAATTTCAGTGAGATCCCCTCTCATTCTTCTAAACTCCAGCGAGTATAAGCCCAATCGACCCAATCTCTCTTCATACGTCATTCCTGTCATCCCAGGTATCAGCCTTGTGAATCTTCGTTGAACTCCTTCCATGGCAAGAACCTCCTTCCTCAGATAAGGTGACCAAAACTTCACACAGTACTCAAGGTGTGGTCTCACCAAGGCCCTGTACAACTGCAGCAAGACATCCTTGTTCCTGTACTCAAACCCTCTCTCTATGAAGGCCAACATACCATTTGCCGCCTTCACCGCCTGCTGCACCTGCATGCTTACCTTCAGCGACTGGTGCACAAGGACACCAGGTCTCGTTGCACTTCCCTTTCTCCCAATCTATTGCCATTCAGATAATCTGCCTTTCTGTTTTTGACACCAAAGTGGATAACCTCGCATTTATCCACGTTATATTGCATCTGCCACGCTTCTGCCCAATCACCCAACCTGTCCAAATCATCCTGGAGTTTCTCGGCATCCTCCTCGCAGCACACACACCCACCCAATTTTGTGTTGTCTGCAAACTTGGAGATATTGCATCTAGTTCCCTTGTCTAGATCATTAATATATATTGTGAATAGCTGGGGTCCTAGGACCGATCCCTGCGGTACCCCACTAGTCACTGCCTGCCACTCGGGAAAAAGACCCGTTTATTCCAACTCTTTGCTTTCTGTCTGCCAACCAGTTCTCTATCCAAGTCAATACCTTGCCCCCAATCCCATGTGCCTTAACTTTAGGAGGAGAGTGATCGACTTCAAGAGGACATAGACAGGCTGGTGGAATGGGCGGACACGTGGCAGATGAAATTTAACACAGAAAAGTGCGAAGTGATACATTTTGGTAGAAAGAATGAAGAGAGGAGATATAAACTAAAGGGTACAATCCTAAAGGGGATGCATGAACAGAGACCCCTGGCGGATTATGTGCACAAATGTTGAAGGTGGCAGGGCAGGTTGAAAAAGCAGTTTAAAAAAGCTTGCGGGATCCTGGGCTTCGTGAAGAGGTCTAGAGTATAAAAGCGTGGAAATTATGATGAACCTGTATAAACACTGGTTCGGCCCTGACTGGAGTATTGTGTCCAATTCTGGGCACCACACTTTAGGAAGGATGTGAAGGCCTTGGAGAGGGTGCAGAAAAGATTTACGAGAATGATTTCAGGGATGAGGGACTTCAGTTACGTGGATATACTGGAGAAGCTGGGGTTCTCATTGGAGCAGAGAAGATTGAGAGGAGAGTTGATAGAGATGTTCAAAATCATGAGGGGTCTGGACAGAGTAGATAGCGATGAACTGTTCCCATTGACAGAAGGGTCAAGAACCAGCAGACACAGATTTAAGGTGATTGGCAGAGGAACCAAAGGCGACATGAGGAAAAACTTTTTTATGCAGCGAGTCATTAGGATCTGGAATGCACTGCCTGAAAGGGTGGTGGAGGCAGACTCGATCACTGCTTTCAAAAGAGAGTTGGATAAGTACCTGAAGGAAAACAAATTGCAGGGCTACGGGGAAAGGGCGGGGGGAGTGGGACTAGCTGAAGTGCTATTGCAGAGAGCCGGGACAGGCCGAATGGCTGCCTTCTGTGCTGTTACGATTCGATGAAGTGTAGTCACTTGTAATACAGAAAACGTGGCAACCAATGTCCACATAGCAAGATCCCACAAACAGCCAAGAAACAATGACCAGATAATCTGTTTTAGGGATAAATTTTGGGTATTACATTGAAGAGAACTCCCCTGCTCTCCTTCGAATAGTGCCTTGGGATCTTTTATATCCAACTGAGAGGGCAGGCGGAGCCTCAGTTTAACGTGGCATCTGAAAGATGGCACCTCCGACAGTGCAGCACTCCCTCAGCACTGCACTGATGTCAGCTTAGATTCTGTGCTCAAATCTCTGGAGTGGGACTTGTACCCATGACCTTCTGTGGTTTAGATTCAGGTTAAAACACCTTATGTTTTCCTCCAATAATATGCCTTTATTACCAGACTGACGAGAGTAACCCTGGTGACAAGCAGGTAGTGTAGTGACTGTTACTGGGCCATAACCCAGTGGCCGAGCAGTCTAAGACGCTGGATTTAGGCTCCAGTCTCTTCGGAGACGTGGGCTTGTATCCCACCGCTGCTATAATTTGTAAGGAGAAAAATTTGCAGGGCGAGGGAGTGGGACTAGCTGAAGTGCTCTTGCAGAGAGCCGACACGGGCTGAATGGCCTCCTTCAGTGCTGTAACCATTCTATGATTCTATAATAACCCAGAGGCCTGGATGATTAATCCACAGAAGTTCAGATTTCACCATGTCGGTTTCAGAATTTGAATTCAGTTTTTAAAAAAAATCTGGAAATAATGCTGGTATAAGTAAAAGTTGAGAGGTCGCACAACAAGTTGGACTATAACCTGGTGTCGTGCGACCTCTCAATTTTGTCCACCCCAGTCCAACACCGGCATCTCCGCATCATAAGTAAAAGTGACCACGAAGCTGTCAGATTGTCATAAAGACCCAACTGGTTCACGTGTGTTCTTTCGGGAAGGAAAACTGTTGTCCTTGCCCAGTGACCCATAACTGCCCTCTGACGTTGCCTAGCAAGCCACTCTGTGTTGTATCAAATCGCTACAAACAATTTAGGGCAACTATGGATGGGCAGTAAATGTTGGCCTTGCCAGCGTCAAGGGAACGAGAGACTGGGTGGTTAACATGGGGTTTATGGGGCAGAAATCGCCCATGGGCTGTAGTTTAGACTGCCTTGCTGTGCATAGACCCACCAGGCTTCTCTTGATCGCCTGGCTATTGAACGGAAAGAGATAAAGTTTATTAGCCTTTGGAATGGGTTACAGGAAACCTTCCACCAATAATGCCAAGTGGAAGAAGTTTGTCCTCTGGTATTCGTCCAGACATTTGGACGTATTCTTGTGTGTGAAGCCAGGAATCTGAACTCGAGATCAAACACTATCAAAGTCCATATTTTTGAGAAATATCTTTCAAATTTTCAGAAAGGCTCTCTTGGGAAATCTTAGAATTCACTTTGAAAGGAGCATGGCAATGTCCAGCTTGATTTCCTCTCGGTGTCTCCTTGAGATGTAAATTTTGTTCTCGATGTATTTATCATACTTTTCAAACTCCTTCAGTCTCGTGACTTGATTACATTGCAAGCAACCTCTTCAGTAATCTCCAGGCATTGATCGTCATTAGCCCACGCCTGGTGTGGCATGATAACCAGGTGGTTCTTTGACCAGAGAGTGCTTGGTGCTGACGCTGGGTGCTCAAAGTAGATTTCCAGCACTAACATTCCTCACTCTGATGAACAAAAAAACCTCACAAAATTATAAACTTGAAAAAGGAACAATATGCGTTGTGATTTCTGCTGGATAAAGTTCCATGCAAACCAAATCCATTTGAGAACTGCCCAACTTCTGATTGATCAAGAGTGATGTATAGTAACTAATTTAGTGTGTTTAACTTGGAACTTTTTTTTTTAATTGAGGAAAAAGTTGAAAGGAGATATAATACAGGTATTTAAAATGTTGACAGACACAGATAATGCAAATGTAAGAAGGTTGTATAATATAACTGAGCCCAGAGCTGTAGGATATAATAAGCTTCAAGATTGTTTTCCTGTAGGCTAGTTGCCCATTAGAAGCAATTCATGCTGTAATCATTAATTCTAATTATAGGACCATAGAGGTTTATAGCAGCGCAGGAAGCCATTCAACCCATCGTGTCTGTGCCAGCTCTTTGCTAGAGCGATCCAAAGTGAATCCAGCTGCCCCACACTCTTTCCATAGTCCAGTGTCTTCCTTTGTTTCTAATTTGTCCGATTTTCCCATATAAGATGCAGTGGCCTCTGCCTCAATCACTCCCTGGAGCAAGGCATCAATCACCAACAATCCTCTGCGCAGAGAATTTTCTCCCCACCTGTTTCCTCATTCTCTCGGTAACATATTTAAATTGATGGCCCCTTGTCATTGACCACCCAACTAGAGGAAATAGGGTGAATAGAATTAGACTATCAAAATTCTTCAGAATTTTAAAAACCTCTATTAAATCTCTTCTAAGCCTTCGTTCTAATGGAACTCGTCACACTATTTCAAATCTCTCCTCCTAACTCTAGTTTTCCATCCCAAGCATCATTCTGGTAAATATGCTGTATGTTCTGTGGCTTTAGTGTCAGCTGTGACTCAGTGGGTAGCGCACTCGCCTCTGAGTCAGAAGGTTGTGGGTACAAGTCCCACTCCAGGGACTTGAGCACAAAAGTCTAGGCTGACACTCCAGTGCAGTACTGAGGGAGCGCTGCACTATCGGAGGTGCCGTCTTTCGGATGAGACGTTAAACCGAGGCCCCGTCTGCCCTCTTGGGTGGACGTAAAAGATCCCATGACAGTATTTTTCAAAGAAGAGCAGGGGAGTTATTGCCGGTGTCCTGGCCAATATTTATCCCTCAACCAACATAACATAAAAAACAGATTATCTGGTCATTATCACATTGCTGTCTGGGAGCTTGCTGTGCACAAATTGGCTGCCAGTTTTCCTACATTGCAACAGTGACTAAACTTCAAAAGTACTTCATTGGCTGTAAAGTGCTTTGGGGCGTCCGGTGGTCGTGAAAGGCGCTATAGAAATGCAAGTCTTTTTTCTTTCTTTTTAATGCGCTTCCTATAATGGGGGTGCCCAAAACTGCACACAGTACTCTTAGCTTGTGGTCTAATCAATATATTGTATGATTTGTCATTACTAATTTACTTTTGTATTACATCACTATTTATAAAATATGTGCTTAGGCACAGGTTGGAAAGTGATGTGGATAGTTTGAGATGATTAAATATTCCATGGGACACAGTGATTTTTGTGCTGATCAAATGTTCATCTCTGAAGTTGCCGTTTGTGGAAAAACAACTACCCAAGCTTGAGTAGTGTTGGATAGATGTGGAGCTTTTGTCAATCAGGAGGAGTTTAGTAGTACTTTACCTTGGGGTAAAGTCCAAGATACGGTAGATTTTATGTGTTCTATGAAAGAAAAGGCTTCATGGGTCAAATGGCCTATGTTAATATTCTGGTGCCCTATTTGCATAAGGAGAACTTGCCACTTCTTTATGTGCCAGGGTTTAAATAAGTTAGTAACATTTTTTAATCCAGTTTTTTTTCCCCCATCCTCTTTTGAAGGCAATAGCTTGTGCTGACTGCCCTCCAGTCCCTCATCTAGATGCCCATTCTTGATGTATGTGTAAAGATGGTAGACCATTTAATCACTTAGTCTGTAGAGATGCACTTTGCAATAGAGCTCACTGGTTGGAAAGCAGGAGTAGGAACCCAGATTGATTTTTATCCCCAACCTCCCCCCCCCCCCGCCCCCCCTCACTAGCCCAGAGGCACTGAAGTGAATTGCAGCAGCTCAACTGCTATCCCAACGAAGATCCTCTAATTCTGTGCAGAGAAAGAATCAAACCTAGGACTTCCAGGTCTCTGGTTTTATGACTACAATAATAATGTCCACTGCTTTTAGTCACTAGGGGGAGCTTTTGATAACTTTTTTTTTCCACAAACATCTTACCGTTGCACGGTATCACTTGGCAGCTGGAGTAGCAGATGCATAGGCTGGATGATAGAGGGTTAATCATTTGATTCCCGGTTGGTTCTGTTAAATAGACTACAGGGACATCTCGATTATGGCAGATGCTTTCTGTTTGGCTCCAATAAGGAAAATGTCAGCTGGTATCATTCAAGTCAGACAACGCCAGAACTTTGCTGACAACTTTCTCTTTCATAGCTTAGCCTCTGAATGTTTTTGTCGAGGGAGGGGGAAGGATTACGGCCACTGATAGTTATAGGATAGATTTTGTAAATAAGCTCAGGGTTACATTAACCAGTGCTACGAGTAAAATAGACAGAATTAAACATCAAATATCTAATGCCTTTGAAGTGCATATCATTTGAAGTTGATTTTGCTTTTATACACATAGTTAATGACTGCAGAGTAGAAATTTATTGCCGAGTAACTGGATCTTCAGATTGAACGAAAGGCCAGCCACAGTAGCAAATGCAATTCTTTCAGAAAAAGAGTTGGTAAATTTTTAATTGGATATTTAGACTAAGTTTATAAGACAACCGTTGCCAATGCAGTGGACCGATTCTATTAAAATGTCAAAATATCCAATATCAAAATAAATTAGAACAGAACCATTTTACCGTAGCATCCATTCTGGTTAAATTGTTAAGAGTGGAGGTTTGCTTTCAGTTGATGTCAATGTTGAGTCATACAGCTGTAATTTATATATCAATTTAGATTGTTTTTTGAATGATATACATGGTCCTTTAAGTGTTATATTTTGTTTCAACAGAACGATCTTCCTATACGAATTAAATTGAAGTTTAATGCCCTGATTATAAAATATATTTTTTCTGATTGTAATGCGGTTCAAAGCTCCAAACTCTAATATCTTGAGTGTAAATTCTTTGGCCTTGAGATTATATTGTGCGGCAGGTTTGTGCTTAAAATAAAAGGGTCAAAATATCTACTAAAACAGCAGTGAGAGAAATTGAAGGCGAATGAGTTAAATGTTCATACCTATTATCCAGACATAATTTCAAGGCCTTTCTGGTTTTTTTGATGGCTGTGTATTAATGATGCTTGCACCATTCATATGTGGGATATGCTGGGAATGGGAGAGATCAGTTCAGAGGCAAGGGAATTTTTTTTGAATGAGAAGCTGCTTGATGGACTGGATGAAATTTCAATGTGGGCTAGATTCAGCCTGTGGATGACAGGCACCCCAGCTCTAGGCTCACACATGAAGACTTACTGAATGGTGTTTGTGGAACTGTGCTACAACACGAGTTTAAGCCTTTACAGAGGGGGGCAAAAACAACAATCAAGTAGGAATCATGGCTAAGTTTTTCATACCCATACTAGTCTACGGGCACTGAGGTCAATTGTTGAACACGACCTTTGTCCCTTCTGACTATTACCTAATTTCTAATTTGCATGGCTGCAATGTTCACTTTTTTAACACACGCGTTTAATAAAGCATGAGGTCATGAAGAATGCTCTGCCAATATAAAACTACAATTGTTATAACAGACAAATATATAATGGCCCGGATTTTGCGCTGGGTAATGGTGAACTGTCAGCGTTCGCCGTCATTACCTCTTTGAAACTTACTGCAACTTCAGGATTTAGCGTATGCGCATCTAAACGCGGAAATCCTGAAGTTGCGGTCAGTCATTCACTGCTCCAACACTGGCTGCACTGTGGACCCCCCATAACTGGCAATCGGGGAAATCATTGAAACAGATGGAAACTTGAGCTTTTCTGCGGTAATATCTCTGTTAAACACCGCATTAAATCTTAAACCTTGTTGGATTAGGTGTAACTGAGGTTTTAACAGCGTATTGACTGCTAGACAACCGTTATGGCCCTGAAAAACTCATTTTTATATTTGTGGAATGTCAAATTGCTCCATTGTGATTAAAAATTACTATTTAAAATTAAAAAAAAATGTAAGTTTGTTCATTATATTTCAGCTTCTACCTTATCCCCATGTGTAAGTCCCAATTTTTATTTTGTTCTCTAACATTTTTAAAAAGTGAGGATAAAAGCTGCTTTTTAATTCCTGGTTTGCTGTCTGAGAATTCTTCAATGTGTTTGGCTGCTTAGACAGCTTGTTGACGTCCCTGCAGCTGCTCGCTAGGAAGCCCCTTTTTGCAGCACTACAATTAATTACACATCGAGAAACTTTAAGTTTTAGCCACAGAGATCGCGAGATCTCTGGGCAGCGGCGAGCGCCTTTGCTTCGTCGCTGACCGCAAATTACGGACCAATATAGCATGGGGTCAGGGAAAATGCTCTCCTGACATAAAATTGCAATTGTTATGCAGTTGAAAAAATTACATGACGCCAATATAAATTTATCAGAAATGGTAAACTATCCCTCCTCGTCCTCCTTGACTTGTCTGCAGCCTTTGACACGGTTGACCACTCCATCCTTCACCAACGCCTCTCCACTGTCCAGCTGGGTGGGACTGCATTCGTCAGGTTCCATTCTTATCTATCTAATCGTAGCCAGAGAATCACCTGCAATGGCTTCTCTTCCCACTCTCCCATCGTTACCTCTGGTGTCTCCCAAGGATCTATCCTTGGCCCCCTCCTATTTCTCATCTACATGCTGCCCCTTGGCGACATCATCATAAACACAGCGTCAGTTTCCACATGTACGCTGACGACACCCAGCTCTACCTCACTACTTCTTCTCTCGACCCCTCCACGGTGTCTAAATTGTCAGACTGCGTGTCCGACATCCAGTACTCGATGAGCAGAAATTTTCTTCAATTAAATATTGGGAAGACCAAAGCCATTGTTTTCGGTCCCCGCCACAAACTCCGTTCCCTAGCCATCGACTCCATCCCTCTCCCGAACATCTGTCTGAGGCTGAACCACACTGTTCGCAACCTTGGTGTCATATTTGACCCTGAAATGAGCTTCCGACTACATATCCGCAGCATAACTAAGGCCACCTATTTCCACCTCCGTAATATCGCCCGTCTCCGTCCTTGCCTCAGCTTATCCACTGCTGAAACCCTCATCCATGCCTTTGTTACCTCTAGACTTGACTATTCCAACGCACTCCTGGCTGGCCTCCCACATTCTACCCACTGTAAACTTGAGGTCATCCAAAACTCGGCTACCCGTGTCCTAACTCGCGCCAAGTCTCATTCACCCATTACCCCTGTGCTCGCTGAGCTACATTAGCTCCTGGTTAAGCAATGCCTTGATTTTCAAAATTCTCATCCTTGTTTTCAAATCCCTCCATTACCTCACCCCTCCCTACCTCTGCAATCTCCTCCAGCCCCACAACCCCTCCCCGAGAGATCTGCACTCCTCTAATTCTGCCCTCTTGAGCATCCCTGATTATACTTGCTCGACCATTGGTGGCCGTGCCTTCTGTTGCCTAGACCCTAAGCTCTGGAATTCCCTGCCTAAACCTCGCTGCCTCTTTACCTCTCTTTCCTCCTTAAAACGTACCTCTTTGACCAAACTTTTGGTCATAATACCCCTGTGTCAGCTGTGGCTCAGTGGGTAGCACACTCTCCTCTGAGTCAGAAGGTTGTGGGTTCGTAGTCCCACTCCAGGGACTTGAGCACATAAAGCTAGGCTGACACTTCAGTGCAGTGCTGAGGGAGTGCTGCACTGTCAGAGGTGCCGTCTTTCGGATGAGACGTTAAACAGAGGCCCTGTCTCTCGGGTGGACGTAAAAGATCCCATGGCACTATTTCAAAGAGCAGGGGAGTTATCCCCGGTGTCCTGGCCAATATTTATCCCTCAATCAACATAACAAAAACAGATTGTCTGGTCATTGTCACATTGCTGTTTGTGGGAGCTTGCTATGTGCAAATTGGCTGCCGCGTTTCCCACATTACAACAGTGATGACACTCCAAAAGTACTTCATTGGCTGTAAAGTACTTTGAGACGTCCGGTGGTTGTGAAAGGCGCAAGTCTGTCTGTCTGTCTCTTTTATCTGCCCTAATTTTTCCTTGTGTGGCTCGGTGTCACATTTTTTGTCTTTTTATAATACTGTACTCCTGTGAGGCACCTTGGGACATTTTATCAAGTTAATGGTACTATGTAAATACTTGTAGTTGTTGTAGAAACTGTATGCACTTTTATTTTATGATTTTATTTTATGTTTTGCAGCCTTGCTAAGGGTGATCCTGCTGCCTTTCTGCCAATCATCAGCTATGCCTTCACCTCATATTCCACCTATGTGACTGAGCAGCTAATAGCATGTGGAGTCGAACTTGCGGGGAAAAATGACTTGCGTTTCCTCGATGCTGTTTATAAGGTACAACTTTTTTTATGCTGGTGAGCCAACTTAAACACTGAAGCCTGTGGGTGCTAATTATAATACATTGTAGAAATAGGATTTGTTTAGTCTTTTTCTAAATTAACTTTTGTATATATCTTTAAATAATAAATTTCTGAGCATGTGCTGAGATCAGGACAACATCCTATGGGGAGATACAGGTGTACGTTACATCTGCTATTCTTTGGTGCCCTTTGAATTCCTTTTTTCCTTCAGTTTTCTTTCCTCTTTTCCCCCCCCCCCCCCCCCCCCCCCCCCCCCTTAGTTGTCAGTGAGTCACCACCTTCAAGCACCAGCAACCTCTGGTACCTCGCTCAAAATAGCCTTTTATGTGTGACCAAAGGTGGTGTGCGCTGTGATGGCACCCACTCGGTTTGACAAGCGAGGAAGGTCACTGATCTGTACCGAGTTAGCTAATCTCAGCCAGCTTTACTGCCCTGGGCTGGGAAAGAGAAAACAATTGGACAAGGACGCAGCTCCTCATCCATCTGTATGAGCAAGTGCGGTTGTCTCGGATGCCTCCATAATTAAATAGCCTGCCTACCGTCACAGTTTGGAGTCAGTGGCCACTTAGATGAGATATTGGAGGGCTGCAGCAACTCTGCAGTATGTCGAGAAGTACAGTGAGCATTGGCAGGCTGCTTGACTGTGGGGTGGGGAGGCGGGGCAAGGAAAGGTATAAAAGTTACATGGTTCGAGTAAGTATACCAGCTTGGATCAGAGGGTCTGGTATTTTTACTTCCACCCTCCCCTTGCTCGGGGATACTAATGCTGTTCATAATGTCTTCACTGCCATCCTGACTGAAATCATCATCATCAAACTTTACCCAAATCAAGGAGCAAATCTGGGACTCTCCTGGCCTGTATATTAACTCACTGAGCTAGTGGGGAGTGCCCCCACCCACACTCCCAAATGTAGTATATGTACATTTGTTTAAAGGATTGTTAATAGTAACTCATACTCATATCTCGCTCGCTCTCCCTCTGTCTCACTCACGCTCTCTTTTTCTGTCACACTCATGCATGGTTTAGTGTAGTTTGGAAGTGGAAAATTTGTGATCTTGTAAGTTTTATCTTGTACAATATGTCTAGAAGGGGCTATGTTATTTCAAGTTCATTTAGCTATTTATGAACATGATGATGATTGAAGTTAATGAGTGGCGACTACTGGAGAAAAGTTGAGTGCACCATAAGCTCTAACTATCCCTTGGTGGTTTATAGCAATCTAGGTAAATTATATAAAGCTGAGTAAATGCAAAATGATTATTAATACATTATTATAAAGAATTAAGTATATGTCTTTCTCCTCCCTTCTGCACATTGCTCATTTATTTCTGATGAGGGGTTGCTGATTCATTTTCATAGTGAATTTACAGCATTTTAAAACTGAGTTAGACCATTATGTCTGTCAAAATATTTCTCCTGCTTACATATCTGAAATACCTGTTGTCAAATAAGGAGTGTAAGGTGGCTGCAAATTAATCCTTCATCATGACCATCCTGTATCACTACTTCAGTAAGTCAAATAAGTCTTGAGGATTTGAGGAATTGTGACAACTTTAGTAAATGGCTGTTTATTTTTCCTGAAACCACTGATTCCTGTTGTGCACCTTGTTCTGTGTCACATGCTTCTTATCAAGGCAAGTGAAATAAGCAGGTTAAATCGGTTAAATCGGTGGAAATAGTAAGTTAAGCAGAAGTTAGTTTGTGTACTGCTGTGCTGGTAGAATATAGTTGTTCAGTGCTGGTTGATGGAATGTCAGGTGCCAGACTATAACTCTGCAGAGCTTTTGTGGTGTAATTTAGCATTCGGGTATTTTGGAACGAGTACTACCTGGCCACATCAATTCTGTGTTTAAATTTTATTTCTTTTAGTTTGACTTGGGATTAGTTTCAAACCAGCACTGAGGATTTCAATAAAATTAACAGCGTCGACAGGACAAGCGCACTTTCATCTTAAATGTTACATGTATTCGAGTTGAACTGAACACAAATGTTTTTCTTTTGATTAGTAATGAATGCTGCTTTAGAACAGAATGCTCTTATGCGTGTCCAAGTCTGAGACTCTTGTTTAAGTTAAATACATTTACAAAGGCTATTGCATTTATCCCTTACTGGCAAAGTCATTTTTCAGAGTAATACAGACCAATTTGTCAAAACATGCTCCATTAGTAAGATACTGTATGCTTTTAACTTTGTCATTCATTACCTTAATATGAAATGATGAAATTGTGCTGCCACCAGTACAAGCTTTTAAACTTTCAATTGTGAAGGGTCACTGGCACAGAATGATTCCTCTCGGGGCTCTTCAAATTACAGAAAGTTATGCAAGTCATCTTTTTCTCCTGCACATTTCTGCCCTGTTGGTTATGTATTTGTGTTGGTACTAAATGAACAGCACAGCGTACATTGACCTGGGAAATAAAAATGAAATATTAGAAATAGTTTAACTATTTACACTGAGGCCCAGAGTTATTTTTGGACTGCAGTTAATGTGAGTCACCCATCACCCCTGTGCTCGCTGACCTACATTGGCTCTTGGTCCGGGAACGTCTCGCTTTTAAAATTCTCGTCCTTGTTTTCAAATCCTTCAATGAGCTCTCCCTTCCCTATCTCTGTAATCTCTTCCAGCCCTACAACCCTCCCATTCTGGCCTCTTGCGCAGCCCTGATTTTAATTGCTCCACCATTGTCATCCATGCCTTCAGCTGCCAAGACCCTAAGCTCTGGAATTCCCTCCCTAAACCTCTTCGCCTCTCTAGCTCTCCTAATTTAAGACGCTCCTTGAAACCTACCTCTTTGCCCAAGCTTTTGGTCGTCTGTCCTAATATCTCCTTATGCTCCTGTGAAGCGCCTTGGGATGTTTTACTATGTTAAATGTGCGATATAAATACCAATTGTTGTTTTTGAGTCACTAAGTTTATTACACTGTACGGTACACACTTCTTATTAGTTGCTAAATGATTGTCAGGGAACAGTATCTTGTCAGTTCCCATAGCTTTTGTAATTAGATAATGCATTGCTGTCTTGTAGAAACATAGGAATTCAACATAAAAGGAGGCCATTTGAATCCATTGTACCTTTACTGGAACTTTCCCCATATTGGAGTTACTGACACTAATCCCACTTTTCAACCTTTTCCCCCCTCTATCGTTTAACATATTTGCTTTAAGTGGTCATCTAATTCCCCCTCAAGTATTGTGAATGGCAGCTTCATAGTCACTTTGAGTAATTAATTCCATATTTGGAAATGTATACATATTCCAATAACCTTTTCTGTGATTTCCCCACTATGCTATTGGTAGACTAATTTGACATTTATTTCCCCTTGTTACCAGTTCACCATCCATTCACTATTTACCCCAATGAAGTCTGTTCAAAAATTTGCACATGTCTGAGATCTCCCTTAACCTCCTTTACTCCAACGAATAGGGTGCATTTTTCAATTATATCCTCCCGTTCCTGATGCATAGAAATGCATAGAAGTTGCAATACGGAAATAGGCCATTCAGCCCAACCTGTCTGTCGGCGTGTACCCTCCATGCAAGAAAATGGTTCTAATCACATTACCCACCCTGTTCCAATATTCCTTCTTCCCCTTTTCCTGCATGCAACTGTCCAATCTGATCTTGAATGTTGATAATATTTCTGCCTCAACCGCTAACCCTGGAAGTGAATTCTCTGGTTTTGATTTGCTGCCTGCCCTGAAAAACAGGTGGCCAGCAGAGGAAAGTAGCGGTGGGAACCTCAGCCCTCTCTTGTATACCCTAAGCCCGCCTGATGCCGTCTCATCCTATCCTGTTACAATTTTCAGTAGAACAGAGAAGGTTACGAGGGGGGTCTAACGGAGGTTTTCAAAATTCTGGGAGGTTAGAGAGGGTAAACAGTGAAAAGTTGCTCCACTGGTTGGAGAATCGGCTTTATTCCAATTACAATCCTGTTAGAAAAGCTCTGAATCTGCACCCCCTAACTTTATCTATTCCTCCATTCCATTTATATTTTTTATCATTTAAGGCATATTTTCATTTTTTTCTCCCCATTTGTACATTGAGCTGCATTTGCTATGTATCTTCATCGCAGATTTCTATGATTCTAAATTTAGTATAATTAGCAAATATTTGCCCGTATTTTCCGATGCTTAGGGGTGTGTACGAGCTGTGTACACACCCATAGGGACATCGGAAATGCCGGTTTCAGGCATGCGAAGCGCATGTGCTGAAAACCGGTATTTCCGATCTGTCAAGAATGCTCTTGACAGACCGCACGCCTGCCCTGGAGAAGGGCCTCTGCGGGGGGAGAGTTCCGCTTTCTGCAGAACCTCCGCCCGCTGAAAACCCTTAGAATTCTTATGCCTGGCAAAAGGCCTGCTTTTGCCAGCATAAGAGTTGAGAAAAAAAAAAAAAATTTTTTTAAATTTCCACTCATTTATAATTTAAAAATACTTTTAAAAAAAGAAGTTTGTTTTTAGCCTCGTAAAAAATTGTAATTTTTTTCCAAATTTTTTGAATTTTGTTTAAAATATTTAATGTAATTTTAACTCCTTTTTTAAAAACGTGATTTAAAAAAAAATTATTTAATGTTTGTCTTTTTGGGGTGATCTCCATTCATATATTTGACAGGTCTATCTGTCAAAAGTATGAAGGGAGATTCCCTTCTCCCATTGGCTCCCCACGTGATCCCAGGACGCTTGTGAACCGCATGCGCCCCTGGGATACGTGGGCCCTGCGCATTTCGACTGTGGAGAGGCCCAGCAGCGGAAGTGTCCGGACCTCGGGAGCCCTCAGGTAAGTTCGTAGATTTTTTTCCGATAGGAGGCATCGCACGCAGGAAGCCTCTATCGGAAATTACGGGCCATTAAATTTTCTGCATGTCCACATCCATACCATCTTTAATAAATTGTGATAGAGGGGGTCAGTGGCATGGATGTGAACATGACGTTTCCACTGCATTCTATCTATTTAGGTTTTCTGCAGCTTCAATTGAAGCTATGAATCTTAAGCTTTAAATGGTGGTTGAAAGCACCTACCAATGAGCTGGTACAGAATCCTACTGTGTGTCTGCAATAGCTAAATAAAGAAGTGCTTTTTTTTTCCAATTACAGACTCAAGTCGAAGGACTCCATTTGCATTGATTATCCTTCAATTGCAGTCCTTTCCTTAATTAAATCCAGTGCAGTCTGTGTACGTGTAATTGCCTATATTTATTGCAAGGGCTCGTTATTTTTGAAGAGTTCCTAATTTAAAAACAAAATGTTGATGTCATGCTGCGGTAGCAGATTCAACAGTATATGCAAAGATAAAACTGAAACGTTTTTCAATTTAAAAAAAAATAATAATAAATAAATAAATTTCAGTGTTTGGTCTTTCTTTTGATGTGACATTTATTTTTACACAATATATCTAAAGTTTACAGAACAAAACAATGCTACACTATTTTCGTAAATTAAATGTGCCCAGAAATCTCTCTTTGTCAGAATGGATGTTTGACATGAAACATTTTTTCTTGGAAAAATCATTGCCTCTAAGTTTCTCTTCTTTAAATTTAAATAGAATAATCTGTACAGTGCTGATATGGTTCTAGTGTATATCCCATCTGTATATTTGTAAAGCATGATACTGAAATCTAGTGATAGAAAATATATTCCAGCAGCATTAAATATGCCGTCAGGAAACATGATTCATTCACATTGTACTTTTAGAATTACAATGTTATGTTTTCATCTGCATTTTTAGACCTCTAGTTTTGTGATGGTGAATTCTTTGAAAGATACTTAAATAACCAGTTTAAGTTACAGAAATTTTAAACTAGTTTCTTCAATATACAGAAATATACCAGAATGAAGTCCTGCATCTATCATTTAAGCACAATGGTTTTTTTAAGCAAACTCGATAATTCAGTGTAAAGTATAATATTTACCGTCTCTTGTTAATGTGCCTTTTTATAGATACTACGAGACCAGTTCCAGTATAAACCACTACTGTTAAAGGACCAATTTCTACACTGTGGGTTTGTGGAACGAAAGATACAGCTTTCATGTGACATAATAAGTATTGTAACAAAAAAGCACAAGGAATTGAGCAGCCTCAACAAGGTACGTGGCTAACGAGGATTTAAAAGTAAAGAATTTTCAGAGTAGTAATGTATACTAGTCGAACTGCTGTGGTATTGCTCACAGTAATTCAGATGATGCGTTGTCTTTCTTGCCTGTCTCTGCGATATTCATATATGTTTCTCCTCTTGCTTCTCTGTGCTCCTTTGCTTTCTTTTCTTTCAAATAGGAGGTGGTGGGTGTTGCAGCAGGGAAGGTAGCTGCTGGGGACTGTAGGCCACATTTTCTCGTGCTGGGGTTGGAACATAGACAGTTGTAACCTTTGTTGCTACCATCCATCCATTGCTTTGACCCGTCTCTTAGCTGAGCTGAACTTAAACACAGTTGCAATCGATTTGTTACTATGTCCTTCCTCCTTTTGCACCCTGACCTATTTTCCTTTGTGCGTAGTATCTTTCATGTACACAACGATACATCCAGTAGGGTCGCTGGGTGGCAATGAGGAGCAGATGCCTTGGCTGATTTTTCTCTCTCTCTCTCTCTCTCTCCCCCCTCCCTTAACCATTGGGCACTGTAGCCAGTTGCAGTGTCTTCATCACCACCCTAACTGATAATCGGCTAACTCAGCACAGACTGAAGATCGAACCTGTGACACTCCTGGTCTGTATGGCTCTACAGAGAGCCAGCATGGACTCGATGGACTGAATGGCCTCCTTCTTTGCTGTTATGACTCTGGCTCAGCTGCTCACTTTTTAAACAGCGGAACGGTCGAAAGTCAGTCCATTTTTTAAGTCAGGAAGTGGAAATTGTTGAACGAGATGGATGTGGCAAAATGCTTATTTTCAACTGTTGCACTGCACAGGTTAAAGCTTGCAGTTGCTTTGACCCTACACTGTTGGTGTGGCAGTATGTCACTTGCTTCACAAGCGAGATTGCAGTGGCTGACAACACAGTCTCCATAAAGTATGCGGGGTTCACTCCTCTGGCTCCTCCTGGACAAAAAAAGACACTTAAAAAATGTAAAACTAATCTTACTGGCTCTCGATCCAGCTCCCGGCAGGTTTGGCCGACCACTGCTCCCCCGCTCGGGCCTCTGGTTAAAATAGTAGTTCAGGTCCTGGTGATGTAATCGGAGCCCGATCTGCAAATTTAAAGAGGACCCTGCTGGCTTGGGGCGGGTGTCCTTGCGCCTGCAATTAAAATGTGCAGTTGGTCAGATTGGGGCGGGAAAGGAGTGGGTAAGTTCCCCGCTCTCTTTTAACTGTCGCCCCTCCACCGCTGCTCCAACCTGGTTTGTACCAGCAGGGGTTTAAAATCGAGTATCTCTCAATATTTGTATTATATCATTTTTTTTTAGTTTCATTTTTTGCCCAGGAGGAGCTGGAGTGCATCTGCATACTTCCTTCAACAAATAGACTATCAAGTGCCTAGGTTAGAGCTCCATAGATAGAGGTGTGAAGCTTTGCTGTATCTATTGATAGTTTGGACAAAATGTATTCCCTGACTTCTAACTTTCCTTCTCCTCCAAGTGTTACTCTGCTGTTTCTAAAATAAAACCGTGTTGTGGCAGATTAGAGAATAACATCTACCGTATATAGCATATAATGAACAATTTTCCTTGTGCTAAAACATTGCTCTGTATTTCCTCAATATTTGGTGGTGCTCATGAGATGAAGACCGCGCTAAGCCAATAACTTTATTTAACAAGTACTTTGGTTTTCTTGCAATTATTACTAACTTTATAATAATAACCCTTATAAAATATATAGTGCATATATGCTACAATGTCACTACTTGTAAGTGGAACAGTAATTTTACTTTAGCAGGATGCTAACCATTAGAAAACAATTCTATTTTCTTCTTTTGTTTATTTCAGGTCAAGGCACACCCAAATAAAAATTTAAGTTGTCCTGTAAAAATTCAGTCCCGATTAAAATGTGAAACACTAACTCCTGATACCCTGCCGTCCGAACCAAATGTAACAGTAAGTATCTGAGTGTATGTTACTTACAAAACCAGAGAATTTTACAGCACAGAAACCAGTCTTGTCCCATCAAGTCCATCCTTGTGCTTTTCCCCACATGAGCAACCTTGTCCATATCCACTCACCTACTCTGTCCCTATACCTTTTTTAATTTCCTAACTACATAATTTCCTTTTGAAAGAATTTATGGACTGCTTCAACAATAGTTTGTGGCCGAGAATTCCAAATCCTATTCGCTCTCTGTGGAAAGAAACTTTTTAAAACCTCCCCTTTAATTCTTTTTGTTATTATCTAAAATTTATGCCCACTCATTACCATCTCTCTAACCAGTAGAAATAACCTACCATTATTTATCTCATTATAACCCTTCATAAGCTGTCTCCATTCTTGTGGAATAAAAATCTATAACTTCTTAAATCTCTCGTCATAACTTTCATCCCTTTAAACTGTTACCAGTGATGTGAATCTGTGCTGAAACATTTATATCTTACATATAATAGGGTGCCCAAATCTCTCTGCAATACTCCAATTGCAGCCTAACTAAAATCTTGCAGTCCGTGACCTCACTGTGGATGATTGCATTGATATCTCGCTTTAACTGATGGGTGGGAATACCTTGCCTCTTACTGAATCCTCCCTATACCATACTGCCAAGGTGGTGGTGTGGCTTTTATCCCCTTCCGTCTCCTCCTTTGAGCACCTCACCTTGTTTTACCCCCGGTTTCACTTTTAAAATCCTCGTCAACCATGTCTCCAAGCCCCACTGAGTTTCTCACCGAGATATCCTCCTTCCTTTCCCCTCTCAGCCGATGCACTAAGTGACTCCTCATCCTCGATGTCAATCTTCATCTCGACTCCCCTTGCCTGCTCTCTAATGAGGTTTGATACTAGTGCCTCCAATTATCTTATTTATCACTGTTTGGTTTAATTGCATTGGTTGCATTTGTAAGATGTTTTTATTTTTCATTTTTTTTAAATCATTGAAGTATACTAATAAATCTTCTACGGCAGTGTTCAAGAGGAGTCTGAGGCAATGATTGTGCATACTTGGAAAATTGAACCACTAGCCACGCATGTGTGGCACACAATTTTAAGGGACTGCCAACATAACCCAACAGCGCAATTAGGCCTATGGGCAAGCATTGAAATTCCAGTCCCAGGCCTCTGCAACATAAACAGCCATCTTGAAGAAAAACATGGTTTTGAGGGATTTAAAATAATTTATAGCCAACTTGCTAGTTTAAAATTTTTTTTGGTATGAATTACTTTTTTTTGTGTTATAAATTCTGTTTGGTTAGCTCAAAGTAACATGGCTATTGAAAGAAAACAGAAAATGCTGGAAATACTCAGCAGGTCAGGCAGCATCTGTGGAGAGAGAAACAGAGGGCAGTGTCCTAGGCCCAACCATCTTCAACTGCGTCATCAATGACCTTCCCTCCAACATAAGGTCAGAAATGGGTTGTTCGCTGATGACTACAGTGTTCAGTGCCATTCACAACTCCTCAGATAATGAAGCAGTCCATGCCCGCATGCAACAAGACCTGGACGACATTCAGGTCAATGATCTTTCGTCGGAACTGGAAAAAGTTGGAGATGTAACAGATTTTAAGCAAGCGCAGGGGCAGGGAAACCTCCTCTCCTCTGCAGTGCTGCCAAAGCGCACAATAGTGCTGCTGTTCTACTGTAACCACCAACTCACTGCTGGTAACACCACTGGAGATCCTCTAGTAATGTAAGAAAAATGGAAATTTGTGCATGAGCAATCCCATAGGATTTCAATTTGCATTGATTTTATAAAGACAATGAATCACAAAGTTCTGTTTTTCAAATGCCATCCCATTAGACAGATGGGGGAAAGCTATCAGCAACTGCGCAAATCTAATCGAAGTGTGCCAAAAAATCCTTTCAACAGCCAGGTGAAACACTCCTTCCAGGTGAAACAGCAAATTACTTGTGCTTCTTTCAATTTACTATACTGTATTCGCCACTCACGATGCAGTCTCCTCTACTTTGGGGAGACCAAATGCAGATTGGGTGATCACTTTGCTGAATACCTCTGTTCAGTTCGCAAGCGTGACCCTGAGCTTTCATTGCTTTCCATTTCAATTCTCTGTCCCACTCCGACCTCTCTGTCCTCGGCCTCCTACACTGTTCCAATGAAACGCGAGGAACAGCATCTCCTCATTCGATTAGGCACTTTAAAGCCTTCCGGACTCGACATCGAGTTCCACAATTTCAGATCATAACCACTGCTCCCATTTTTTTCGGCCAGCAGGAGCGGGTAATGATTCTGCGATTGCCATTTACTGCTCCCCTAGACCCATCTTCTGTTTTTTGTCCCATTACCATCCCCTTTTGCCTTGCACTATCATCTCTTTTGTTATTGCCTTTCACCCTATCACAGACCTTCCCTTTTGTTCTTTCCTCCCCTTTTCCCTGCCTCTGTACTTGCTTAAAACCTGTTACATCTGTAACTTTTTCCAGTTGTGATGAAAGGTCACCGACCTGAAATGTTAACTCTGTTCCTTTCTCCACAGATGCTGCCTGACCTGTTGAGTACTTCCAGCATTTTCTGTTTATGTTCCTTAAAAATTCTTGCTGGTAGATTTCTAGTTTTTCTTGCTTTTGATTCCTACAACCTTTTCTGTTCAGTTCTGATTGTTGCTGTTTTACTTTTCAATCTGATGCTGCAAATGTGACAAACAAGGAAGTGTGAGCATGCATTCTGATAGCATTACTAACATTAAGTTGGAGGATACATTGTTTTAGAAAGAGGAGCATATTTTAACTCCTGTCACTGAAACCCTTCAGTAGAAATTTACTTAATTGTATTTAAAATCATAGAATCATACAACACAGAAGGAGGCCATTTGGCCCATCGTGCTTGTGCTGGCTCTTTGAAAGAGCTATCTAATTAGTCCCACTCCCCTGCTCTTTCCTCGTAGCCCTGCAATTTTTTTTTTAAGTATATATCCACTTCCCTTTTGAAAGTTGCTATTGAATCTGTTTCTACCATCCTTTCAGGCAGTGCATTCTAGATCATCATAACTCGCTGCGTAAAAAGAATACTAATTTTCCTCCCTGCCCCCCACCACCACCATCCACCCAGGCTGGCTTTTTTGCCAATTGGTGCTTATTTTTTTTTTCTATAATGCATTTATTGTGGTAAGGATAGGAACCCTGAAAATCGAGAAGCACTGTCTGCCTCCACACGATGTACAGTGACTGGGCGAATAGTGAGCACCAAAGCTATTTGCAACTGTAGCAGGCCTGATTGTTGTGTCAGAAATCACGTCAAACTCTATTAGCTTGGCTACAGCATATATATTATACTGATTAATCTCCTGTGGCGTTGCACATGGAGAATTAAGACCAAGTGTAGTCTTCAGGCAAAGTAGGGTTGTGGGGAGATAATTGCATCGCAGCTTGAAATCATAATTCAGTACTTAAAATTAATTAATTAACTGCACCATTTTTACCAATCACAACTTGGGCAACAAAGGAACAGATTATTGGAGCATATGTAAAACATGATTCCTAGTAAAAAAAAATTTATCTAAATTATTTTAAAATCTATTACATTTATACACTTGTGTACAGGAGTGTAAACATGCAAAAACAAATATTGAAAGCACACAAATTGAGAGGATTCAGTTTGTTCCTGCTCCAGCAGAAAACATCTGGGGATTGGTAAGGAAGCAGTAGACAGAATGGCACCAAAAACATAATGTAATCTGCCCAGCAACAGCCAGGCACCATTTTCATAGCATAAAACTTTAAACACTGGGGGGAAAAAACTGCAAAAAAAACTCAAAACGGATGCAAAGCTAATCTTCAGACATGAAAAACAGGCCAAAAATTTAAAATATTTATATCTTTGGAACTAAAATTAATTTTGAATGTATCCAGTCTACCCAGAGAAAATTAAAAACTGCTTTTAATAAATTTTTATCAAGAAATATGTTACATTTCTGCATGCATTTATTGGAATGAAGATATGGGGAAAAACTTGAGAGACTGAGCGCACATAAATTAACAGGAGGGAGGCAAACTTTATTCATTGCAAAGATATACTCGGCGCTCACTGCTGCCATGGAAGCTCAGACCGTTTCCATCTTGGGCTCTGGGGGCCAGCATTAAAAGGAGCTTCCAGAGCGTTGCATCACTCCTGCACTCTGTTCTCACGCAGAGCTGTAAGAGTGCTGAGGTCCTGTCCCACGAGAGTACCGCAAGTGCGCCCGCCGCCTGCCATATTGGACCCTTGGGTATCTATTTTACGCCTGTGAAACGGGTGCAGCGCTATCAAATTTCTAGGCTTATGGACCACAAAACCAACAGAGGCCAACTGCAGTTCAACAAACTGACCACGTACATACCCGTACAAATAGCTGTGAGACAGCGGGCTGGATAAATCTGTGACAGGCAAGGTGTGATACCCTTTAATGTTGAAAACTTGTATCACACCGCCATCTACAGGTGGCACCAGTAAGACCAAGATTCCCATGCAAGTTTTTAATGAAAAATGTTACATGTAGCAAATTTAATATAACAGATACCTGTTGCAGTTGTATTTGTTAAAATTGTATTCTGAGTTAAAGATAATCTGCTTTGCTAGTAGAATTATTGGGATATGTTTCTGGTCAGGGGCAGGTGAGAAGTTCAAGCTGCTTGAGGAAGCAGTCATGGCAGAACAGGACTTAGTTGATGCACATTCAGGAGGGGAACAAATTGGGCTGCATAAGGAAAAACTCTGGTGCTGGGGAGGGACTTGAGATGTACCCCAAAGAGAGGAGGATTTTTTTTTTAAATCGGAAAGCAGCTGTAAATTGAGCCTCAAGCTCCTGACTGAGAGGTCTCATTTGAAAGATATATGATGGGCACATGCTAGATGCATGACTTTTACATGTATAGATAATCTTAGTTCATCTGTAGTCTCTTTTGGTACACATTCATAAGGACCTGTCACAGTTACCTTGTGTTCTCTAAGGTACTTTTTTTTCCAAATGTGCTATGCTACTAAACTGATTAATTCTGCAACTGTTTCTCAAATGCTTTTAATGTAGTAATTTCTGATGTGGAAATTAGCTTCTGAATTTAAAAAAAAAGTAAACCTAATTCTGTAGCAAACTTGAATTTTTAAATACTTAAATTTGTATTTAAATTGTATATTACTGAAGAACGTTGGGGCGGATTTCATGGTTGGTTGTTCCCGACACAGGACAGTGCTCGCAAGGTGTACTGCCCAGAAAATTGTGGGTCCAAGTGCCTGATTTTTCCATCCATTTAAATTAATTAACACAAAAATCAGACACTGCAGGCCTGTGATTTCTCAACAAGCGCTCCCTGCAAGTGCCATTCTGTGCTGGGAGTGTGCAACAATGAATCAACCCTATAGAAGTAGCATCATAACGTGTGTGTACCCGCGTGTGTTGTACAGAAAGTGAAGGGCTCCATTTCTTTTTAGATAAAGCCTTTGGTAGAACGTCATTTATCCAATGACTATATGAAAACAATTCGCATTTCATCCAGTCCCGAAAATGAAGTTATTGAAGACAAACCTCTTGTTCTTCGAGAATATATGGAACTACCCACTTCACATGAAGTAAGTGTTTGTTTTTATTAAACAACCCTAAATGAAGGGCAAATCTGACAGAACATCAAGGTGGAAACTAATTGAAGGAAAGAAAAAATAAACCAGTTAGTCATGTGTAACTGGTGTCAAACTTGGGTTTAAAAGCCTGTAGGTTGTAGGAGAAAGGCTTGACTGAGGAAGGTGACCATAACTAGAATATTTGAGATTATGCAGGATCACTACAACTTCCTTTGACTTGTTCTGTAGGCTTATAAATAGTATTGGAAATGTTTGTTAAAGCTAATGTTAAGTAAGCCATAGGCAATTTCCTCAATACCTTAATTTGAGAGTATTATGTTAAAGATTACAGCACAGAGACTGTGGGCTTTGCCTCTGATTGCAGTTTTAATGGTTGGAAAATCATGAATGCAGCGAATCAGTGGGCTGACCTCCACGCCCAACTCTCTGATCTGCACTCCTGTCAAGTGAGACTTTGCACTGGGAATGGAGTGTCATAATTTCAAGGATTATACCTTGAAAATAGTCCAAATAGGTTCCTTGCTTCAGAAATCACAATGTATGAAGGAGTTTTCAGCTTTCTGAAATTTAACATTCCTGTTGAAGATTTTTAAGTTCCATTATTGAATGCTGAGTTATCTTTGATTTTATCTTTACTGTAAAATTTTTATTTTAAAAATTCCAGTGAGAAAGTTATAATTTCTGGGTAAGAATTTGGAGGAATGCAATTCAGCATTACAAAAATAACAAGAAAAACTCATTCATGTTGTCAACACCAGATGCCATTTTTATGTGTAATTGAAAGGGGCATACAGAAGTGAATGAGATTTGAATAGGTCAGCTGAGTTGGCAAATCTGTTGATTTTCAGGTGAATGAATGTAAAAACTAATTGGGGGGGTGGGGGGAGAAATTAAAAATCAGTGAAAATTGAAAATGAAGCTTTACAAATGCTTCAGCAATGCCAGTACATACTGCTCTGGTTGATCATTTATACGTAAATCAATATTGTAAGTGCAAAAGTTCATTTATCCTCATTTTGGACTAAATGCCGTGGCTCAGTGGGTAGCACTCTCTCCTGAGTCAGAAGGTTGGTTGTTCGTTCAAGTCCCACTCCAGAGACTTGAGCACAAAAATCTAGCGTGACACTCCAATGCAGTACTGAGGGAGTGCTGCTCTATCACAGGTGCCGTGTTTCGGATGAGACGTTAAACCGAGGCCCCGTCTGCGCTCTCAGGTGGACGTAAAAGATCCCATGGCACAATATCGAAGAAGAGCAGGGTAGGTATCCCCGGTGTCCTGGCCAATATTGGACATTATCTAGTCATCATCACATTGCTGTTTGTGGGAGCTTGCTGTGTGCAAATTGGCTGCCATGTTTCCTACCTTACAACAGTGACTACACTTCAAAAGTACTTCATTGGCTGTAAAGCACTTTGGAATGTCCTGTAGTCATGAAAGGTCCTATATAAATGCAAGTCTTTCTCTGATTCCACTGGACAACCTCTTCCCAGTGCCTTCTCTGATACTCTACCCCTTGAACAACTTCTGGATCCATTCCTTCTCCACAGTTGACTCCAAACCTGGACATTGGTTTGTGGCTAATCCAAGCTGACTCACAAATTAACTTCATACCACCACAGGACCTAAGACTTTAACTTTGGATTGTTTCATATGACTCCTCCCTGTAAACTGTTTATAACCATGACCTATCTCGTGTAACTTCTACTATGCCTATATAACACAAATTTACTTTAGGGCCATTGGTGTGCACATTTGGACTCTCCCTGGTACTGCCAAATCCCTACTTTTCGTGTGTGTGTGTGTACACTATAGGACGGAAAACGTTTTCCTCATGTCGCCTTTGGTTCTCCTGCCAATCACCTTACATCTGTGTCTGCTGGTTCTCTGCCCTTCTGCCAGTGGGAGCACTTTCTATCTACTGTCTCGACCCCTCATGATTTTCAACACCTCTATCAAATCTCCTCTCACCTTCTCTTCTCTAAAGAGAACAATCTCAGCTTCTCCAGTCTATCCATGTAACTGAAGTCGCTCATCCCTGGAACCATTCTTGTAAATCTTTTCTGCACCCTCTCTAAGGCCTTCCCATCCTTCTTAAAGTGCGGTGCCCAGAATTGGACACAATACTCCAGTTAAGGCCGAACCAGTGTTTTATAAAGGTGGTTCATAACTTCCTTGCTTTTGTACTGTATGCCTCTATTTATGAAGCCCAGAATCCTGTATGCTTTTTTTAACCGCTTTCTCAACCTGCCCTGCCACCTTCAACAATTTGTGCACATACACCCCCAGGTCTCTGTTTATATTGCCTCTCCTCGTTCTTCCTGCCAAAATGTATCACTTTGCACTTTACTGCGTTAAATTTTATCTGCCACGTGTCCGCCCATTCCACCAGCCTATGTCCTCTTGAAGTCTATCACTATCCTCCTCACTGTTCACTATACTTCCAAGTTTTGTGTCATCTGCAAATTTTGAAATTGTGCCCTGTACACAAGTCCAAGTCATTAATATACATCAAGAAAAGCAGTGGTCCTAGTTCTGACCCCTGGGAAACACCACTGTATACCTACCTTCCAGTCTGATAAACAACTGTTTGTTTCATGTCAGTTAGCCAATTTTGTATCCATGCTGCCACTGTCCCTTTTATTGCATGGGCTTCAACTTTGCTGCTAAGCCTATTATGTGGCACTTTATCAACGCCTTTTGGAAGTCCATGTACACCACATCAACCACATTACCCACATCAACCCTCTGTTACCTCATCAAAAAACTCAATCAAGTTAGTTAAACACAATTTGCCTTTAACAAATCTGTGCTGGCTTTCCTTAATTAATCCACACTTGTCCAAGTGACTGTTAATTTTGTCCCGGATTATCGTTTCTAAAAGCTTCTCGACCACCGAGGTTAAACTGACTGGCCTGTAGTTGCTGGGTTTATCCTTGCACCCTTTTTTGAACAAGGGTGTAACATTTGCAATTCTCCAGTCCTCTGGCACCAGCCCCATATCTAAGGAGGATTGGAAGATTATGGCCAGTACCTCCGCAATTTCCATTTTTACTTCCCTCAGTAGCCTAGGATGCATCCTATCTGGTCCTGGTGACTTATCTACTTTAAGTACAGTCAGCCTTTCTAGTACCTCCTCTTTATCAATTTTTATCCCATCCAGTATCTCAATTATTTCCTCTTTCACTATGACTTTGGCAGCATCTTCTTCCTTGGTAAAGACCGATGCAAAGTGTTCATTTAGTACCTCAGCCATATCCTCTGCCTCCATGTGTAGGTCTCCATTTTGGTCCCTAATCGGTCCCACCCCTCCTCTTACTACCCGTTTATTATTTATATGCCTATAGAAGACTTTTGGATTCCCTTTTATGTTAGCTGCCAATCTATTCTCGCACTCTTTGCCCTTATTTCCTTTTTCACTTCCCCTCTGAACTTTCTATATTCAGCCTGGTTCTCACTTGTATTCGCAAGCTGACATCTGTCATATGCCCCCTTTTTCTGCTTCATCTTACTTTCTATCTCTTTTGTCATCCAGGGAGCTCTGACTTTGGTTGCCCCACCTTTCCCCCTTGTGGGAATATACTTCAACTGTACCTTTTTAAAGGCACCCATTGTTCGATTACAGTTTTGCCTGCCAATCTTTGATTCCAATTTACCCGGGCCAGATCCATTCTCAACCCACTGAAAGTGGTCTTCCTCCAATTAAGTATTTTTACTTTTGATTGCCCCCTGTCCTTTTCTATAGCTAATCTAAACCTTATGATACTGTTCCCTAAATGTTCCACTACTGACACTTGCTCCACTTGACACCCGTCATTCCCCAGAACCAGATCCAGCAATGCCTCCTTCCTTGTTGGGCCGGAAACGTACTGAATTTGGTAGAACAGCAGAAATTACAGGGCGATTTGATAGAGGTGTTTAAAATTGAGAGATGGGATTGGGTGGATAAAAGCAGACTTACTAGAATGAATGTACATAGGCATAAGGTTAAATGTAGGAGATTTTGGACAGGGAGCAGGAGAGATTTTTATGCAGAGGGTAGTGAGGCTGTGGAGTGCACCATTGGAGTTAAAGGTTGACTTAAACATCAACCTTTAAGACTAGGTTAGATAAGTAGTTGAAGGAACAAGAGGCAAAGGAATATGTGAACAAGGCGGGCACATGGGATTCGGACTGCTATTTGCATGGAGGATAAACAACATGGAATGGTTGGGCCGATCGGCCTATTTCCATGTTATTTCTGTGTAAAAAGCCTTTGGTCTCTGACTTTTTTGACATCCTTCTAATATCTCATTCATTGGATCAACCAATTTTTTTCCTCTGATACTCCATTGGATGTTTTTCTACATTAAAGGAGTTGTATATAACTTCTTGCAGTTGCAGCAGTAGTAGTAAATTAACCTTACCATTTCTTATCCAGAACTCTGATTTTAGTCATGTACTATTATCGTAGCAGCTATCGGAGCTAGAGCACTGAGGGAATAGGAGATTATCTTTTTCCTGTTGTTTGTGACCCATCAACATGGTATTAATTGTATTTAAAAGCCTAGAACTTTTTTGTGGAGGGGGACTTGGAGAAGTTGTGAAGATGCAGTTTAAACCATCGCTGCTATAAACAACAATTAAGCTATTGTTATCAATACTTGTTTTTTTTTTAAAGTTGAGCTAGTTGTTTCTTGCTTGACAGTCACAGGCACTGGAGATCGGCATGCTTAAGCATCAGATTGCCAAATGTCAGGAGAAGCTCCAGGTGCTGGATGTGGTACAGAGTAAGCTGCTGGCTTTAGAATGTGCGACAGCTGGAAAAGTGATCATAGATGCGAGGGACTGGAATAATCTGCTGAGCCGTGTTGTTCTGCTGGAAACTCAGCTGTTGCTGCATTCCAGAAAGGTGAGTCAGAGTTTTATTTTTGGACGTGCTTTGTGTGTGAGCCTAGACAATAGGCTAGCTATTCAACTACAGACAGCATCGCAACCAAGCCTGATTCCGTTCTTACCCAGTGTGAACACTTCGAACATGGCTCACTGGATCGTGACCAGGAGTGAGAATTCTGGCTGCTTTTTCTGCCCCTCTCCTAGTCCTTTGGCACAGAGGCCAGGTGATATCAGCTAGCTCAGCGAAGATGAGAAATCAAACCTGGGAGCTCCCTGATATGGATCAGCATCTCCATGGGTCAGCCTATTAAGTCACAAGAGCTCTCCTTAAAAATGTTATTTTTGATCTTGCCGTGCTTCATTTTCAGGAGCATTTTCCTTTCCTGTCTTGAAATATTCCCATTGAATTTCTTTTCTCTTTTATTTCCTAGTACTGCTTCTCACTTTATCCTCCTGCTCCAAAGCTTGCTCTTCTAAAGTTGTACACCTTTGTATTGCAATTTTTGACTTTAGCTTTTAATACATCAAATCTATGCACTGATCACTAAAACCAAACTGTCCACCTAATTCTAAGTTCTGAACGCTGAATCTAATATTACAGCAGCTCTCTGATTCTAATTGATTTGTGTTATATAGTGGTCAGTAAATCTCTTTATGAAATTGCTTGTACTTTCACCCTTTTTTCCCTGATCTTTCCACTTTATTTTGAAGCTCTGAAATCCCTCACAATTATCATGAACATGGCCTATAATTTGCTGTCAAAATAACAGTTAAGCTAATGGCGCTCTCCGTTATTTATGTGCAAATGGCATAACAACTTCTGGTGAGGGCAGATGCACGACTAACTGGAAATCCAAATGTTACTGTCAAAGATGCGCTTATCTGCTCAACAATAATGCCTGCTTCATCGAGGTATCCAATGCAAAACACTCTTTAACCCTTTCCTGGCCACCTTCAGTTTCCATGATATCAATAATGCCATATTTTCATTAGCTGCTCATATTTCTGATACCAAGAGCTTATTCCCCTTGTCACTATGTTAGTATAGAAACTTGCTTTGCCTACATTACAATGGTGGCTACACTTGAAACGTGCATCATTGGCTGTGAAATGCTTTGGGAGGCTATATAAATGCATGTTTGTTCATTCCTGTTTCTAAACATTGTAGACTCATCCTTCAACAGCCTCTGCTCTCTGTTTAGACATTTTGTTATGTTTACATTTTTCTTTTTGCTCTTAACACCGTCATCACCCCATATCTACCAACCAGTCACAGTCCTTTGCTTATCCGCATTCCCTAAATAAAGTTACATTGTCTACCTTATACAGTCATCTTTATTCTTTGATGCAGAGATGCCGGTGTTGGACTGGGGTGGACAAAAATGAGAAGTCGCACAACACTGAAAGCTCGTAATTTTAAATAAAACTGTTGGACTATAACCTGGTGTTGTGCGACTTCTCATTTTTATTCTTTGAATGGAGGCATACTGTACATACCATGCAGGTCTCTCATTCAGGAAGATCAGTACTGTGTGCTGCTACTATTCATTCAAATAGTTACTGCTACTTTTCATAGTCTTGTGACAAATTTCTTTGCTTTCCCTAGGACTAGAACAAAGAGCCTCCATTTATTTAAGGGGCACTAAAAAAGTCACTTAATGCGTCACTGCCGTCAAACACCAGATGATTTCATTAGAAGAATAAAGTATTAAGAGAAAGCGATCCTATGTATTTAGCATTTTAGTGTAGTTTTTCAAACCAAGAAAGAATGTGCTCCAGACTAAATATAATTTCTAGGGATCTGCTGTTGTGTTGTGCATAGTAAGTCAAATAATGTGCTAAACGTTTGAGAAAGATGGGACTAATTGGTAGCTCTTTCAGAGAGTTGGCACAGACACGATGGGCTGAATGGCCTCCTTCTGTGGTGTGATTCTATGTAATGGGAGACCATGAAGTAAATTAAAAGTGGAGGAATCAATTGGAAAAGTGTGACATGTACCATACACGATGCTTTTTATATTACATAATTAAAGTAAAACCTCATTTTTCCAATAATTTGTAAAGCATGCAATTTTATCAAACATCTCACCGCTTTGTACAGACATGAATAATTTCATAACTTTAAGGTCAATTTTCCTTCAGTAAAATTGCTACTAAGCAGGTCAGTAATAGCAGAAAAGAAAACCTATTTTGGCATTTGCCTATAATAGTTTTTAAGTCACTGTATCTTATGTTTTTTTTCATCTCTCCAGAATGATGCATCTTATTCCATCAGTGGGAATGAAGAATGTGCCTCGTGCCAAATGATGAACCGTAATTCTTCAGGTAAACTGCTACTGTGACGGTCAAAGAATTGCGTTGTACTGTGGCGTGTAGCGTTAGGTTTGCACGCACTAGTCTCCCACAGCGCGCACACGAGTTGTCTTATACCATGTGGGGGCAGAAGGAGGGTGGGTTAGGAACTATTGAGTGGAGGATATGGCTGCCCTATAGGAAGGGAAGCTCTTGTGTATCTCCCAGAAGTCAAATCAGAAGCAATGTTGGCTGGCATCTGGGAACAGATTTCCTGCCCATGTTCTTTCACTGAAAATAGTGGCTGGGGAAAAAAAAATATCAAATATGAAACCAGGTATAAAAATAAAGGCCCTGAATTTCCGATCGGAGGCTTCCTGCAGGCAAATGCCTCCGATCAGCAAAAAATCTATGAACCTACCTGTTGGTCCCGGAGATATGGAGGCTTCCGATCCTGGGCCTCTCCTCTTGGAAATACGCAGAGGCCCACGTACACACACAACTGTCAAAAGTATGAATGGGGATGACTACAAAAATGCACCAACTCACTGAAATAAAGAAAAACCATTACATATATAAAATTAATTAAAATGGCATTTAATTAAATGTTAAACCAAAATGTCATTTTTTGAATTTTTGTTTTGTTTTAACGGGGCTTAATATAAACTTACCTTATTGGACAGCGTTTTTAATTTATAAGTGAGTAATAAAATCTTATTTTTCTATTTTTTTAAAACTCTCTCATGCTGGTAAAAGCAGGCCTTACGCCTGCTTTTACCAGGCGTAAGAATTCTATGGCCTTTCAGCGGGCGGAGTTTGAGCAAATAGCGCAACTCCACCCGCAGAGGCACTTTTCTTGGGCATGCTTTGGATCTGTCGAATTCTTGACAGATCGCAAGTTCCGGGTTTCAACGCATGCGCTTCGCATACCTAAACCCGGAACTTACGCAGCCCCTATGGACACATACGCACCCGTGGGGGGTCGGAAAATATGGGCCATTATGTACTGTACCTACAACTTAGTGATGTGCTTTACAATGCAAAATGACAATACTACCTATTATACATATTGGTGATTCTTCACCGTTCCACGACATGCTGTTTTGCAGCATTGAAAATTAAAAACAGTATGTATTGGATTACATGGAGAGAGGAGCTGGGGTGTGTAACATTTAAGACTTATTGTGTCTTTATCCAAAGCTCACCCCAAATGCACTTACATTGGGGCAAAATCAGGAGTGGGAACTCGGTTAATTTTCCTCTTCCCTTCCCCGTCTCCAAGCTAATGACGCTAAAAGCAGTACCTCCTCACACTCTCGTTGGTATGCAAGCACTGCACAGATTAAGAAATAGACCTGGAATCTTCTGGACTTCTATGCTTCGTACCACGCCATGTCATACATTTAACCACTTGTCCACTAAAAGAGCCATCCTTATTATAATTCATTGCATTTCATCATGCACAATTTAAAGTTCATTGTAATTTATTAAAGGTTTTACATTTTTGTATTGAATCTAGAGACTAAGGAAATGCATAACATGCTAATAAGTAATTGCAGGAGTAATTGGGTTTTATCCAAGACAGACTTGGCATCAAAGTCTACAGTGTATAGGAAGAGCTGTGGTTTACACTGAAAGATATGTGCCAGTATAATCGTCGTGCTCTTGCTTTACAACACAGTTGTGGTACTTGTGGTTTGCTTGTACGCCACCAACTTATCTTAGATATTCATACTTCTGTAAAGTGTCATTTGCTTGCCTCAAACTACGATTAAAGCTGGAATTCTGGAGGTAATTATTTTGCAAGGCTGTGCTGGAGGTGTCAACCAAGTTTGGACTACATATTGACCAGAGGCATAAATGACCCCATATTGGAGCTGAACCAGCAACGTCTGCAGTTCTAAACAATGCCTGCCCTACTTTTTCTGTGCACTGTAAATCACAATGTCTGGTATCTGACCCTGCATAGGCGTGTCGAAAGGCAGAGGTTGACCAAAGATGAATATTTCTTTGCAGATAAAGAGATGAGAGTTGAGACGCCAGAGAGTCTTAGCCATCAGTCATCTGGATACAACTCACTGCTATCAGCAGACGAATCGCCCAAAGCAGCGAACATCAATTCATTATGTCTGACAGAAGTCATGCAGGTAAGCAAAATTGGCAAAGATTTCCCTCAGTACTTTATAAGGTCAGGAGAACCTGCTGAAATTAAATGCACTTTTATTCAGGGCGTTTGTCAAAAGTGGAACCAGCTCTAAGATGCAGGATTATGAACTGAATGTTCAAGGTGAAAAGACTAAAATATTCTGAATACAACTTGTCAACTCAAGGGCATTCATTCAGCCTTGTCTTTTAAATAAAAAGGAAAAAAAAAAATCACTGGACAGTTCTATCTTAGCTTGAGACACACACACCTAAATAAAATATGATTTCCTGTGACATTGCACACAAGTAGTCAAGACCGAGGACATTTTTAGGTCAAGCAGGGTTAGAGGGCAGGGAGATAATTAAACCAAGGTGGTGGAGGGAAGAGAAGACCGATAGGAGGGGGAGGTCTGTGGGTGGGGTGAGGGAACAGGCAATAAAGTGAGAGGAGGGGAGAAGAAGTTGGGCAGGGGAGAGGGGGAAGGATTAGAGGGGTTGTGAGGATGGAATGGGGGAGAGGAAAGGGCAGGATTAGAGGAGAGAAAGGATGGGGAGAGAAGGGGACTAGAACTGGTGCCTTGGGACAGGAAATATTAGTGCTTCTGCCCCGTGTCAGTGCATAGCGTGGGCCAGCAAAATTGGCCCGTGTAGTCGTGCATATAATGCACGCTTCCTGTAAATGTCGTGGCGTCTTCCTATAATAGTTTTTTTTTCATGAATAAATTAACCTATTTGTTTCACTTGCCTTTGAGCCCTCCCAGCTCTGTCTCTAAATAGCTGGTGCTATGATGCTTTTCTCTGCAATGCTACCTGTCTCAGAATTGGCAAAATCAAGTCCCTGGCCCCAATACTGCTGGATGCTCCCCGTTCCCCCCCGCAACCGCCACCTCTTGCTGTTATCACAGCTGCCTGGAAAGACCCTGACCTGACTACTACCACATTGCTCGAACAGTCTTGTGCCCTAACCCCTGGAATTGTAGATACCAGGATTGTTGGAATTTCTTCCCTGGGCTATTAATATGGCTCAGTGACAAGCTAAGAGTCCCTTCCTACTTCAATTAAATGGGATCGTCTGACCTGCACCCATTTGAGGCATAGGCCAAACTCTATGGGGGAGAAATTCAGTATCGTCCCATTTGGGGCGCAATTATCGGCCGGGCGCAAAGATTAGCGCCTGGCGCTAATTATCGCCACCGACTGTAAACTTGACTTTTATCGCCCCTGGAGGTGATTGGAGCGCTAAATCAGGCGCTTCACACCTGTCTTAAGGCGCAAAGGCCGAGGAGCGAGGCGCTACCTCAGAGCGCTGGCGAAGCTCATGTGATGTCAGTCAGCAATGGAACACAGACACAATGGCCCCGGCCAGTTCTTAAAGGATCCTGCTCTCCATCCACATCCTGCTCATTGCAGCCTTGAATCTCGGCCTGGAGAGACCTGCACATCAAATCTGCAGGAATGAACAATGGAGAGTACCAGGCAAAGAGCTCAGAGTGCAGCCCCCACAGTCTCTTCTAAATTGATACAAGGAATGGCAAATCAAAATGAACCTGCAAAGTGCTGCTCAGTACCAAAAACTCCTTCACACAGCGTTGAATCTCTCCAGAAGTCAGTCAGTCTCTCTCTCTCTCTCTCTCTCTCTCTCAGAATGCGTGGTTCAAAAATGGCACCAACAATAAAAGGCAGGAAGCGGTCACCTTTAAATAGCGCTCCCCCAGTCCCTTCATGACTGCAAAACGCTCCCCTCAACCTGTCGTTGCTAGCGTCAGGCGGTAAGGCAGGGGGTGCCACTCAATATCCGCTCCAGGACGATACCGGGGCGTTGCGCACTCGACTGACGTCACGATCTGCCGGCGCAGGAGATCGTGGCGGTAGTGTTTAGCGCCGCCGCAAAATGTCTAGTTAATTTCGCGAGCGGCGCAAACATCGCCGCGCCCGGGCGCTAGATGCTTTGCGCCCCATTAGCGCCCTCTTAAGGCGCTAACGGGAGGCGCAACCAACTGAATTTTTCCCCCTATCTCTTTACCCCTCTTTCTCTTCTCCCCCCCCCCCCCCCCCCCCCACCCCCCAGTCCCCAAGCAGGAAAGCATCGGCTATTCCATGGCAATATTAGAGGCAGAGACTTGATAATTTAGGTTTTTGCCCCTTTTTCTTCACCTTTGCACCCTTCAAACTATGGTTTTCTAGGAGCAGAGGTTAGGAAAATCCACCCTAGGCACTGCAGCATCTTAATTGGCCTGTGTATGAAATCACCTAGGGCTGGATTTTATGAATGGAGGCGGGACTGCTGCTTGCCTGGTTTCAGTCCTGCCTCCATCAGCCTCTGGCCAACCAGCGGGATCTTCCCCTGATTGACCTTGTTAAGCCCGCCCGGCGGGCTCAGCAGGCCAATTCTTCTTAGGCAGATCCTCGGAACCGAGGATGACTTGCTTCCACATTAAAAATTAGTTCTTAGGTGACTGAGTCCAATGCGGGACCTGCAGTCTCTGTCACAGGTGGGGCAGACGGTGGTTGAAGGAGCAGGTGGGTGGGGTGCTTGGGTTGACGTGCGCTGCCTGCGCTTGGCTTCTGTTGCTCCCGGCGAAGAGACTCGAGGTGTTCGGCGCCTTCCTGGATGCTTTTCATCCACTTTGTGCGGTCTTGGGCCAGGGATTCCCAGGTGTCGGTGGGGATGATGCACTTTTTCAAGGAGGCTTTGAGGGTGTCCTTGAAGCGTTTCCTCTGCCCACCTGGGGCTCTCTTGCCGTGATGGAGCTCAGAGTAGACCGCTTGTTTTGGGAGTCTCGTATCGGGCATGCGGACAATGTGACCCGTCCATCGGAGCTGATCGAGCATGGTCAAAGCTTCGATGCTGGGGATGTTGGCCTGAGCAAGAACACTGACGTTGGTACGCCTATCCTGCCAATGGATTTGCAGGACCTTGTGGAGGCAGCGTTGGTGGTACCTCTCCAGTGCTTTGAGGTGCCTGCTGTACATGGCCCATGTCTCTGAGGCATACAGCAGGGCGGGTATCACTGCTGCTCTGTAGACCATGAGCTTAGTGCCGGGTTTGAGGTCCTGGTCTTCAAACACTCTTTTCCTCAGGTGACCGAAGGCTGCACTGGCACACTGAAGGCGGTGTTGGACTACGTCATCGACATCTGCCCTTGTTGACAGTAGGCTCCCGAGGTATGGAAAGTGGTCCACGTTGTCCAAGGCCTTGTCGTGGATTTTGATAATCGGGGGGCAGTACTGTGTGGCGGGGGCAGGTTGGTAGAGGACCTTTGTCTTACGGATGTTTAGTGTAAGGCCCATGCTCTCGTATGCTTCGGTGAAGGTGTTGACGATGGTTTGGAGTTCGACCTCCGAGTGAGCGCAGACGCAAGCGTCGTCTGCATACTGTAATTTGACGACAGAGGATGGGGCGACCTTGGATTTGGACTGGAGGCGACGGAGGTTGAACAGTTTCCCGTTTGTTCTGTAAATTAGCTCCACTCCAGCGGGGAGCTTACTGAGGGTGAGATGGAGCATTGCAGCAAGGAAGATCGAAAAGAGCGTTGGTGCGATGACACAGCTTTGCTTGACCCCGGTTCGTACGTGAATTGGGTCTGGTGGAACCGTTGGTCAGGATCACGGATTGCATGTTGTCGTGAAGCAGGCGGAGGATGGTGACAAACTTTTGAGGGCAGCCAAATTTGCGGAGGACACTCCATAATCCCTCACGGTTGACAGTGTCGAAGGCCTTTGTGAGATCAAAGAAGGCCATGTACAGCGATTGGTGCTGTTCCCTGCATTTCTCTTGTAATTGACGTGCGAAGATCATGTCCATTGTGCCCCTTAGTGGGCGGAATCCGCATTGCGACTCTGGGAGGAGCTCTTCGGCCACTGGGAGAAGGCGATTGAGGAGGATTCTTGCGATGACTTTCCCTGTGGCAGACAGCAGGGAAACTCCTCTAATTACCGCAATCGGACTTGTCACCTTTCTTGAAAATGGTCACAATTACGGTGACTCTGAGATCCCATGGCATGCTCTCCTCCTTCCAGATAAGAGAAATGAGTTCATGAATTCGTGCCAGTAGTGCTTCTCCGCCATGCTTTAGTGCCTCGGTGGGGATTCCATCTGCTCCTGGGGCCTTGTTGTTCAGTTGTCGGATGGCCTTTTCAACCTCATGCCGGGCTGGGGTTGTGCTGAGATGGTGGCGGGTAGCATGCTGCAGGATGGAGTTGAGCACACTCGCGTCGAAGACAGAGTCGCGGTTAAGGAGCTATTCGAAGTGCTCCTTCCAGCGGGCACTGACTGCCTCTCTGTCCTTGATGAGTCCCTCTCCGTTCTTGGCCCGCAGTGGGGTAGGGCCTTGGGTGCTTGGGCTGTAGATGGTCTTGACTGCGCTAAAGAATCCACGCACGTCCTGGTTGTCGGCTAGCTGCTGGATCTCCTGCGCTTTCTCCACCTGACCATCTGTTCTTTAGGTGACGAGTTTTTTGTTGGACTTCGGCCTTCAGGCGTCTGTAGAGCTGCTTTCTTGCTCTCAAGTTCTGTTGCTGTTTCCAGATCAGGAATGCCTTGCGCTTGCGGCTTATTAGCTCCTAGATCTCCTGGTCATTCTCGTCGAACCAGTCTTGATATTTCCTGGTCGAGTGACTGAGTGTCTCTTCACAGGTGCTGATTATGGAGGCCTTGAGTGCAGACCAGGTGCTGTGGACACTCTGTGTCTCTGCATCACTGGGAGCGTCAGGTTGTTTGTGAGGCGCAGGCTGAATAGGGCTTTCTTAGCGGGGTCTTTGAGTGCTCCAGCGTTAATTTTCCTGCAGCATTGTTTCTGTTGCCGCCGCTGTTTTAGGGCTACATTGATGGAGATGACGGTGGTCTGTCCAGCAGTCGTCAGCTCTTGTCATGGCGCGGGTGATGCGGACGTCCTTGCGGTCCCTCGCTTGGACGATGACATAGTCCAGCAGGTGTCAGTGCTTGGAGCGAGGGTGCTGCCATGAAGCCTTGTACATGTCTCTCTGACGGAACAAGGTGTTCGTTATGACAAGGCCATGTTCTAAGCATTTCGACAGGAGGAGGGTACCGTTGGAGTTGGCTTTCCCTACCCCCTCTCTGCCGATCACATAGAAACATAGAAGATAGGAGCAGAAGTAGGCCATTCGGCCCCTCGAGCGTGCTCCGCCATTCGATGAGATCATGGCTGATCATCCAAACTCAGTACCCTGTCCCTGCCTTCTCCCCATATCCCTTGATACCTTTAGCCTTAAGAAATATATCTAACTCCTTCTTGAATATATTTACTGACTTGGCCCCAACTGCCTTCTGTGGTAGAGAATTCCACAGGTTCACCACTCTCTGGGTGAAGAAATTCCTCCTCATCTCTGTCCTAAATGGCTTACCCCTTATCTTTAGACTGTGACCTCTTGTTCTGGACTCACCCGCCATCGGGAGCATCCTTCCTGCATCTAGCCCTGTTAGAATTTTATAAGTTTCAATGAGATCTCCTCTCATTCTTCTAAACTCCAGCGAGTATAAGCCCAATCGACACAATCTCTCCTCGTACGTCATTCTGCCATCCCAGGTATCAGTCTGGTGTATCTTCGCTGCACACCCTCCATGGCAAGAACATCCTTCCTCAGATAAGGCGACCAAAACTGCACACAATACTCAAGGTGTAGTCTCACCAAGGCCCTGTACAACTGCAGCAAGACATCCTTGCTCCTGTACTCAAACCCTCTCGCTACGAAGGCCAACATACCATTTGCCTTCTTAACCGCCTGCTGCACCTGCATGCTTACCTTCAGCGACTGGTGCACAAGGACTCCCAGGTCTCGTTGCACTTCCCCTTCTCCCAATCTATTGCCGTTCAGATAATCTGCCTTTCTGTTTTTGCCACCAAAGTGGATAACCTCGCATTTATCCACATTATACGGCATCTGCCCAATCACCCAACCTGTCCAAATCATACTGGAGTTTCTCGGCATCCTCCACGCAGCACACACGCCCACACCTCCCCAGAGGTCAGTGTCCTTTCCAACTCTCGCGTTAGTCTCCAAGGAGGATCAGCTTGTCGCCCATTGGGACTCGGGACAGGGATTGTTCGAGGCTGGAGTAGAATTCCTCTTTGGTCTCGTCTGTGGCTTCCAGTGTTGGGGCGTACGCACTGATGACCGTAGCGCACTGGTTCCGGGTTAGGGTGAGCCGAAGAGTCATACGTTCGTTTATACCGCTAGGGGAGTCTCTGAGACGCCCAACTAGTTCATTTTTTATGGCGAAGCCTACCCCTGTGGAGGCGGCGTTGTTCTTCAGGTTTGCCTTTCCAGAAGAAGGTGTAGCCACCGCCTTGCTCCTTAAGCTGGCTTTCCCCTGCCCGCCGGGTCTCACTTAGGGCAGCGATGTCGATGTCGAAACGTCTGAGCTCCCGGGCAACGATAGCAGTACGGCGTTCCGGTCTGTCACTGTTGGGGTTGTCCATGAGGGTCCTGACATTCCAGGTCCCGAACTTCATTTTAAAGGGTGGAAGATGCCTGTGCGTGAATTCTTTTAACATGGGGTGGCCGTTGCACACCAGCTACCACACTGGCTTGACAGAGCAAGGTCTTGGTCCAATGGCAAGGGGATCCAAGACGATTGGAGACCAGGCTCTGCTATAACGGCCTAGCGCACACAAACAATGCTACTGTCCTCCTCCCTCCTTCCCGCAGGTCCTCTCTGCCTGGGTTTCGTAGGAAGCATTGTGGTCCTCCCGACCTCGCTGTTGGCCCGTGCCGCACCTTCCCTGGGCCCCGACCCCGCTGCTGGTCCACGCTGTGCTACTCCTGGGGCTTGACCCCGCTGCTGGGCTCGTCCTCACTCCTGGGTCCCGGCCTCGGACATGAATGATGTTGTCTCTCACAGGATCAAATTAGCACTGATATTCTCGCGATCCCTGGCTCCGAACGCCACTCGCGATCCACTAGATCACTAGTCTAGTGGAGAAGTGTAGTCTTGACGGCAGAGAGGTCTGGGAATTTGGCAGCTAAGTTCTCAGTGAGCACTGGCTCTTCACTTAAACCAAGAACAGGTATGGTCGGGGGATGGGCAGTGGGCTCAGGTAACTTTAACCTTGCAGCTTGAACTTGCAGTTAGGGATAAAACACACCCACTATTAGAGCCAGGGGAACTTAAACAGCAGAAGAGAGGAGACTGGGGGGAAAAAGAGCAAAGGATGGCAAAGGAGCTCCCTAGGGAGCTGCCAGCACAGGAGCCATCTTGTGTAGGAATTAGGCCAATTAGGGGGAAGTCAGTGACAGAGCACGTCAACGTATGACGTGTCATCTGTCAAGAATTTTTGAAAGAAGAAATGTCATCGTTTGACAGTTCCTGTGAAGCTGTCAAACAATGACATTCTGTGTAGTTTGATATGTCCTTGTGTTCAGGACTCATCAAAACTTTCTACTTTGTAGAAATACGATGACTGTTGGTTCGGAGGATCCAACAGCCAGTCTGTGATCTCTACAATGGAGATGTCGGGGACTCTGGCTCCACAGCGGCTGAAGGCTGTAGGCAGAAACAAAGGTAAGTTAACATTTTCTAACACTTTACACTCACCTCACATACTTACCACTCCATACTTGCACCCATCATTCACCTCTACATTGCACTTTCAGACCCCGCAGACCTCCTACTCACCTCCTACACCCTGGCGGGGTTCCCCCAGGTCGGGAAGCCCGCACTTCGGAATGAATAATCCTATTTTCTAGTTAACAGGCAGTTAATAGGCTTTAATCCCTTCCCGCCTCCAAGGAGACGGGACCCGGAGCAGGATGGCTTCCCGCTTCCTGGCAAGCGGGCACGGAGGCGGGTTTGCCACCCGCCCCCAAATTCTGCAACTTTCCCGGCAATCCCGCCTCCTCAGGGCTGAGAAAATCCAGCCCCTAGTGTTTCCTTAACAACAATTAGACTTTGCTAGCTTAAAGAAACAGACCTATACTTTAGCAGCAGAATAATACGTTATGATTTATTGTCCTTGTCCTTATAAAATAGCACAACCTCTGATTTACTGTGAGCACAGATCTGCACGTGCGTGCATATATTTGTATGCATATGAGTTTTATCCTTTGTTTCAAGTAAAGTAACATTAGATTTTAACACTGGAACTACTTTTGCACTGGATGTGTTGCTGTGAATTAGTATCAGAATTCTCAGTGGTACTTGTCATTTTCATAGTGAGTGTTCCATTAGTTGGCGTGTAGTTGTTGGAGGCTGTAATCCTGGCAGGTGATGCATGATCTTTAACTGTGTATAGCCTTCCCCTCCCTCTTCATCCCACCCCACTGCTAGAGATGACTCTTCTAGTAGACAAGATCTATACCAACTACAAAGCAGTATTTCAGGTCTTGCTTTTTATTGTGTGCTACATATTGATTTGTTAACTCCAGGCACTATATCGAAGCCAAAATGACCTGCCTCCTTCTGAGTTGCAATGTGTCAGTTTTCAGCAGTACTTATCTGAAGAAAAAAGAAATGTGAAACTTCTTCATCCTCTGAGAAAGTATTCTCTACACACCCAAGATACTACTCTACCAGCCCACAGGCTCTCTCTTTGGAAGAGCTTCCTTTCGTGCTGTTCTGTTCTCTCAGTTTAAAGAAAACTGTTTGCAAAGTGCATGGAAAAATATTGTGAAAGTAGTCTCTCTTGTGATCTGCTATAACCTCTTCTCAAGCAGTATATCTTGAGGTGGTAGCCAGACAGAATGCAGACTGGAGGATGCTTGGATTCAAAGAATGGAAATTATCATATACATGGGCTTTATACATCATTGGATTTTCTGAAACCGCAGTAATTGCAGGTAGATTGCTAAACCTGTACAAACATTGTTGTTGTTCTCTACATAGGAACAGGAGTAGGCCATTCAACCCCTTGAGCCTGTTCCACCATTCAGTTAGATCATGGCTGATCTGTATATAATTTCATCTACCCGCCTTGGTTCCTTAACCCTTACCCTTGCCTATATTCCTTCATCCAAGTCATTTTAAAAATATAGTGAAAACCTGAGGCCCCAGTACAGATCCCTAGGGACACCACTAGTCACATCCTGCCAACTTGAGTACATAACCATTATCCCTACTCTCTGTCTCCTACCTCCTAACCAATTCCCAACCTTTTTGTTATGCCTAGTGGAAAGCTGTCAAAAATAGTACCTTCAGACATATGAGGGTAACATTTTCCAATCTGCGATCCTGAGGTGGAAAGTGTGCAGTGGGACATCCACCTGGCTGTTTCTGCCTGAACTTTCTCTTTTGCAGCTAAAGCTGTGCGAGCAGGCTGCCTCTGGGAGCTCGCGTGCACCTGACTAGAATTTTCATATTCAAAAGGGAGCAGAGCTGGTACTGGGGGGGAAAAACTGCTGTGGAACTAAACAGTTTCCTGATTTTTTTTTTTAAGGAGCACTCACAGAAGAACTCTCAGGTACATTATTGCAGTAATGGAGGCACTCCTTCCTACATGAAGTGGGTACAAGGAGGGAAGCCCTGTTCAGCGCTTGGGAGGAGGTGACCACCAGAGTAAATGCTGCCTCCAGCATTTAGCCTTTTTGATTACTTTGTCGTAACTCAATCTATTTCAAACTGAAACAATGAAGCCCATTATCCAGGATGACCAGGGACATGAGCAGCTCGTCAACTCATCCCAGATGACCAACAAGTACACATACCCATTGTGATGAGGACAATGCTTTTCACTTGGGAACAGCATGAGATGCCTGCAGGGAATGTACTCCTGGGAGCAGGGGTAGTGGATTTGGTAGAGGGGTGTGCTGGAGAATCCCTCCATAGAAAGGTATCCGAGACCCTCCCCCTTTATTTTCTGGGGTCAGAGTTATCAGAAAAAAGAATGGAAACCCATGGTCAGACAGTCAGATTTTAAACAAGTGACTGCAAGATATAGGCCTAATGCCAGGAGCTGATAGCTGAAAATGCAGTTAGAAGTAGTCTGAAAGAAAGGTAAAGACAAAAATAAGTAAGTTAGCCTATGAAAGGGACAGGGCACATAGTTTATTTCCCCATGTTTTCGAGGAGAGAAGTGATCTTGAGCTAAACAAGTAAAATTTGCTTTGATTGTTGCTGTACTTTCATTTTCTGTCTATGAAGCAAAGCCACTTAATAGCCTCGTCTCTCCAAGTATTTCTGTTCACCTCCCAAAAGATTGGAGATGCACACGTGCAAAAGACATTATCAAGTTCAGAGTGGGGTGGGGGGGGCGGGGCGTAGGGGAAGTCCTTTTGTTATGTATCTGGGTTATACTATCAGAATTAGAAATTGAGCAATACAGGCACACTCCTGACATAAATAAGAGCAGGAGTAGGCCTGCTCCTCCATTCAATAAGATCATGGCTGATCATCGACCTCACTCCACTTTCCCACCCAATCTCCATAATTCCTTGATTCCCCGAGAGTCCAAAAATCAATCTATCTCAGCCTTGAATATATTCAAAGACTCCGCATTCACAGCCCTCTGGGGCAGAGAATTCCAAAGATTCACAACCCTCTGAAGAAATTCCTCCTCCTCTCAGTCTTAAATGGCCTACCCCTTATCCTGAGACTGCCCTGTAGTTCTAGACTCTCCAGCCAGGGGAAGTGACCTCTCAGCATCTACCTTGTCAATCCCTCTCAGAATCTGACATAAGACACTCTGGCTTCTTACTGAAGTGGCCAGCATCCAAAGCTGGTAACCCCCACTTTCCTCTATTTTATAGTTCTATGTTGTATTCAGTTGAACATGATAGATAAAGCTAATTTCATGAGTTAATGGTACTACAAAAAAATTAACAGTACTTTGCTTGATGGACCAGCTGGTCTATTCCTGCTCGTCATTTTGAGAGATTTTTATGCTTCCCCATTTGAGGGCATATCTTGTATTTTACAGACAGACACAGTGAAACATAAGGTGGAAAGGATAAGCAAAATGTAAGTACTTTCCTTTTATCACTGAATTAATGAGCTGCTAATTTTACATTATGTTCCAAATATCTACACTCTTGTATGTTTGTTCACATTAGTAAAAGCTTCAGCAAATATGACTACTTAATTGGCTGTATAGTGCTTTAGGATGTTCTGAGGCCTTTCATGACTATATAAAGGCAACTTCTTTTCTTTCTCTTTCTCCCTTTCTTTCAAAAAGTGTTAGGTTAAAATCAAATTCTTTGTCATTTATTTATCCGCCATATACTATTGAGGATTGCTGTCATTCCACCAGGGAAAATCACCTGGTTACTGCACCTTCCTGCAGTGGTCCTCAGGAGGTGCTTGCCCGTCTAGTATTTAAGACCTCTTTCTGGGATGCACCCTCAGTTTTTCCTGTCTGCAACAGATTCCCTCTCTTCTCGTACAGTAGAGAAAGCGCAGTCATTTTGATCAATGTTGTGTTACCACGGATTTGAAATCCTCTTCTGTGGCTCGACAAATCTCTCATGCCATTTAAATGGATGCCATTTTGACTGCAAGCTTATTTTGATTGTATTGACCCCTGTTAACTCCCACTGTGGCTACCAGCACGTGCCAGGTAATCCTAGGGTAGGGGAACATCTATGAAATGGTGACCATATCAACACCAATTTGCTTTTATATAGCGCCTTTAACATAGAAAAATATCCCAAGTAATGTCACAGAGGCAAAGTCAGACAAAATGGACATTTTTCCTTTCTTTTGCTTTTCTTCTTTTTGTATAAATCTTTTCATTTTTAAAGTAACTGAAATAACTTTGTAGCCTGTAGAAAATATTGGCCACATTTTTGTAGTACCTGATTATAGCCACTGGGTAGCACAGATTTCTATACTGAAATGTCATTTGTATTTGGCACCAGAACTAACTGATGCTGTGCAGTATATTACAGGTCTGTTTCAGCGCAGCACCATCCTGTGGAAGAAATGGAATGCAATAACAGAAGTTTGTTGCACCACAAACCTTTTGTAATAACCTGGTGTTAGACCACCAGGTTTCAAACACACACACCTGATCCTCGGGAGCGGGAAAACAAATTGGTATTCAACCAGTGCAACTTCTGATCAGTTTATGGGTGAGATGTTGGATGATTGAGCGAGGCAATTCCTGAGGGGGGGGGGGGGGGGGGGGGATGGTGCTGCCACATGAACAATGTACCTTTTCTGACACATGGGGAGAAGCATCTGCCACTTTACAAGACCGTTTGGTAATAAAATTTGAAGGACATACTCTTTTTGGAGCTGGTTTCAAGACAAAATAAAGTGTTCTGTAATTGCAGCTTTTGATGTATGCTGACCCAGGAGTTATTTGTTCAAAAAATAGTTATAAACCATTATGGTTAGATACTTCTAGTTTTGTTCTCAACACCTTGATCCAAAAACTAACTTTGACTTGGTCATATTTCTAAAGCGTGCAGAATCTCATGAGTGGGAGGGAGGAGTCGTATTAATTGAACTTTTTATTTTTCCCCCAGGATTGAAGAAACTGCAGAATTGCTGAAGTGTACAGAAAGTTCAACTGAGACTCATGTAGCAGGTCCTTTATTGTCACAAAAGCAAGACGCTGGGGGTGCTGAAAACCTGAAATAAAAACAGAAAATGCTGGAAACACTTGGCAGGTCAGGCAGCTGCTGTTGAGAGAAACCGTTAACGTTTTGGGGTTGATGGCCTTTCATCAGTACTGGTGCTGATCACTTCATTGTAATGGTTTTGTGTTTATAAACTATAATATCTGTTGATAAAAATGAGAGTATATTTTTGCAATCTTTTAATTTAATTGAATGTTTAACCAACACTGAAATTCCTGGGTGTGAAGTACTTGTAATATCAACGTAAACGGGTAATTTCAAACTGTCAGAAGCTACAATAACAGATGTCTGCATAAATACAAGCGATGTGAAGAGATTAAATGTTCAACCTGTACAAAGTTGTGTAATATGAATAAAGATGACCTTTTGTTTTCTGTAGATTGTACTATGGTCATCATGCTTGGCACCAGTTAGTGTTGGTTTATTACATAATTCGAAGAAATGAACTGCAGTGTGACCTGTAGTGCCCTGCACAACTGAGTGTCTTTTGTTTGCCCATTCAGATTATCTCCTCTTTGATGTTTGCAATAGAATTCATGGTTGACTTTTGATCATGTGGAATTCCCTATTTTACACTGGTCAAATCACCTGGCAACAACTAGAGGTGGGCACAAACAAAAAATTGACCTTGACCACTAATAAACTCAAAACAACATTTGTTTTTTACTGACCAGTTTCAGCCTTAGCTCAGTGGTAGCACATTCAGCATAGTATTGAAGGAGTGCTGTGCTGTTTAAGGTGCCATCTTTCAGATGAGATGTTAGAGAGGGCCTGTCTGCGCGCTCGGGTGGATGTAAAAGATCCCACAGCATTACTTCAAGAAGAGCCAAGAAGTTTGCCTGGTGTCCTGGCCAACATTTATCCCTCAACCAACATCACTAAAACAGATGATCTGGTCATGTTATCTCATTACTATCTTCACAAACTGGCTGCTGCGTTGCCCTCCATTACAACAGTGGCTCCACTTCAAAAGTGAAATGCTTTGGGATGTCCTGAGGGCGGGAATGCTATATAAATGCAATCGTGTTTGCAGTTTTTATTTTTTCCAAAGGTAACAAAGTTAATGATTTTGAGAACATACTGTACTGTTTGTTTAAAAGTGAATAGTTGACCTCATAACCACTAACATTTTATTTCATTGCCAATGTAAACATTTATAATGGAAATCCTGTATGCAGGAACAACATGACCATAATAGGTGACTTTACCTCTACCCCAGTATATTATCGGCTCGTTCATGTATGTGACAAAGGAAAGGATTTTCTACAGTGTGTCTGAGGCTGCTTTTTGGATCAGTATAGTCCAAAGATAGAGACATTGCTGGATTTAGTTCTAAAGTGGGGCAAGCAAGTACTCCGAAGGATAGGGGAACATCCAGGAAATAGTGACCATATCAGCAACAAAAACTTGCATTGTGTAGCACCTTTAATGCAGAAAAGCCTCCTAAATCACATCATAGAAATGTAATCAGACAAAAATGGACATCAAGCCAAAGAAGGAGGGGTGACCAAAAGCCTAGTCATGAGGTGGATTTTAAGGATATTCTTTAAAAAAAAAGAGAGGGAGGTGGAGAAGTTTAGGAAGGGCATTCCAGAAGGCATAGCTGTCAATGGTAGAGTGAAGGGAAGGGGGATGCAGAAGAGGCCAGAGTTGGAAGAATAGCATTTTGGAGGTGGTGTAGGGCTGGAGGATGTTATAGGGAGGAGGTGAGGCAGTGAAGGAATTTAAACAAGGATGAGAATTTTAAATTTGACACGTGGAGGGATCGGGAACCAATGTAGGTCAGCAAGGATGGGTGACTGCGACTTGGCGCAGGTTAGAATATGGGCAGAGTTTTGGATGAGCTGACCTTTACCGAGGGAGGAAGATGGGAAGCCGGTGAGGACAGTATTGTTATAGTGGAGTCTGGAGATTATTAGATTCTATCGAAAAATTGAAAAGGAGAGGGAACAATCAAAGTTAAAGGTACTTGATTGCAAAAAAGGAAAGCCAATTTCATTTGAGAGAAAATGGGAACCAGTCCAGCAAAACTGGCAAATAGAAGAGTGCATAAGAAATCTGAAACATTCTAACAGGTGATTATTAGGGTAGATTTTATATCTAGCTGTATGTAGAATGATGCAGCACAGAAGGAGGACATTTGGCCCATTGTGCTTGTGCTGGCTCTTTGGTAGAGCTATCCTGCTCTTTCTCCATAGCCCTGTAAATTTTTTCCCTTTTAAGTATTAAACCAATTCTTTATTGAATCTGCTTCCACCACCCTTTCCGGCAGTGCATTCCAGATCACAACTCGCTGTGGAAAAAAAATGTTGCCTCATAGCGCCTCTGATTTTTTTGCCAATCATCTTAAATCTGTGTCCTCGGGTTACAGACCCTTCTGCCACTGGAAACAGTTTCTCTCTATTTATCAAAACCATGCATGATTTTGAACACCTCCATCGAATCTTCTCTTAACCTACTCTGCTCTAAGGAGAACAACCCCAGCTTCTCTAATCTCTCCACATAACTGAAGTCCCTCCTCCCTGGTATCATTCTAGTAAATCTCTTCTGCACTCTTGCTAAGACTGACATCCTTCCTAAAGAGTGGTGCCTAGAATTGACACTGCTCCAGCTGAGGCCTAACCAGTGTCTTAAAAAGGTTTAGCATAACTACCTTGCTTTTGTACTCTATTCCTCTATTAATAAAGCCAAGGATCTCATGCATTGTTTAACATGTATATGTCCTAGGCCCAAACATCTTCAGCTGCTTCATCAATGACCTTTCTTCCATCATAAGGTCAGGTGTGGGGATGTTTGCTGATGATTGCAGTGTTCAGTTCCATTTGCTGCAACTCAGATAATAAAGCAGTCCATGCCCGCATGCAGCAAGACCTGAACGACATTCAGGCTTGGGCTGCTAAGGGGCAAGTAACATTCGCGCTTAAAGTGCCAGGCAATGACTATCTTCAACAAGGGAGAGTCTAACCACCGGCCCTTGACATTCAACAGAATTACCATCACCGAATCTCCCACCATCAACATCCTGGAGGGTCACCGTTGACCAGAAACTTAACTGGATCAGCCACATAAATACTGTGGCTACAAGAGCAGGGCAGAGGCTGGGTATTCTGAGGTGAGTGTCTCACCCCCTGACTCCCCAAAGCCTTTCCACCATCTACAAGGCACAAGTCAGGAGTGTGATGGCATACTCTCCACTTGCCTGGTTGCGTGCAGCTCCAGCAACACTCAAGAAGCTCGACACCATCCAGGACAAAGCAGCCTGCTTAATTGGCACCCCATCCACCTCAAGCATTCACTCCCTCCACCACCGGCATACTGTGGCTGCAGTGTGTACCATCTGCATGATGCACTGCAGCAACTCGCCAAGCTTCTTCCACAGCATCTCCTAAACCCGTGACCTCTACCACCTAGACAGACAAGAACAGCAGGTGCATGGGAACTCCATCAACTCCAAGTTCCCCTGCAAGTTGCGCACTATCCTGACTTGGAAATATAGCGCTGTTCCTTCATCGTTGCTGGGACAGAATCCTGGAACTCCCTCCCTCACAGCACTATGGGAGTACCTTCACCCCAGGGACTGCAGTGGCTCAAGAATGAGGTTCATCACCACCTTCTCAAGGGCAATTAGGGATGGGCAATAAATGCTGGCCTTGCCAGCGGCACCCACATCCCATAAACGAATTAAAAAAAGCCTTCTCAACTTGTCCTGCCACCTTCAAAGATTTGTGTACATACACCCCCAAGTCTCTCTGTTCCTGCACCCCATTTATAATTGTACCATCTAATTCATATTGCCTCTCCTCATTCTTCCTACCAGAATGTATCACTTCACTTCTCTGCGTTAAATTTCATCTGCCATGTGCCTGCCTATTTCACCAGTCTATGTCCTCCTGAAGTCTGTGACTATCCTCATTGTTTACTACATTTCTGAGTTTTGTTTCATCTGTTGAAATTATGATCTGTTTACCCAAGTCGAGGTCAATATATATATCAAAAAGAGCAGTGGTCCTAATACTGACCCCTGGGAAACACCACTCTATACCTCCCTCTAGTCTGAAAAACAACCGTTTACCACTACTCTGTTTTTGTATCCATGCTTCCACTGTTCCTATGCTAACAAGTCTATTATGTGGTACTTTGTCAAATGTCTTTTTGAAAGTCCATATACACATCAACCCTCTTTGTTACTTCATCAAAGAACTCGATCAAGTTAGTCAAACACGATTTGCCTTTAAAAAAATCCATGCTGGCTTTCATTTATTAGCCCATACTTTTCCAAATGCCAATTAATTTTGTCCCGGATTATTGTCTCTAAAAGTTTTCCCACCACCGACATTAGGCTGACTGGCCTGTATCCGCTAGGTTTATCCCTTTCCCCTTTTTTAGTCGGGTGTAACATTTGCAATCCTCTGGCACTACTCCCATATCCAAGGAGGATTGGAAGATTGTGTCCAGAGCCTATGCAATTCCCACCCTTACTTCCCTCAGTAACCTAAGATGCACCCCATCCAGACCGGGTGACTTCTACTTTGAGGGCTGCCAACCTTTTAAGTACCTCCTCTTTATTTTTATCCTATCCAATATTGCTACTGCCTCTTGCTTTACTGCCACATTGGTAGCATCCTCTTCGCTAGTGAAGACAGATGCAAAGTACTCATTTGCCACGTCCTCACTCTCCAAAAGAAGATCTCCTTTTTGGTCCCTAATCAGCCCCACCCTTCCTTTGACTACTCTTTTACTAATGATGTGTTTCGGAAAGACTTTTGGGTTCCCTTTTATTTTAGCCGCTAATCTATCCTCATACACTCTCTTTGCTCCTCATTCCTTTTTTAGATCTCCTCGATACTTCCTGTATTCAGTTTGGTTGTCTACAATATTATGAACCTTGCATTTGTCATAAGCCTCCTTTTATATATCTATATCTATATATATATATATATATATATATATACTCACACGAGAAATAACGGTGATGCAGCAAAAACTAGACTTCCTTGGATGAGTAGAGAAATTAAAATGAGTTACATGACAAATCTAGGGTTAATGATACAAAAGGAAAGTGGAAGTATGGAGAGGAAGCAAAAAAAAGAGACGAAGGGCTAAGAAAGTGGGCTAAGAAAGTATGAAGAACATAAGGAATTATAGTAAAGGCTTTTTATTAAACTAGAGTGACACTCCAGTGCAGTACTGAGGGAATGCTGCACTGTCGGAGGTGCCGTCTTTCGAATGAGACGTTGAACCGAGACCCCGTCTGCTCTCTCGGGTGGGCGTTAAAGATCCAATGGCACTATTTGGAAGAAGAGCAGGGGAGTTATTCCCCGGTGCCCTGGCCAATATTTATCCCTCAATCAACATCACTAAAAACAGATGATCTGGTCATTATCACATTGCTGTTTGTGGGACCTTGCTGTGCACAAATTGGCTGTCACGTTTCCTACATTACAACAGTGACTACACTTCAAAAGTATTTCATTGGCTGTAAAGCGCTTTGGTCGTGAAAGGCGTTATATAAATGCAAGTCTTTTTTCTTTTAAACATTGAAAGTAAAAAAACAGCTAAAGAAACGATAGGACCGTTTAGAAATGAAAAGGGAAACCTTGTGGATAATGAAAGAATAGTAGAAATACTAAATGAGATCTTTGCCTCACAGATGAGTCTGAGAGTGGAAATGAAAGGGTACAAGAGGAGGAGGTGAAACATTTAGACAGCATGACTAGAATTGTAAGTAGTAATAAAAGAATTGGCAAAGGCAGTGGCTCTGATGGTAAATATTATAGAGGGAAATAGCAGATGTTCTGACCACAATCGTACAAACATCTGGATGGACAAGCTGTGCTAGAGGACTGGAGGGTTGCCAATGTAACACCTTATTCAAAAACAGATAAACCAGATGACAGATATGAGCTATTCCGCAAGGATGGGCTACACTCTGAACAGGGAGGGTATAATATAGAAACAGCTACAGGCAGGAGAATATCTTTGGTCCATTTAGCACACCTATCCACTGTATTCCTTTGTGCGTTTCTAATGAAAATAGATTGACCACCCTGGGGCTTTCCTCTCTTGATAATAGAAGGCTGAGAAAAGTGATTAAATTATGCAAGGGTGCTAATGTGCTTTTGAGTGGATAAGTAGAGAAGTAACAAGGTATTTAAACCAGGAAGTTGGGGGTGAGGGTGATGGCTAGGAAATAAAACCAACCAGGATTAGCTAATAATGAAGGGAGAAGCTGATGAGGATAATATTCATGCAGACAATGTATGAAGAGGCATATGGCATAGAGGAATAAAAGGAAATAGACTATTGAAAAATGGGAAAGGAATGAAGCAAAGGTGGGGGTAGCTTCAACTCTCCAAGAAAGAAAGACTTGTATTTCTATAGCGCACGAACTGCAGCGGTTCAAGAAGGCGGCCCGCCTAGTCAGAGCAACGAGGGATGGGCAATAAACGTGACGCCCTCATCCCGAGAACGATTAAAAAAAGAAAATCCTGAAGGAGGTGAAGAAAGAAATTGTAGAAGCCCTAGAAATTATATTTTAAAAGTAGGTAGAAATTGGACCTCCCTGCACCCGTTTTATGGGCGTAAAATGGGCTCACGAGGCCCAATTTTGGGGACCAATGTCCTGTGCCTCAAGGACACCTGAAAAATCCAGAATTACGGCCGGCGGTAATTGGTGTCCCGAGGAGCGGAGCAGGCGCCGGACTTTCTCCACTCGGCTTCGCCTGGCGTGGATTGCGGCCGAGGGAACCGGAAAAAAAATTCACACAGAGCCAGGAAGAGCAGGGGTGCTCCTCCCAGATCCACGGCACTCCTGACGGCCGCCATCGCCTCGCCCTCCCGCTATCCTCCCCTCTCTCTCTCTCGGTACATACCTGAGGTTCCGCTGCCGACGAGGCAGGCGGATTGAAATTCACCGCCGCAGGAGGCCGAGCTGCCTGTGGAGGTGCGACGGGCGCTGGTGGCTCTTCCGGATAATTCAGATGAGGCCCGAGGCCCAATTTTGGATCGAACTCGGGCCTCCCGGTTCGGGCGCGCCTTGCGGTCTCATCGCCGAATTTGTATCCCTATGTGTGAAACAACTGTTTAAGTTCTCAGCGGAGGCACGAGGTGTGCCGGCTCTTTGAAAGAGCTATCCAATTAGTCCCACTCCCCTGCTCTTTCCCCATAGCCCTGCAAATGTTTCCTTTTGTATATAGATATATATTTATCCAATTCCCTTTTGAAAGCTACTATTGAATCTGCTTCAGGCAATGCATTCCAGATCATAACGAATTGCTGAGTAAAATAAACTTCTCCTCCTCTCCCCCCCCCCCCCCCCCCCCCTCCCCCACCCCTGGCTTTTTTTGGCAATTATCTTAAAACGACCTCAATAATTAATTAAAGAATCTAGCAGACCATTGAATATCCTTTGTAATTAGAGTTTTGTGTTATGAATTTAATAAAACGAGCTCACAAGTGCAGTGCGCAATAAGAGAGAACCTTCACTGGCCACTCGCTGCTAGCTATGCCTGCACCGAATTAAACCATCTCGACCCTTGCTTATACTGTTTCTCCAGAGATAAATGTCCTGTGCTATTTTTCCTGACAAAAACCTGACACTGAATGGGTTATTTGACTAGCAGATTGGCTGCAGTTCCTGAGGCCATTGTGTCAGTGAACTGATTTGAACTGTGAAGCCAGTCTCAAGTGAGGGTTTCTATTCGAAAGATCAGCAGCAGCCTTCTCTGAACTTGGTTATAAAGAAAGTATAGAACCATATCAGAGCTCTCATACAACAACAGCATCTTTATATAGCGCCTTTAACCTAATAAAACATCCCGTACACTTTGACATACAACAAAACTGTTACGCCTGCAAGCAGGATAGACACTTTGCGTGCATCAAGATCACACAACAGATGAAAATGAGAAGTCGCACAACACCAGGTTATAGTCCAACAGTTTTATTTGAAATCACGAGCTTTCGGAGCGCTGCTCCTTCGTCAGGTAAAGTGAAGGAATACAAATCAGCAAAGCATATATAGACAGAGAACAATGTGTAGCGTACAATGTCAGACGACTACAGTAAATCTTTCTGACTGCCCTCCATCACACATGGTGTTGTGCGACTTCTCATTTTTGTCCACCCCAGTCCAACACCGGCATCTCCGCATCATGGACACAACAGATGAGGTGAATGACCAGTGGTGTTACCTGAGGGAGGAATATTGGCCAGGACAATATTAGAGGGTTAAAATATGAGGACAGGTTGCATAAACTTGGCTTGTATTCCCTTGAGTATAGAAGATTGAGGGGTGATCTGATCGAGGTGATTAAGATGTTAAAAGGATTCGATAGGGTACATACTGAGAAACGATTTCCTCTGGTGAAGGAAAAAAATGGCTGCAAGAGCAGGTTGTCTAATGTTTCTTTGGAGGCCGTGGTCCAGGCGGTGGACAGGAGGAGGGAGATCGTGTTCCCTCCAGGTTCAGAAAGCAATCCTGGTGAACACCACCATCGCCAGTAGGAAGAGGTTGTAGGGGAGCCAGGAGCTTAGCTCCCAGGATATGGCTACAATGCCAAAAAAGTTTAATGACCTCAGCAGAGTTGTCAAGGTAAGAATTCTACCTCTCACCTCAATTACCCTCTCCTCACACCTTCACCATTGCAGCCTCACTACTCACAACCTGCCCCAACTTCTCTTCACCCTCTACAATCACTGCACCACACTTCCCTCCACCTCCTTCTCCTCCTACTCACACACTCTGCAGCTCCTACTCTCAGCACTATTGCAACCCTCACTTCGCCACACCTCACATCTTGCGCACAACATCCGCACTATTCGACCACGACAGGCTCATTGTCAAAACAGCTCACTAGGCTGTCACTAATAAGCTTTCTTTCTTACTGAAGCAGGTCGCACACAACATGAGGCAGCAGACAGTGACCGGAGAAGTCAAAGGCTGCCTGCACACACTCTCCCAATTTGGGGCGGATGGTCCGGGCATCACGGGCAGGGGGCGAGCCATGGCCGTAGTGAGGGGCAACGCTGGAGGAGGTGCCGCACAAGGTTTCTTCACACCTACTTACTTCTGTACCACTCTACACACTCATCCCACCAGCTCCCCCGGCTACCAATCCCCCGCCCCCCACTCCCCCTCCTCTACTCACCTGAGAGTCACTTATAGAGTCAGAACGGCACAGAAGGAGGCCATTCGGCCCATCGAGTCCGTGCCAGCTCTCTGTAGAGCAATAGACTTCAAAGACACTTCGCCGGGCAAGCTGCATCTTGCTCTCGCCCGCTTCATGGAGGTGAGGCCCGAGGCCCAATACGGGGGGAGCCTCGGGCCTCACCATTCAGGCGCAGGAATTGCACCCTACACGACCCACGGTGGACACGCTCGGGGTTTCTACCCCAACAGCTTTAGAAACTCAGAAGTACAGACAACTTCAGAAAACAAACTGTTCTTTGCTGAGGATTGGTGGGGAGGAACCTCTGTGCACACAAGATATGGGCTTTACCATCAATGCTAGATTTTATAAGAGATATACAATATAAAAGCCAAGAGGTAATGGGGAGCCTATATAAAACCTTAATAAGACCTCAGTTAGAGTACTGTAGCAGTATTGGGGCTCCACACTATAGGAAGGATATTGAGGATTTACAGAGGGTACAGCACAGATTCACCAGGATGCTGCCTGGTATGCGGAAATACAAGTATGAAGAAAGGCTTGAAAAGTTACAACACCGCAGATTGCGGGCGATATAATAGATGAGTTTACAATTATGAAAGGATGGGACGTGATAGATAGAGCCAGACTGTGTCCAGTAGTTCAGGGGCCAAGAACGAGGGGTTGTAGATACAAGATTAAATGTAAGAGGTTTAGAAAAGGTCAGGAGAAAGTTCTTCACACAGTGAGTTGTGAGGCTGCGCCATTCACTTGGAGGGTTGGTGATAGAGGCAGAAACCATGTCAACATTCATGAAACTTTTAACATTTTCCTTTCTCTACAGATGCTGCCTGACTTGCTGTGAGAATTCCAGCATTTCATTGCTGCTTGTTTCAAGATTAGATTGGATAGGTGGATGAATGAAAAGGGGTTGAAGGGCGGGTACATGTGATGAGAACTATGAGCTTGCATGGAGGGCAAATCACAGAATCACAGAATCCCCACAGTGCAGATAGAGGCCATTTCGGCCCATCGAGCCTGCACCGACACATATCCCACCCTATCCCCGTAACCCCACGTACTTAATCCCCCCTAACACTAAGGGTCAATTTTATCATAGCCAAATCAACCTAACCCGCACATCTTTTGACTGTGGGAGGAAACCGGAGCACCCGGAGGAAACCCACGCAGACACGGGGAGAATGTGCAAACTCCACACAGACAGTCACCCGAGGCCGGATTCGAACCCGGGTCCCTGGCGCTGTGAGGCCGACACGGAATTGGATGGGCCGAATGGACAGTTTCCGTCTTGTAACCTCTGTGTATTCCTATGCCTGTTAATACAAATCTCCCCACATGACAGTGCTCTGAGGTAACTCACAATGTTTAACTCCTTGGAGTTCAGAGCAGGTTTCTGTGAGTCCACATGAACATCGGTACATCGTCAAATCATTGAGGCAATGCTGCAGGAAAGGCAAACGAAAATAACACGCCCAAATTAGCTGGGTTGTAGCAGCAATTCTGTCGGCGACACAACTGTATTTACAGCTGCAAAAGACTAAAATACTATTTTAATTTCTGTTGCATTAAAAAAAGAAACAAGAAAAGGAGGTGCTTTATTTTTGAGAGGTTGGGAATGTTTTCCAAGAGTAGCTTAAATTCTTAGCATTTTGCAAAAATTCGCAGCTTAAGCACTTAATTCAGTAGAGAGCAGATTTGGCACTGCCCTGCGCTATTTAAACACCACCTATAGAAAACCAATTATTCAATTAGGTGCAGAACAGACAAAGGCAAAACATTTTTTTTTTAAACTTAACAATGTCAAACTACATTTTTTTTTAGGTGGGTTGCCTTGTGTTCAAAGAGCACAAACCGCAGTTTAAAGTTCTAACTTAATACATATTTGGTTGAAATAATCCAAATTCTGAATCAGAAAGCTCCATTAATCATCAGTGTAAAACTAGGCAAAGCCAGCAAAGCCCCCCTGAGTTGCTGCAGGAACAGCTTTTGCATGTCCACGGGCTGGTTCAGTGTACTTGTGTCCAGTGACTTTCCACAGGTGTGAAAGCTAACTTTCACCCTAATTAGCGGTAACATAAGAACATAAGAAGTAAGAGCAGGAGTAGGCCATACGGCCCCTCGAGCCTGCTCCGACATTCAATAAGATCATGGCTGATCATCGACCTCAACTCCACTTTCCCGCCCGATCTCCATATCCCTTGATTCCCCTAGAGTCCAAAAATCTCTCTACCTCAGCCTTGAATATACTCAAAGACTCAGCATCCACAGCCCTCTGGGGCAGAGAATTCCAAAGATTCACAACCCTCTGAGTGAAGAAATTCCTCCTCATCTCAGTCTTAAATGGCCTTGTGAGCATGTCACTGGACTCAGTTTACCTCCCTGGGATGGACGTCTAAAGCATGGGGCCTGAATTTGCGGTTGGAGGCTTCCCCGCGGGCGACTGCCTCCGAACCGCAAGAAAAGTACGAAGCTACCTGATGGTCCCGGAGGTTCATAGACTCGCGCTCCTGGGCCTCCACGCGTAGGCCTGTGTAAAGGCCCACGTATCCCAGGGACGCACGCGGTTCGCAAGCACCCCTGGGATCACGTGGGCCAGCCCAACCAATCACAAAGGGGGATCCCATGAAGATTCCATTTACGTACGGACTCCCCATAAGCTTAATAGGAATTAAGAAAAACACAATTACGCACCAGTTAAATAAAAACAAATCAGCGCATGTTCAAAATTAATTAAAATACAATTAAATTAAACATTTAAAACAAAAATGTAATTTTTTGAAAAATAAATTTTAATGTTTTAAAGGGGCTAAAAATAACCTAAACTAATTTAAAGTTTTTTTATGTTTAAATAATTAAAAAAAAAATTATTTTAATATTTATTTAAACTCTTACGCTGGTAACAGAAGGCCCTACGCCTCCTTTTACCAGGCGTAAGAGTTTCACGGGCATTCGCTGGGCAGTAGTTGGGCAAATAGCCCAAATCTCCACCAGCCAATGTCCATTTCCCGGGGATGTGGTGGATCTGTCGAGCTGAAATGTGACAGATCGCAACTTGCGGGGCAGCATATACAGCCCTTGTCTTTACACTCTCTGCTGGTTCCAGTTCTAATTGGAGGAATCAGTCCCGACAATAAGAAAAATTTACTTCAAGCCTAAAAAGTTTGGAACCTCACGGATATACAAAAATAAAAGAGAGAAGGCGATGGGTATTAAATAGTCAATTGTTCTACGGCTTTCTTTTTTTTTACCTCAGGACATTTATGTTGGCTGCCTTTCAATTTCTCACTTAATTTCATAACAAACTGTAAAATCCTTCTGTTTACATTAGGTCAGTCTTCACTCACTACCAACTGTACAACCTTTGTTTTGCCAGAAAATAAGAATTGTTTCGCCGTGCCTCATCAGTCCGGGTATGTTCCAATGTGACAATTTTACAGTTCCCATTACATGTAATTATTATGCATTTGATACGATTGTTTTTATATTTCTCCCTTTTTAGTTTACGTTCTACTGCTGGTGAGGAGGAGGGGAATGCCCTTCACATACTTGGTGGAGAATGTACCTTTTGGAATCCTACCATTGCCTTAATACACTCCTGATTACCAGTCGCTACTCCTAATCTGAGTCAATATAACACAGTGAGGCATTTCACTCAAACGGCAGGCATCAAGATTTATCTGCACCATAGAATAGTACAGCGCAGAAGGAGGCCATTCGGCCCATCGTGCCTGTGCCGGCTCTTTGAAAGAGCTCTCCAATTAGTCCCACACTCCCCTGCTCTTTCCCCACAGCCCTGCAAATATTTCCTTTTCAAATATATATCCAATTCCTTTTTGAAAGTTACTATTGAATCTGCTTCTACCACCCATTACCCATCATCGGAACAGCCTCGAGGGGCTAAATGACCTACTCCTGTTCCGATGTTCCTATGAGAACATGATTTTTTTTCGGAAGGTATTTTAAAATGCACCGATTTCACTCAGTATTAGTTGCCTACATAACAACAGTGACAACACTTCAAAAGCAATACAGTGGCTGTGCGGCGCTTTGGGACGGCCTGGCGATGTGAAAAGGTGCTGTATAAAGGCAAGTTCTTCAAGGGTAGGTGTACTCTACTCCGATACGTGTCCCTTTAAAATGTAAATGTCCCATCTACACTGGTCAATAACCAGAGGTCATTGATTTAAAATCATTGCCAAAAGATCTAGAGGGGAGATGAGGAGAATTTATTTCACTCAGAGAGTTGGGGGGATCTGGAACACTCCACCTGAAAAGGAGGTGGAAGCTGATTCCATCAATAATTTTAAGAAGGAGTCGGACAGGTTCTGGAGGATGAGGAACTCACAGGGTTACGGACAAAAAGCAGGGATGTGGGACTGAGCACGTCTGCTCTTTCAAAGAGCCAGCACAGGCACGATGGGCCGAATAGCCTCCTTCTGTGCTGTAAGTTTCTATGATTCTATGATACACTTCTGGCAACTGGTCAAACTACAACGACCAAGATATGGGTGTTGCACTATCAATGTAGTGTTACTGCGGAGTATATACAGGAAACTCTTGTTTAACCGGCACCTAAATATCCGGAATTCTCTCTTAACCGGCAAAAATCATACTCCGAAAACTCCTCTCAAATAACCGGCAATGTTGCCGAGTCCGAGTCCGAGTCTCCCGCGAACGTCGAGTACTCCGAAAACTCCTCTCAAATAACTGGCAATGTTGCCGAGTCCGAGTCTCCCGCGAACGCCAAGTTAGTCAGTGGGGGTAGTTCTCCAAAGTGCCACTACTCGGCCTCCTGGCGCTGTCGGAAGTCCGAACACTGCAGTAACAGGAGTCTGATTCTCCCGCACTGCCGGGAGTCTCACTTACTGTTAAGTAATTAAAGAGTTATGGATTACCCTCAACTGGCAGTGCTGTACTTAATCAAGCATCTTCCACCATCCATTTAACACAACATTCTGTAGGTGAGTAACCAAATACTGTATACTGCACATTTCTTGATTTTTTTATGTTAAAAATAGCCTCGGTAGATATAACTCTCCGTTATCCGGAACTTTCGATCAACCGGCACCACGCCGGTCCCGTCGGTGCCGGATACCAAAGAGTTTCCTGTATTTGATGCTGTATAAATACACCAGTGTAAGAATGAAGCCTAAACCTGGATTGATTGATTCATTCTAAGCAGTACCATAAGTAAGTTCCTATTTGAGAGCCACATAAAAATGTTTTGAATGAGGACTGTTATTTAGAGACGAGTCTCAATATGATTGACAGACCTATTTCATCAAATACACAACAACTATAGGTTTGGCCACTCTGAAACAAAAAAGGCACGTCCTAAATTAACTTTTCACCAGTTTTAGCCTAAAGAAAAAGACTTGCATTTATATAGCGCCCTTCACGAGCACCAGATGTCCCAAAGCGCTGGAGTACTTTTGAAGTGTAGTCACTGTTGTAATGCAGCCAATTTGCGCACAGCAAGCTCCCACAAACAGCAATGTGATAATGAACAGATAATCTGTTTTTTAGTGATGTTGATTGAGGGATAAATATTAGCCAGGACACCAGGGATAACTCCCCTGTTCTTTTTCAAAATAGTGCCATGGGATCTTTTACATCCACCTGAGATAGCAGATGGGGCCTCAGTCTCATCCAAAAGATGGCACCTCCAACAGTGCAGCACTCATCAGTACTGCCAGCCTAGAATTGTGTGCTCAAGTCTCTGGGGTGGGACTTGCACCCACAACCATTCTGATTCAGAGGCGAGAGTACTGCCCACCGAGCCACAGCTGACACTGTGGGGGTGATTTTGCCAATGGGGGTGCGTTGGAGGCGGGACTGCTGCTTGTCAGGTTTTAGTCCCGCCTCCATCGACTTGTGGCCAAACCATGCTATTTTCCCTTGATTGACCTTGTTAAGGCCGCCCAGCGGGCTTAGCAGGCCAATTAAGGGGAAGCCGGTTACAGAGAACGTCAAACACTGGCATTTTCTGTTGTTTGGTGAGTTCTTGTACTCAAGGCTCACCAAACCTATTTTCTGAGCAGAAAGCAGATGGCTGTTGCATTGGAGAATGCAGCAGCCATTCTGTCAGCTCTGCCATTGAGATGCCGGAGCCTCCGCATCCCCAATGATTGAAGCCTGCAGGAAGAAACAAAGGTAAGGAAACTTTTTCTAACACTTTTCACTTACCTCACATACTTACCTCTCCACACTTGCACCCATCACTCACCTCCACAGCGCACCTTTGGACCCCTCCGACCCCCGCAGACCCACTGCTCGCCTCGGTGACCCTGGCGGGGTTTCCCGACGTCGGGGAGCCCGCATCTCTGCTGGGAAAATGGGGATAATCCTCTTAACTGCCTGTTAACTACCTGTTAACAGGCAGTTAAGTGGCTGTAATCCCCTTCCCGCCTCCAGGAGACGGGACCCGGCGCGGGTCGGTTATCCGCATCCTGGGAAGATGGCACGGAGGCGGGTTGGGGGCGGGATGGGTACCCGCCCCCAGATTCTGCCATTTTCCCGGCAGTCCCGCCTCCAAACCCGCCTCCCCAGGGCTGGCAAAATCGCCCCCTGTGAATGTCTGTTTTCTGACCAGGAATCGAACCATGGGCCACAGCAGTGAGACCACCAAATCCTAACCACTGGACCACCAGGGAAGCTATTAGCAGCTCATTACCAGTTACATTGTCCCCCCCGATTTATGTACTCCTATAACGTGGTCAGATTTTCAAAGATCTAGCCTGAACTGAATTAGCCATTCATGCACAGTGGTTGCGTTACTGGATTCTAATCTGGAGAATGTTGAGGTTGAATCCCACCATGGCAGTTGGAGAATTTGAATTAGTTCTTTTAAAAATCTGGTAACAAAAGAACCCGGTATCAGTAAAAGTGACCATGAAGCTGTAGAAGATTGTAGTGAAAACCCAAGTGGTCCATTAATGTCCTTTAGGGAAGGAAACCTGCCATCCACAGCCGATCTTGACTATATGTGACTCCAGTCCCACACCAATGTGGTTGACTCAAAACTGCCCTTTGAAATGAGAAAGCCATACTGGGAAGCAATGTCAGATTCTCATTCTGAAAACTAGCCGCCACCTTAAAAATTAGCTTAAAGCTTCCCATGAACTGTGCAGTTAAAATATGGAACCAGTTCAAATCTATTGAGTTCAAAGTTTAAACTAAACCTAAAAATACCTCTCCCATCAATCAAAACACCTCTGATTACCAATCTCTATTCCGAACCTCCGTCTGCGTAACACAGTAAAGAATTTGACCTAAACGATTAAGCTTCACGATTTGCTGCAAACACCAAGCAAGCTGTAAACTCATTTTTAATAGTGGGCCTAACTAACAGCACTAATGCAAAGTTGTTCCATTATGTGAATTTAACCATGACACGATGAGGGCATCAACTTCCTGTTCATGATTTTCTTGATTACAGTCACTAATTCTGCAGCTACCAGTAACTAATTCCCTTCCCAACCTTTCTGTCAATGTCATGGCTAACTCGCCCAGCCACGATCTCTGCCTTATTTCTGGCACTATAATCAAAATGAGATTAAAGGATCAATCCACTGACATCGGTTACATTGTTTGCTGTGCTGCGAACTTAGTCTACAAAATCAGACAAAATGTTATTTTCCTACTTTCTGTCATATGTGAATGAACATGAGAACATAAGAAACAGGAGCAGGAGTAGGCCATCTGGCCCCCTCAAGCTTGCTCCGCCATTCAAGAAGATCATGGCTGATCTTCTACCTCAACTCCACTTTCCTGCACTATTCCCATATTCCTTGATTCCCTTAATATCCAAAAATCTATCGATCTCAGCCTTGAATATACTCAACGACTGAGCCTCCATAGCCCTCTGGGGTAGAGAATTCCAAAGATTCACCACCCTCTGAGTGAAGAAATTTCTCCTCATCTCAGTGCTAAATGGCCGACCCCTTATTCTGAGACTGTGACCCCTGGTTCTAGACTCCCCAGCCAGGGGAAACATCCTCCCTGCATCTACCCTGTCAAGCCCTGTAAGAATTTTCTATGTTTCAATGAGATGACCTCTCATCCTTCTAAACTCTAGAGAATATAGGCCTTGAATTTTACCACCGTATTTCCCCTTGCTGCTGGTGTCGCACATAAGAACATAAGAACATAAGAAATAGGAGCAGGAGTAGGCCAATCGGCCCCTCGAGCCTGCTCCGCCATTCAATAAGATCATGGCTGATCTGATCCTAACCGCCAATCTACTATCTATCACAGAACCATCTCCTGCATCTAACAGAATTGCACACACGAAATAGGAGCAGAATCAGGCTACACAGTCCCTGGGCCCGCTCCACTACCCACAGGGCCATGACCGATCCGAACCTAGACTCATGTCCAAATTCCTGCCCGCTCCCCGTAACCCTTAATGCCCTTTACTTCTAGGAAACTGTCTATTTCTGTTTTAAATTTAATTAATGTTGTAGCTTCTACAGCTTTTTGTGGCAGCATATTCCATGGACCTACCACCCTCTGAGTGAAGTAGTTCCTCCTCATCTCAGTTTTGAAAGAGCAGCCCCTTATTCTAAGACTATGTCCCCTAGTTCTCGTCTCACCTGTCATCGGGAACATCCTCCCCGCATCCACCCGATCCAACCCCTTCACAATCTTATATGTTTCAATAAGATCGCCTCTCATTCTTCTGAACTCCAATGAGTAGAGTCCCAATCTACCCAACCTCTCCTCATATGACCACCCCCTCATCCCCGGGATTAACCGAGTGAACCTTTTTTGCACTGCCTCGAGAGCAAGGATGTCTTTCCTTAAGTAAGGACACCAAAACTGTATGCAGTATTCCAGGTGCGGTCTCACCAATACCTTGTACAACTGAAGCAATACCTCCCTATTTTTATATTCTATCCCCCTAGCAATGAAAGCCAACATTCCATTTGCCTTCTTAATCACTTGCTGCACCTGCATACTAACCTTTTGAGTTTCATGCACCAGGACCCCCAGATCCCTTTGCACTTCAGTACTCTCCAGTTTCTTGCCATTAAGATAATAAATTGCTCTAGGATTTTTCCTGCCAAAGTGCATCACCTCACACTTTCCAGTGTTGTATTCCATCTGCCAAATCTCTGCCCACTTACTTAGCCTGTCTATGTCCCCTTGCAGGTTTTTTATGTCCTCCTCACTCACTACTTTCCCTCCCATCTTTGTATCATCTGCAAATTTTGATATGTTACACTTGGTCCCTTCCTCCAAATCGTTAATATAGATTGTGAAGAGTTGGGGACCCAGCACTGACCCCTGTGGAACACCACTAGTTACTGATTGCCAGTCTGAGAATGAACCATTTATCCCAACTCTTTGCTTTCTGTTAGATAGCCAATCCTCTATCCATGCCAGAATATTACCCCCAATCCCGTGATTTTTTACCTTAAGCAATAATCTTTTGTGTGGCACCTTGTCAAATGCCTTTTGGAAGTCTAAATACACTACGTCCACTGGTTCCCCTTTATCCACTCTATATGTTACTTCCTCAAAGAACTCCAGCAAATTTGTCAAACATGACTTCCCCTTCGTAAAACCATGCTGACTTTGTCCTATTAAATTATGATTATCCAAATGTCCTGTTACTGTTTCCTTAATAATGGACTCCAAAATTTTACCTACCACAGATGTTAGGCTAACCGGTCTATAGTTACCAGCCTTCTGTCTACTGCCCTTTTTAAATAAGGGTGTTACATTAGCAGTTTTCCAGTCTGCTGGGACCTTAGCGGAATCCAGGGAGTTTTGAAAAATTATTACCAATGCATCTACAATCCCTACCGCCACTTCCTTCAAGACTCTAGGATGTAAGCCATCAGGTCCAGGTGATTTATCCGCCTTGAGTCCCATTATTTTACCGAGTACCACTTCCTTAGTGATTTTGATCGTGTTTAGCTCCTCTCCCCCTATAGCCCCCTGTTTGTCCAGTGTTGGGATATTCTTAGTGTCCTCTACTGTAAAGACTGATACAAAATATTCATTCAGTGTTTTTGCCATCTCCATATTTCCCACCATTAATTTCCCGGTCTCATCCTCTAAGGGACCAACATTTACTTTAGCCACCCTTTTTCTTTTTATATAACTATAAAAACTCTTACTATCTGTTTTTATATTTTTTGCTAATTTACTTTCATAATCTATCTTCCCTTTCTTAATCAATCTTTTTGTTATTTTTTGCTGCCTTTTAAAGTTTTCCCAATCCTCTGTCCTCCCACTAGATTTCGCTACCTTATATGCCCTTGTTTTTAGTCGAATACTATCCTTAATTTCTTTACTTAGCCACGGATGACTGTCCTTTCTTTTACACCCTTTTCTTTTCAGTGGAATATTTTTTTTTTGGAAGTTGTAAAATAACTCCTTGAATGTACACCACTGATCATGTGTCGTCTTACCCTTTAATCTATTTTCCCAATCCACTCTACTCAATTCCGCTCGCATACCTTCATAGTCTCCTTTATTCAAGCTTAGCACGCTTGTTTGAGATCCAACCTTCTCACCCTCTAATTGAATATGGAATTCAACCATGTTATGGTCACTCATTCCAAGGGGATCCTTTACTAGGACATTTTTAATTAATCCTGTCTCGTTTAACCTTAACCTGTGACTTCTCAGCATGGAATGGATATGTGTGATGGCTGGCTGTAGGGTCTCAGTGGGAGGGTGGGGGGGAGGGCATTGCTGATTGCGATTCAAGTGGTCCTGTACGTTCTTGTGCTGGCTCCTGCAACGACCCAGCAATTGATTGAGCCGCCTCCTCTGTTGCTGTGGCTGGCTGGTCCTGGAAGGAAACAGTCACTTGCGCGGGGAAGTTAGATAGGCCAGGTGTGCCTACTACAGGCACACTCCTGCCGCTGGGCATTCTCTCAAAATATCCACTGGTCTCGGTGGAGCAGGTCTGTAGCCCGCAGTGAAGTAGATGAATCTCTGCCTCAAGGTTCCCTCAGTCCAATCCCCAGTGTCTTGCAGCTGGAAGAAAGAGTCTCGAATTAGAGAATGGTAGAAATTCCAGCACAGGAAGAGGCCATTTGGCCCTGTGCTGGTGCCATCCCTTTATGGGTAAAAGTGGGGTGGGGGTGGGGTGGTCCTGGCTGGAGAAGGAGCAGGGAGTTTACCAGTGATCAGTACTGGTAAGCTGCACAGTTGTAGCTAGCAATATTCCAGCATAATACCCCTCCCTGTACACACTTGGGAATCCCTAACCTTTAAATCTGCCAGCCTGCATCTAAGCTCTCTAGACTTGATAAGTGAAGTATGTCCCAATGAGCAGAAAGTATACATTCTGTATGAGGCAAATAGAAATTCTACAGGTGTATATTTTTCAGTACCTTGGTTCGGAGACTCCTAAACTTGATGATGGGTTTGTAAGAACACTGGGATCGATATTCTGACAAGAATAATCACAAAGGGTACTAGACGAATCCTTAACTCTTCATCTTAATTCCTGGTCAAGGAACTGTTTGGGGTTTACCACCCAGTTTATGTCTACGAGTTAATCATAGAATCATACAGCACAGAAGGAGGCCATTCGGCCCATTGTACCTGGGCCGGCTCTTTGGTAGAGCTATCCAATTAATCCCACTCCCCTGCTCTTTCCCCATAGCCCCGTAATATTTCCCTTTTAAGCATTTATCCAATTCTCTTTTGGACGTTACTATTGAATCGGCTTCCACCACCCTTTCAGGCAGTGCATTTCAGATCACAACAAGTCGCGGTGTAAAGAAATGTTTCCTCGTGTCGCCTCTGGTTCTTTTGCCAATCACCTTTAAATCTGTGTCCTCTGGTTACCGATCCTTCTGTCACTGGAAACAGTTTCGCACTAGTTACTCTATCAAAACCCTTCATGGTTTCAAACACCTCAATTAAATCTCCTCTTAACCTTCTCTGCTCTAAGGAGAACAACCCCAGCTTCTCCAGTTTCTCCACATAACTGAATTCTCTCATCCCCTGGTACCATTCTAGTAACTCTCTTCTGAACCCTCTTCAAGGCCTAAATGATGCCTAAAGGTGCCTGGGTGAACTGTCTTGACATGAACAAGTTCAGATTATATTAGCATTTACAATACCAACCACCTGCCAGGACCTACACCGCTCACGCTGGTAGCTCGGAGGCTCGGAGCTAGCAGGCTTAAATCTCAGCTCACCTGATCTCAGGGAAACTTGTGCATCTCAGTGACGCACAGAACTGTCTATATCTGGCTGGAGTAACCATACAATCTTAACCTCTGTGACCTTTCTATGTCAGAGAGGCACTTACTAATTTTACAGAGACACCTATTTACCTCTACACCTTCCACTACAAAGACTATTGCAAGAACTATTAAAAGATCTAAAGCAAAACTAATAACCGAAGAATGAGATGTTAGTGTCAAAAATTCCACTTCTATAGCCTTCATTTCCAAAGAAACCTCCTCAATTCTATTGACCAATCAGAGAGGCACGTGATAGAACAGCCCATTTGGAGCCAATCATCTCACACAGCCCATTTGGAGCCCTTGATGACCTCCAAATCAATGAAGCATTGGCACCTAGGCATACCAGGTCACTTGTTCACACCCTATCTTCTCAGGTCTTTGCTAATAAAGGGGTTCCACATAGGTCGAGATAAGGCAGAACATATTTATGTCCCTATAATAAGCCATGACAGATTGTTTTCGATCGAATTACACAGAACAAATAAATCAGCAGATCAGAAAGCAATACTTTCAATATTGTGTGAGCTCATCAAGATTCTTTGACCCTGAACTTGTGCAGCCATTCCGTCAGACTCCTGCTCTATGTACGGCGGGAGTCCATTGCTATGGTCAGAAACCTAATCCTAGCCTTAAGTGAGAGTATCCAGAGAGACCTTGTAGGAGGGGAGCCTCCAACCTGTCGTAGGTTCAAGTCCTCTCCAGCGACTTGAGCACAAAATATAGGCTGACAATTTAATGCAGTACTGAGGGAGCGCTGCACTGTGCCGTCTTTCAGATGAGACATTAAACCGAGACCCTGTCTGCCCTCTCAAGTGGACGTAGAAGATCCCGTGGCACTATTTCAAAGAAGAGCAGGGGTGTTCTCCTCAGTGTCCTGGCCAACATAATACAGAATATCTGGTTTTACATTAAAGCAGAATATCTGGTCATTTATTTCATTGCTGTTCGTGGAACCTTGTGCGCAAATTGACTGCCATGCCTTTAACACAGTGACTACACTTCAAAAGTACTTCATTGGCTGTAAAGCGCTTTGGGACGTCCTGAGGTCATGAAAGATGCTACATCTTTCTTTCTTCTTAAAAGTCTGTCAGTGTAAAGAGGGCACAGAGATTCTAAGTTGGGAGTTTCTGTGCCCCAGCCCTCAGTTGGAATCTAGTGTGTGAACGGTCTCACAAGGCACACCCGCCTGATCCTTGTGGAACTGGGGGGGGCCCACCTCGGGGGGGGGTCTCGGAGGCTTGAGCCCTCCCAGGAACCCCATGGGTAAGCCAGCTATAGTTGCCTTTTTTTAATGGGGGTCTTTTGCTATAGAGCCACCCACCAGGAAGAAGTGCCGGAATCTCAAAGTGGGTCACTGTGGGATCGATTGCCATTCGATTTTGTTTTGGTGGGGTCCACATACAGCCTTGGAGTGCTCGTACCCCAGCTTTCTGCTGGCATGTAAAAAGGGGCATATCTGGTTAAGAAGATGGTTAAGCAGAAGATTTAACAGAGGTATTCAAAATTATGAGGGGTTTTGATAGAGTAAATAGGGAGAAACTGTTCCCACTGGCAGGTGGGCCACTAACCAGAGGACACAGATTTAAGGTAAATAGGCAAAAAAAAGAGGGGAGATGAGGAGAATCTTTTTTCACAGCGAGTTGTTATGATCTGGAATGCGCTGCCTGAAATGACAGTGGAAGCAGATTCAACAGCAACTTTCAAAAGGGAATTGGATAAATACTTGAATGGGCAATATTTGCTGGGGAGTGTGGGACTAATTGGATCGCTCTTTCAAAGAGCCAGCACAGGCACGATGGGCCGAATGGCCTCCTTCTGTGCTGTATGATTCTCTGATCTGGTGGGAATTTTCAGGGGCGGGGGGGATCCAGGGCAATTCCCCCCACCCTCTCTCATACTGATGTCGGAGCGGAGGGAGCAAGCAGAAAAAGCGGCCATCTCGCTCCGTTGCAGTTTTACCATGGCAACGACTGGTCCTGCTGGTGGCCCCAGGCTTGACTTCCAATTCCAAGAAGGAACAAAAGCCCTAGCTCAGACTTTCTTACAAATTAATACAGGGGCAGACCATGGATCCATCACGTGTATATTCTAATCTATCTCACTCTGAAAAAGAAACAAATATCTACACGTTTAAATGCAATCTGTCTGAATCTTTGTGGTCATGAATCTCACTCAGAGCATTTCCCTACCGGTGACAGCTCTGAAGCATCTATGTGGAATTCAGTTGCATATTTCCTGTGCATCTGTGGGTGAGGCAATATCTTGATAAACAGCCTATCAGCTTGACATCATTTGATAGCTGTGTGTCAACAGCATCGTGTTCCGCAATATTTGAGTGGTGAACTCTATTTCAATTATGCGGGCAGGTTTCTGCAAGCAGCCACAGACGTTTTGTATAATTATTTGAGAGCCTTGGTTGGGAGCAGCTAGTTTGTTGTCCTGATCCTTTTTTAATTTGCAAAGTCAGTTCAAAAACTACTGGCTTCAATTCAATTGCAGAGGATTTTGAACTAATTAGAATTTACACTGTGTATCCAAAATCCAACAACCAACTGGGTTTTGGAGTGTTTCATTTATTCTTGCTGGGAAGGAAAGTAATTAATCCCTATCCTGTGCCAAGTTTTCTCAGTGTATGTGGTGTGCACGTGTGAGCTAAGCCTGACGAATTAAATGCAATACAAATAAATTCAACACTCTCTGGGATTATTATGGCTTCGTTTCCATCAGCAGTCAATTAAGTGCATTTGACTAGTTAAAGCCAACCACACTGCCATTGCACACAGTTAGGAAAAGTTAAAGAAGGAAAGACTTACATTTCTATAGCGCCTTTCACGACCACCGGACATCCCAAAGCGCTTTACAGCCAATGAGGTACTTTTTGAAGTGTAGTCACTGTTGTAATGTAGGGAACGCGGCAGCCAAATTACGCACAGCAAGCTCCCACAAACAGCAATATGATAATGACCAGATAATTGTTTTTTAGTGATAAATATTGGCCCAGGACACTGGGGATAACTTCCCTTGCTGTTCTTCGAAACAGTGCCATAGGATCTTATACGTCCAGCTGAGAGGGTAGATGGGGGCCTCGGTTTAACGCCTCATCCGAAAGACTGCACCTCTGACAGTGCAGCACTCCCTCAGCACTGCACTGGAGTGTCAGCCCAGATTTTTGTGCTCAAGTCTCATGGAGTGAGACTTGAACCCACAACCTTCTGACTCAGAGGCGAGAGTGCTGCCCACTGAGCCACGTCTGACACTTTGTTGCGATGGTCAGTGTAAAGGAGGCTTCTCATTAACTATAGAAGTCCAGAAACTCCATACCGGACGATTACTAACATGTCTTGCTGAAATGATGTAACGTGATCGATGTTAGCACAGATAGAGCGTGTTCAGAGGCAGAATCAAGCTGTGCTACAAATCACTGCCAGGTCTGGTCTGATCAATTACACGATAAAAAGGTGTTAAAGGCTACATTAAGCAGAAAGGAGTGACAGGTACTCGGAATAACAAATTATTTATTTTTATGCTTCAGTCTCTTTCCTGACTTGATAGCTAACATTTTGCGAAATCACTGGCTAAATTAGACAGTTTAATACAAATGCCAAAACTTCTTTCCTGATGACAAGCGTATCGTATTAGTAACAAAAGAGGAAAGTGGAGTGGAAGATAACCACTTCAAGGATTGCATATGATAGCAACTGCTCCCATATTACAGACCTGGCTTGTTCTTCGGGATGTTTTTTTCCTATTATTTCAAACCGCGCTGTTTTGCTAAGGACACCTGTAAATCACAAATCACCTCACCTCGTCGGAGGTCTGCGCTGTGCATGCATTGCACTCTCTCTCAGGTGGACGTAAAAGATCCCATGGCACTATTTCGAAGAAGAGCAGGGGAGTTATCCCCTGTGTCCGGGCCAATGTTTATCCCTCAACCAACATCACAAAAACAGATTATCTGGTCATTATCACATTGCTGTTTGTGGGAGCTTGCTGTGCACAAATTGGCTGCCGTGTTTCCCACATTACAAGAGTGACTCCACTTCAAAAGTACTTCATTGGCTGTAAAGCGCTTTGAGATATTCGGTGGTCGTGAAAGGCGCTATAGAAATGCAAGTCTTTCTTTTTTCTCTGCACTTGGACAAATTCAAGGAATAGTGTCAGCTGTGGCTCAGTTGCAAGTTCTTGTTGCCTCTGAGTCAGAAGGTTGTGGGTTCAAGTCCCACTCCAGACACTTGAGCACAGAAATCTAGGCTGACACTCCCAGTACTGAGGGAGTGCTGCACTGTTGGAGGTGCTGTCTTTCGGATGAGATGTTAAACCGAGGCCCCGTCTGCTCTCTCAAGTGGATGTAAAAGATCCCATGGCACTATTTCGAAGAAGAGCAGGGGAGTTCTCCCTGGTGTCCTGGGCCAATATTTGTCCCTCAATCAACATCACTAAAACAGATGATCTGGTCATTATCACGTTGCTGTTTGTGGGAGCTTGCTGTGCATAAATTGGCTATGCGTTTCCTGCATTATAACAATGACTACACTTTAAAAGTACTTACTTGGTCATGAAAGGCGCTATATAAATCCAAGTCTTTCTTCCTTCGAGTTCGCGGGGAAGGGTTGCTCAAGTCACTTTGGAAGGTGTTTATGATTTCACTAGAATCTTTCTGCATTTACTTACTCGGTAGCTGCCCATAGTGACGAGGGGAAACCATTCATAAGAAATAAGAGCAGGGGTAGGCCATATGGCCCCTCAAGCCTGCTCCGCCATTCAATAAGATCATGGCTGATCTTCAACTGCAACTCCACATTCCCGCCCGATCCCCATATCCCTAAAGTCCAAAAATCTACCTATCTCAGCCTTGAATAGACTCATGATGTGGAGATGCCGGCGTTGGACTGGGGTGGACAAAAATGAGAAGTCGCACAACACCAGGTTATAGTCCAACAGATTTATTTAATTTTACAAGCTTTCGGAGCTGTCGCTCCTTCGTCAGGTAAGTTAGCAATGAGAGAATCTCCCAGAATTCACAATTTAAACCCAGACAAAATCTATTCACATTATTCGCTACAACAAAGAGCACAGCCAAGACAATGAGATGTGTCCCAGGGGGTCCAACGTGTCAAACCACCTGCTGGCTGCATATCCTGTCAATTTGTGTTCTTGTGTTAGCCTTTTTAAAAAAAAAACCCAAAAAAAACCCCCAAAAAAAACACCTGGGAAGACCGGCCATGATGTCAAGTCACGTTCTGTATCGTGACATGAACCCGATATCGCGATTGAGGCCATCCTCATGAGTGCGGAACTTGGCTATCAGTTTCTGCTCTATGATTTTGCGCTGTCGTGTATCTCGAAGGCCGCCTTGGAGAACGCTTACCCGCAGATCCGAGGCTGAATGCCCCTGGCTGCTGAAGTGTTCCCCGACTGGGAGGCAACCCTCCTGCCTGGCGATTGTTGCGCGGTGTCCGTTCATACGTTGTCTCAGTGTCTGCATGGTCTCGCCGATGTACCATGCTCTGGAGCATCCTTTACTGCAACGTATCAGGTAGACAACGTTGGCCAAGTCACATGAGTATGTACCGTGTATCTGGTGGGTAGTGTCCTCACGTGTAATGATGGTATCTGTAGCCAGCAGGTGGTTTGACACGTTGGACCCCCTGGGACACATCTCATTGTCTTGGCTGTGCTCTTTGTTGTAGTGAATAATGTGAATAGATTTTGTCTGGGTTTAAATTGTGAATTCTGGGAGATTCTCTCATTGCTAACTTACCTGACGAAGGAGCGACAGCTCCGAAAGCTTGTAAAATTAAATAAATCTGTTGGACTATAACCTGGTGTTGTGCGACTTCTCATTTTTGAATAGACTCAGCATCCACAGCCCTCTGGGGTAGAGAATTCCAAAGATTCATAACTCTCCAAGTGAAGAAATTCCTGCTCATCTCAGTCTTAAACGGCCGACCCCTTATCCTGAGACTATGCCCCCTAGTTCTAGACACTCCAGCCAGGGGAAACAATCTCTCTGCATCTACCCTGTCAATCCCCCTCAGTATCTTATATGTTTCAATGAGATCACCTCTCATTCTTCTAGACTCCAGAGAGCATAGGCGCAATCTCTCCTCATAGGATAACTCTCTCATCCCAAGAATCAATCAATTCCCAGTCACCTAATTCAGTAAATTAACTGAATTGTTTTCAGTACTCGCAGTCAAAAATCCTTAGAGGACAGTCACAGAAAGACCAGAATCAGTGAGACCAGTTACTATTAGCCCTAACAAACTTGATTCACAATTTACAGAATACCAAAACAATGGCAGTAGCAATGTTTGAAATAAATTTAGCGATTCCCATTTCATCATTATACTTTTGTTACGATCTTTGTCCTTCTTGCTTGAAGCATTTGGCCTCTGCTGGGGTCAGCTCCCTCCAAGCACCTCATTTTCTTTTTATATTTGTACCTGGGATGTGGGCGTCGCTGGCGAGGCCAGCATTTATTGCCTATCCCTAGTTGCCCTTGAGAAGGTGGTGGTGAGCTGCCTTCTTGAATCGCTGCAGTCCGTGTGGTGAAGGTACTCCCTTCACTGTTAGGGAGGGAGTTCCAGGATTTTGACCCAGAGACGATGAAGGATCGGTGATATAATTCCAAGTCAGGATGGTGTGTGACTTGGAGGGGAACTTGGAGGTGGTGGTGTTCCCATGCGTCTGCTGCCCTTGTCCTTCTAGGTGGTAGATGTCGCGGGTTTGGGAGGTGCTGCTGAAGAAGCCTTGGCGAGTTGCTGCAGTGCATCTTGTAGATGGTACACACTGCAGACACGGTATGCCGGCGGTGGAGGGAGTGAATGTTTAAGGTGGTGGATGGGGTGCCAATCAAATGGGTTGTTTTGTCCTGGATGGTGTTGAGCTTCTTGAGTGATGTTGGAGCTGCACTCATCCAGGCAAATGGAGAGTATTCCATCACACTCCTTACTTGTGCCTTGTAGATGGTGGAAAGGCTTTGGGGAGTCAGGAGGTGAGACACTCGCAGTCATCAGCGAACATCCCCATTTCTGACCTTATGTTGGAGGGAAGGTCATTGATGAAGCAGCTGAAGATGGTTGGGCCTAGGACACTGTCCTGAGGAACTTCTGCAGCGATGTCCTGGGGCTGTGATGATTGACCGCCAACCACCACAACCATCTTCCTTTGTGTTAGGTATGACTCCAGCAAGTGAAGAGTTTTCCTCCTGATTCCCATTGACTTCTGTTTTAATAGGGCTCCTTAATGCCACACTCGGTCAAATGCTGCCTTGATGTCAAGAGCAGTCACTTTCACCTCATCTCTGGAATTCAGCTCCTTTGTCCATGTTTGGACCAAGGCTGTAATGAGGTCGGGAGCTGAGTGGTCTTGACGGAACCCAAACTGGGCATCGGTGAGCAGGTTATTGGCGAGTAAGTGCTGCTTGATAGCACTGTCGATGACACCTTCCATCACTTTGCTGGTGATTGAGAGTAGACTGATGGGGCGGTAATTGGCCGGATTGGATTTGTCCTGTTTTTTGTGGACAGGACATACCTGGGCAGTTTTCCACATTGTTGGATAGATGCCAGCGTTGTAGCTGTACTGGAACAGCTTGGCTGTGATGGTGTTCGCGTGACATTGCTGCTTTTGTCCTTCTCATTGGTAGAGGTGGCAGAGCTGGGAGGTGCTGTTGAAGTAATGCATGGTGAGTTACTGCAGTTCATCCCATAGATACAACAACAGCAACAACTTGCTTTTATATAGCGTCTTTAATGTAGTAAAACGTCCTAAGGCGCTTCACAGGAGAGTAATCAGAAAAAAAGTGACACCGAGCCAAAGAATGAATTATGACAGGTGGCCAAAAGCTTGGTCAAAGACGTATGTTTTAAGGAGGGTCTTAAAGGAGGAGAGTGAGGTAGAGAAGCAGAGAGGTTTAGGGAGAGAATTCCAGAGCTTAGCGCCCAGGCAGTTGAAGGCACGGCCACCAATGGTGGGGCGAAGGAAATGGGGGATAGACAGGAGGCAGAGAGAAGATATAGTCAAGATCTCTGGAGATCTGCATTTTGGGAGGACTAACAAGGCAAGGGAATACACAATGAATGGTAGTATCCTAGGAAGGACAGAGGATCAGAGGGACCTTGGTGTGAGGTGATGCATTTTGGGAGGACAAACAAGGCAAGGGAATACACAATGAATGGTAGGACCCTACGAAGGACAGAGGATCAGAGGGACCTTGGTGTGCATGTACATAGATCCCTGAAGGCAGCAGGACAGGTAGATAAGTTGGTTAAGAAGGCATATGGGATACTTGCCTTCATTAGCCGAGGCATAGAATATAAGAGCAGGGAGGTTATGATGGAGCTGTACAAAACGCTAGTTAGGCCACAGCTGGAATACTGTGTGCAGTTCTGGTCGCCACACTATAGGAGGGATGTGATTGCATTGGAGAGGGTGCAGAGGAGATTCACCAGGATGTTACCTGGGCTGGAGTGCTTCAGCTATGAAGAGAGACTGGACAGGCTGGGGTTGTTTTCCTTAGAGCAGAGAAGGCTGAGGGGGGACCTGATTGAGGTGTACAAAATTATGAGGGGCATAGATAGGGTAGATAGAAAGGAACTTTCCCCCTTAGTAGAGGGGTCAATAACAAGGGGGCATAGTTTCAAGGTAAGGGGCAGGAGGTTTAGAGGGGATTTGAGGAAAAACTTTTTCACCCAGAGGGTGGTTGGAATCTGGAACTCACTGCCTGAAAGGGTGGTAGAGGCAGGAACCCTCACAATATTCAAGAAGCATTTAGATGAGCACTTGAAACGCCATAGCATACAAGGCTACGGACCAAGTGCTGGAAAATGGGATTAGAATAGACAGGGCTTGATGGCCGGCGCGGACACGATGGGCCGAAGTGCCTCTTTCTGTGCTGTATAACTCTATGACTCTATGAGAAGTAGGCTCATGGGACTCGAGTGGGAGATTAAGAAGCCTCCTCAGTCACATCTTAGTCCTTTGGCTGGGCAGTTCATTGCTGTTGCTCAATGTCAGGCAGCTGGTTGTCTGATTGTCCTTTTGAGGTTTAACCTTGTCTGATGATGTCATTCACCTTGTTGTTATTTAGGTGTGGCATTTGCAGAGAAGGAGTTGCCTATTTTAAATAAACCAATAGGCTTGCCCCAGTGTCTTCCTGGTCAGTGGTGACCTCCCAGCATGCTGATGGTGGGGGCTCGATGAAGTTGGTGCCACTTAAGGTCAGGGGAAGGTGGCTGAACTTTTTTGGTGGAGTTGGCCATTTTCTGGCACTTATGTAGCACAAATGATAAGCCTCGCTGTCCTATTCTCAGGCTTGTAGTTCGTTTTTGACCCACGAATTACAAGGGAAATAATTAATGAATCACCCAGAAGCTCTTACATTAAATAAGGTCTTGATAAGCAGGGAGGTGAAAGGTTACCGGGGGAAGGCGGGAATGTGGAGTAATCAGATCGGCCATGATGTTATTGAATGGCAGAGCAGGCTCGAGGGGCCGACTGGCCTACTCCTGCTCCTAATTTGTATGTTCGTATGTAAGGTCGTTTATTAAAGGAAAAGAAGAAGCGAGAAAAGAAGACAAAAACGCTTATTGATTTAAATGGCAATACAATGCCCTTCTTAGTCTACCTGGCAATACAATGCCCTTCTTAGTCTACCTGGCAATACAATGCCCTTCTTAGTCTACCTGGCAATACAATGTCCTTCTTAGTCTACCTGGCAATACAATGTCCTTCTTAGTCTACCTGGCAATACAATGCCCTTCTTAGTCTACCTGGCAATACAATGCCCTTCTTAGTCTACCTGGCAATACAATGCCCTTCTTAGTCTACCTGGCAATACAATGCCCTTCTTAGTCTACCTGGCAATACAATGTCCTTCTTAGTCTACCTGGCAATACAATGTCCTTCTTAGTCTACCTGGCAATACAATGCCCTTCTTACTCTACTCTTAGCAATAAAGATGCTCTAGCAATACAATGCCCAAATATGTTCTAAGTAATTGGTCATAAAATCACCCTGAAGTGGCCAGCTCCTGTTGATCGCAGCTCTCTCCCTCCGACGGTCGGTCGGGTTCCCTTCTTGTTGACTGCAGCTCTCCTTCCGACCTCTTGACTGCAGTAACGAAGTTACCTTCACAGCTTCTTTTATACCTTTTTCCTTTCAATGGTGGACAGGATATTACATTGCCAAGGCCTCATTGACCTATCGATGATAGCCTTAGATCATTATAAACCAATAATATATTGCGGTTTTTGTTTAAAACTTAAAGTTAAAGCCCGCATGTGAAGACCACAGTAACAGTTGATTGGCTGGATAGCTCACGCAAATCTCAGCTGTCTAGCTGGCAAACTTTCTGATAAGGATTGTTTATTGAAGAGGCCCATTGAGTTCTGTGTTATCTCGTCAAGGCCTAATTCCTCATTGTTTACATAGACGTCTCCTTTAGCTACACAATGTCTTTGTTCCTTCTTGATAGCACCGTCTGGTTTCGCTGCCCTGCCACAGCTCAGCAGGCTCCAATGTCCAGCCCAAAAATTGTGTAAAAGAGTTTCTCTTCCTTACAAAATGTTACCTGCTACTTGTGAGCCCAGGCTGAATGTTGTCCACTAAATCAATTATAATCATGTAATTCCTAGATTTGTTTCCAAAAATCACAAGGGCAAAAAGAAAAACTTGAGATTTTACAATTCAATTATCTTCTGATGGCAATGAAAGACACTCACCTTGAATTTGTCGCCTATGATTGATTGTTGATCTTGTCTGGGTCCCAAGCTTCTGATACCGAGAGCAAAGATAGCTGCTCGCCATCACCGATTTTAATCGCTCCACCATTTGCGGCCGTGCCTTCAGCTGCCGAGGTCCTAAGCTCTGGAATTTCCTTCCTAAACCTCTCCGCCTCTCTAACTCGCTCTCCTCCTTTAAGACCCTCCTTGGAACCTACCTCTTTGACCAAGCCTTTGGTCACCTATCCTGATATCTCCTTATATGGCTCAGTGTCAAATTCTGCTTGATAGCACTCCTATGAAGCCCCTTGGGACGTTTTACTTCGTTAAAGGCACTTTATCAATGCAAGTTGTTTTTGTAGACTTTGGCTACCAACCAGGAAGTAGGTAATCACAACCTTAGTGTCCCAGTGCATACATGACCATGTTGCCCTGGTGTTTCACAGCTTAATTATTTTGATTTGTTATCTTGCAGTGGCTTTCAACATCTCATGATTAATATCTAAAAATATAGGAGCCAGAAATCCAGGACCCTATTGGATCTCTCTCCCTCTGTAAGTCAGGAGGGAGTGAGGCGGAAGGGCTGGATAGACCAGGTCCTGGCCTTCCCGGCCAGTTTCCATGGGAATGTCTGTTCCCCGCTAAACAAGGTCACCCGTAGACGCATATGCTGATAGGGCGAGATGAAGAAGGGTGGGAGGAGACTGGTGTGGAGTATAAACGCTGGCATGGACCAGTTGAGCCGAATGGCCTGTTTCTGAGCTGTCAGCGGGGGTGAGGCCAGAGAGAGGGAACTCCCCAGCTGGGAGTATCCTCCGCCCCTGCCTGAGAACCGACCAGCAGGCTGGCGTATGTGGAGCCCCCATTGGTGGTCCGAGAATGGGATTTGGCTCCGAATCCCAAAGCATTGTCAGCAAGAACATTTTTTTCTGTGCCATTATGAAGGGGGGCAATGGGCAACAGAAGATGATGTTTCGGGGTGGGGGGGGGGGGGAAGTGGGGCAGCCACCCCAAAGCTAGCAGCCTCCACTATATTTTTAGCCTCCCCTCATCTGATAAATGCCCATGAGCCACCTCTGGTAAAGTGGCCCCGCCCCGCCCGCCATTGATACGGAAATCATTCCAGATCCTAACAACTCGCTGCATAAAGAAAAGTTCTCCTCATCTCTCCTCCGGTTCTTTTGCCAATTATCTTAAATCCGTGTCCTCTGGCTACCGGACCCTCCCACCAGTGGCAACAGTTTCTCCTTCTTTACTCTACCAAACACTCGCATGAATTTGAACACCTCTAATTAAATCTCCCCTTAACCTTCACTGCTCGAAGGAGAACAATCCCAGCAATGTTCCTGCTTTTTTTTTTACCTGTTGATGGGGTTGACAGCATTTCTCTCATCGCCGCTTGAGGTAAGTTTTTGCTCCCCAATATTTTTTATTGTTCCTTTGCTGCAGTGGGCAGCTCGTGATGTTAAATGGCTCTGTGTCTGCGTGTGATACAAAAGGGCCTGCTACTATTTAGTGAAACATATGGTTTAAGCAGAGTCCTCCCAAACTTAATCACTTGTATTTGGAAGGGTCTCATTAATCAAAGCTTAAGTGTTGTAGATCAGAATTTTCCATCCTGCGTACCTGCTATTTACACTACTAATTGGAAATTGCACTTAACAACCCGACAATTATCTCTCAGTCAAATCCATGGTTAATTTGATATGTGGGGGAGAACATTAAATAGTATTATCAATATAAAAATTAAGGTTGAGGTTGGCAAGAGAAATGGGAGATAGATTACCTTGTCAACTAGAGGATGACCTTTGCAGCAAAGTCAAAAAGTCTTTCATAACCAGTGGAAGTTTGCGAACATTTTGCTATTTTGATGATTAATAAGGTTGGACTTGTCCCATATTACTACATGCTGCAAAATTCTACATAAAGAGTTTATTTTTGCAATCTATACTATTTGTGTGGCCAGAATAACTGCTGAATAAACTCCATTGAATAACCTGCTCTCCAGAACACGTCCGCCAATCAGCCCCTGCTCCCATCCCCCAACATGGCTGGTATAAGTTCATTAATGAGGAACGTCAGTGTCGAGGAACATATTTTCATATAAAGTACCTACTCTCTTGTCTAATATAATCTGCGTTTGAAACCTAACATTGAAAGTAATCAGCACTCAAAGGGCTTTTCTATCGACACCGGAAGGCATGGCTTCAACTGAAGTTGGAACCAACTTGTTGGGTTTAAAGCTGCTGCCGCTGGGTTTTGCCCTTGATTAAAGAATGCGACAAAGTTCAGTAGGGAAAAGTTTAAAAATAAACCATCCTGCACAGCACAACTGCAGGGAACTCAGTGCCTCTCCAGCTCTCTCGTTGCTCCTTTAAAACCCTCCTTAATACCTACCTGTTTGACAAAGCTTTTAGTCGCCCTTCCTACTATTTCCTTCTTTGGCTCTGTGTCAATTTTTGTCTGTTTACGCTCTCTGAGAAGTGCCTTGGGACGTTTCACGACCTGAAAAAATCTAGGCTGACACTCCCAGCGCAGTACTGAGGGAGCGCTGCACTGTCGGAAGTGCCGTCTTTCGGATGAGACGTTAAAACGAGGCCCCGTCTGCTCTCTCAGGTGGACGTAAAAGATCCCCTGGCACTATTTTGAAGAAGAGCAGGGGAGTTATCTCCAGTATCCTGACCAATATTTATCTCTCAACCAATATCACTAAAACAGATGATCTGGTCATTATCACATTACTGTTTGTGGGAGCTTCCTGTGCGCAATTGGCTGCCGCGTTTCCTCCTTACAACAGTGACTACACTTCAAAAAGTAATTCATTGAAGAACTTAGCTTCAAAAGGTCAATCAGATGTTCAGAGAAAAGCATCAGGGATGATTTTGGTAACTAGCTCTCTACATTACAAAGAGACATTCACAAAACTGACCTTATTTTCATTGGAGAATGGAAGATTGCAAGGGCACATGATCCAGCTCTTTAAAATGCTCAGAGACCTAGATGATAGGTAGATTTTACGAATTAGTGCTCCCAGGATTCATTTTGTAGTTAACAACATTTAAATTCCAGATTTCCACTAGCCTATGTGTGCTAAAAGTGCTTCCTGATTTCTTTCCAAAAATTCCTAGCTCTCAGTTTAAGATTACGCCCTCTTGTTCTGGATTCCTCCACCTCCGCCTCTGTATTTATCCTATCAAATCCCTTTATCATTTTAAAGACCTTGATTAGATCACCCCTCAACCGTCTAAACTCAAGGGAAAACAAATCAAGTTTATGCAACCTGTCCTCATAATTTACCCCTTTAAGCCCTGGTATCATTCTGATGAATCTGTGCTGTACCCACTCCAAGGACAATATATCTTTCCTGAGGTTCAGTGACAAAACTGAGCGAGTACTTTAGATGGGGTCTGATCAAGGCTCTGTACAACTGAAGCATCACTTCCTCCCAGTTGTATTCCAGCTCCGTTGAGATAAAGGCCAACGTACCATTAGTCTGTTTGATTATTTTTTGTATCTGTGCACGAGCTTTTAGTGATTTGTGTACATACATAGCTAAATTCTTTTGCTCCTCCACAGCTCGTAGTCTCTCACCATTAAGAAGATATTCCAATTTGTCTTTTTCCAAAGTGGATGACCTCACACTTCCCCACATTGTACTCTATCTGCCATAGCTGTGCCCACTTACTTAGTCTGTCTATGTCCCTTTGTATCCTGCAACTTCCTGTGCCTCCTAACTTGGATATACAACTGCCTATTCCTCCATCCAAGTCATTGACATCTTTGGTGAAAAGCCGAGGCCTCAGTACAGATTCCTGGGCAGAGAAGGAGAGACACACACACACGCACATTGAGACTGAGGCGGACAGGTCAATCTTTTCCTCATTCTACTTTTATTTCTTTAAAACAAAATTGAATTTTGAAAGCAAACAAAGCATCGTTAGGGGAAACAGATAGTAAGGGAAGGTAGGAGAAAGGGGTGAGGAGAGTGAGGGGGACGCGAGCTCTGAGGGGAATTGAGTTGGGGGGAGTGGGTGAATGGACTGTTAAGGATGAGGTGAGTAACAGCAGAGCAAGGAGGAGGGGAGGATAAAGTGATTGAGCAGATAGTACAAAGAGGAAAAGGCAAGGTAGTGACGGGAGTAAGAGTGTGGTAGGAAAGGGAATGGGTAGTAGGAAGGTGGAGGGGTAGGAGATGCAATGGGATCGAGGGAGTGGGAGGGGGCTGGGGGGTAATGAGCATGCATGATTCGCAGCAATGAGAAAGGGAGTAACCAAATGGTTCCTTTTCCCCACAACCTCCATCACAAAAGCAGCCTGCAGTTGCTAGTGGCTCCATTCCCCACCGCACCAGAACACCCACCACCTCCCCACTGAAAGGAGAGAAGAAGAAGACAGAGAGAAGCAGAAAGAAGAGGGAGGAGAGGGAGAGGCAAAATGAGTTAAGGGGAGAGAAGAAGAGGAGAAAAGAAAGAAAGAAACGAAGAAGAGGAGAGACAGAGGAAACCAGCAGCATGAAGACATCGGAGAGAGTTGCCATATTCTCCCACGTACCATGTACTACGGGAGATTAGCCAGTGTACATTTAAAATACATGTGAAAGGTGTCCTGATTGCTTTGTTGGCGAAAGAAAGGAAGAACTTGCATTTCTATAGCGCCTTTCATGACCTCAGGATGTCCCAAAGCGCTTTACAGCCAATGAAGCACTTTTTGAAGTGTAGTCACTGTTGTAATGTAGGAAACACGGCAGCCAATTTGCGCACAGCAAGCTCCCACAAACAGTAATGTGATAATGACCAGATCATCTGTTTTAGTGATGTTTGGTTGAGGGATAAATACTGACCAGGACACCGGGGAGAACTCCCCTACTCTTCTTCAAAGTAGTGCCATGGGATCTTTTACGTCCACCTGAGAGAGCAGATGGTTTAACGTCTCGTCTGAAAGACGTGCCGTGCAGTGCACTCGGGTGGCTGAGGGAGGGGAAAAAAAATCAGCTCGGGCTTCCACTCCTGATCACTAGCCACTGGCACCTGAAGTGAGCCTGATGAGGACAGGATCGGACTGGGTTGTAATGTCCCTCCTGGTCAATGCTCGCTCCTAGGCTCACACATACAGCATGGCCACTTAGATGAGGTACTGGGAGGGAGCTGGCCCCAGCAGAGACCACATCCTTCAAGCAAGAAGGACAAAGAAAGTTAGCAACAAAAAAAAAGAGACATAGGCTAAAAGTGCCGCCAAGCTAATAAGAAACTTAAACCTAAGAACAAAGGAGACTTATAAACTAAATACAACAACAACAACAATGTGTAGTTATATAGCGCCTTTAACGTAGTAAAACGTCCCAAGGCGCTTCAGAGGAGTATTATAAGACAAAAAATTTGACACGGAGCCACATAAGGAGAAATTAGGGCAGATGACCAAAAGATTGGTCAAAGAGGTAGGTTTTAAGGAGCGTTTTAAAGAAGGAAAGAGAGCTAGAGAGGCGGAGAGGTTTGGGCAGGGAATTCCACAGCTTAGGGCCTAGGCAACAGAAGGCACGGCCAGCGATGGTTGAACGATTATAATCAGGGATGCTCAAGAGGGCAAAATCAGAGGAGCGCAGATATCTCGGGGGGTTGTGGGGCTGAAGGATATTACAGAGATAGGGAGGGGCGAGGCCATGGAGGGATTTGAAAACAAGGATGAGAATTTTGAAATCGAGGCGTTGCTTAACTGGGAGCCAATGTAGGTCAGCGAGCACAGGGGTGATGGGTGAACGGGACTTGGTGCGAGTTAGGACACGGGCAGCCGAGCTTTGGATGACCTTACGTTTACGGAGGGTAGAACGTGGGAGGCCAGCCAGGAGTGCGTTGGAATAGTCAAGTCTAGAGGTAACAAAGGCATGGATGAGGGTTTCAGCAGCAGATGAGCTGAGGCAGGGACAGAAACGGGCGATGTTACGGAGGTGGAAACAGGCGGTCTTAGTTATGAGCTCATTTCAGGGTCAAATATGACACCAAGGTTGCGAACAGTGTGATTCAGTGTCAGACAGATGTTAGTAATAATATTATACCTAGTGTCGACTATACCCTCCAGTCCCATGCGGTGCCCACCAGTTGAGGAATACTCACACGTACTGGCAGACACCGCATGCCCCTCCAGGGCCACTCAGGCACAGACAAGACTGCGGAAGAGAGGAGGGCAACCAGAGCCTGGAGGAGACCCATGAGGAAGTCCTCCGAATTAACCACTCCCCTCCGTACCAGGTGGCCAAAGATCAGGAGCGTGGGACTGAAGTGCAGCCAAAAATTGAGGAGCAGCCCCTTTAAATAATGGAACATAAGAATATAGTGGGGGAAAAATTGAGTCGCGCCCCCTTTGGGGCGCTAACTTCGCCGGGGCAGTACTTTTAGCGCCCCATAAAAATTATCGCCCCCGCGCCGGAAATTGAGTGGTTGCGCCCCAAGAGGGAAGCGGGGCGTTACTGGAAGCACCCCGCATCCCTCTTGGGGCGCTGCGAGTCAATATCATGGCGCTACGTGCTGCAGCGCCAGGCACTGCGGCACGTCGCACCGCAGTATTGCAGGCCTTCCTCCCCTTCTTAAAGGGGCGGGGCCTTGCGCAGCGCGAACCGGGGCCCAGCTGGGTCCCCGGGGATCGGGAGTGCCGGCAAACTAGCCCGGCACTCAAGAGAAGAGCCGGGCTCTTGGAGCGCAGCCGGCACTTCGCGGGGGGTGCTTCACGGGGGCCGGGGACAGCAACGGGGGCAGGTGCTGGCAGGCGGCCAGCAACAAAAATGGCCGCCCTCCACCTCCCCTTTAACCAGCGCTGCCCCGGCCGCAGGTAGGCCCCCCTGACCCCGTCGGACACAGCGTCCGGTGGTAAGTCAAGGGACGCTACCGAAGATCGCGGCCGGAGCGCGAGCGGGGCACTGCGCACGGCGATGACGTAATCGCCGGCGGCGCAGCGCCACAGGGTGCTACCGGTTGGCGCCGCCGCTAACCTCCCGCTGAATTTCGCGGGAGGCGTGGGCGGCGCCGCACCCGGGTGCTAGTTGCTTTGCGCCCCATTAGCGCCCTCTTAAGGCGCTAACGGGAGGCGCAAACCAACTGAATTTTTCCCCAATAAATAGGAGCAGGAGTTGGCCATTCGGCTCCTTGAGCCTGCCCTGCCATTCAATAAGATCATAGCTGATCTGATCTTGGCCTCAACTCCACTTTCCTGCTCTCTCCCCATAACCCTTGACACCCCTGTAGCTCAAATATCTGTCTATCTCCGCCTTGAATATATTCAATGACCCTACCTCCACAGCTCTCTGGGGTAGAGAATTCCAAAGATTTACGACCCTCTGAGAGTAGAAATTCCTCCTCATCTCCGTCTTAAATGGGCGACCCTTTATCCTGAAACCGTGCCCCCTAGTTCTAGATTCCCCCACGAGGGGGAAACATCCTCCCTGCATCTACCCTGTCGATCCCCCTCAGAATCTTATACGTTTCAATAAGATCACCTCTCATTCTTCTAAACTCCAATGAGTATAGGCCCAACCTGCTCAACCTTTCCTCATAAGACAACCCCTTTCATCTCATGAATCAACCTGAGGAAGAGGGGTTGCAACCTCTCGCATGCAACATAGACATGAAAACACGGACTCATTCAGGCTGCAGAAATTGCAGGCAACCTGGGCGGTCGTAAAATAGCTTGAAAACCGTGCAACACTCTCCACCCCAGATCTCCAATGGAGCAGGGGAGGACTCCCGCCTAGAGAGCCCTCCATCGTGGAACCCTCCCCACTCCGCCGGATGGCAAGAGGGGAACATCAAGGCGTGTCTGAGTGGATGATGAGGGAGAGGAAGTGGAGAGTGTGCAATAGCCGCCTGCACAGGACTGATCTTTTTAAAATTCATTCACGGGATGTGGATGTCCCGATTTACTGCCCATCTCTAATTGCCCTCAAGAAGGTGGTGGTGAGTCACCTTCTTGCATACAACTCAGGGGCTTGCTGGGCCATTTCAGAGGGCAGTCAACCACATTGCTGTTGGCCTGGAGTCACATATAGGCCAGACCTAGTAAAATAACCATAATGATTAATAGTAGCTTTTTTTTAAAGCTCCAGATTTATTTAATTATTTTGAATTTAAATTCCCCACAGTGGGATTTGAACTCATATACTCAACAAGTGTGAGGCCAGGCTTACTGGATTACTAGTCCAGTAACATAAGCCATATGCTATCATAACCCCTGATCTCTTTTTAACTGATTCTGGTCTCTGACTGATTCTGGTCTCTCACTGATTCTGGTCTGTGACTGATTCTGGTCTGTGACTGATTCTGGTCTCTGACTGTTCTGGTCTGTGACTGATTCTGGCCTGTGACTGATTCTGGTCTGTGACTGATTCTGGTCTGTTACTGATTCTGGTCTCTGTCTGATTCTGGTCTGTGACTGATTCTGGTCTGTGACTGATTCTGGCCTGTGACTGATTCTGGTCTGTGACTGATTCTGGTCTCTGACTGATTCTGGTCTGTGACTGATTCTGGTCTGTGACTGATTCTGGTCTCTGTGACTGATTCTGGTCTGTGACTGATTCTGGTCTGTGACTGATTCTGGTCTGTGACTGATTCAGGTCTGTGACTGATTCTGGTCTGTGGCTGATTCTGGTCTCTGACTGATTCTGGTCTGTGACTGATTCTGGTCTGTGACTGATTCTGGTCTCTGACTGATTCTGGTCTGTGACTGATTCTGGTCTGTGACTGATTCTGGTCTCTGTGACTGATTCTGGTCTGTGACTGATTCTGGTCTGTTACTGATTCTGGTCTGTGACTGATTCTGGTCTCTGACTGTTCTGGTCTGTGACTGATTCTGGTCTGTGACTGATTCAGGTCTGTGACTGATTCTGGTCTGTGGCTGATTCTGGTCTCTGACTGATTCTGGTCTGTGACTGATTCTGGTCTCTGACTGATTCTGGTCTGTGACTGATTCTGGTCTGTGACTGATTCTGGTCTGTGACTGATTCTGGTCTCTGACTGATTCTGGTCTGTGACTGATTCTGGTCTCTGACTGATTCTGGTCTCTGACTGATTCTGGTCTCTGACTGATTCTGGTCTGTGACTGATTCTGGTCTCTGTGACTGATTCTGGTCTGTGACTGATTCTGGTCTCTGTGACTGATTCTGGTCTGTGACTGATTCTTGTCTCTGTGACTGATTCTGGTCTGTGACTGATTCTGGTCTCTGTGACTGATTCTGGTCTGTGACTGATTCTGGTCTCTGTCTGATTCTGGTCTCTGTGACTGATTCTGGTCTGTGACTGATTCTGGTCTCTGTCTGATTCTGGTCTCTGTGACTGATTCTGGTCTGTGACTGATTCTGGTCTGTGACTGATTCTGGTCTGTGACTGATTCTGGTCTCTGTGACTGATTCTGGTCTGTGACTGATTCTGGTCTGTGATTGATTCTGGTTTGTGACTGATTCTGGTCTCTGTCTGATTCTGGTCTCTGACTGATTCTGGTCTGTGACTGATTCTGGTCTGTGACTGATTCTGGTCTCTGACTGTTCTGGTCTGTGACTGATTCTGGCCTGTGACTGATTCTGGTCTGTGACTGATTCTGGTCTGTTACTGATTCTGGTCTCTGTCTGATTCTGGTCTGTGACTGATTCTGGTCTGTGACTGATTCTGGCCTGTGACTGATTCTGGTCTGTGACTGATTCTGGTCTGTGACTGATTCAGGTCTGTGACTGATTCTGGTCTGTGGCTGATTCTGGTCTCTGACTGATTCTGGTCTGTGACTGATTCTGGTCTCTGACTGATTCTGGTCTGTGACTGATTCTGGTCTTTGACTGATTCAGGTCTGTGACTGATTCTGGTCTGTGACTGATTCTGGTCTCTGACTGATTCTGGTCTGTGACTGATTCTGGTCTCTGACTGATTCTGGTCTCTGACTGATTCTGGTCTCTGACTGATTCTGGTCTGTGACTGATTCTGGTCTCTGTGACTGATTCTGGTCTGTGACTGATTCTGGTCTCTGTGACTGATTCTGGTCTGTGACTGATTCTTGTCTCTGTGACTGATTCTGGTCTGTGACTGATTCTGGTCTCTGTGACTGATTCTGGTCTGTGACTGATTCTGGTCTCTGTCTGATTCTGGTCTCTGTGACTGATTCTGGTCTGTGACTGATTCTGGTCTCTGTCTGATTCTGGTCTCTGTGACTGATTCTGGTCTGTGACTGATTCTGGTCTGTGACTGATTCTGGTCTGTGACTGATTCTGGTCTCTGTGACTGATTCTGGTCTGTGACTGATTCTGGTCTGTGATTGATTCTGGTTTGTGACTGATTCTGGTCTCTGTCTGATTCTGGTCTCTGACTGATTCTGGTCTGTGACTGATTCTGGTCTGTGACTGATTCTGGTCTCTGACTGTTCTGGTCTGTGACTGATTCTGGCCTGTGACTGATTCTGGTCTGTGACTGATTCTGGTCTGTTACTGATTCTGGTCTCTGTCTGATTCTGGTCTGTGACTGATTCTGGTCTGTGACTGATTCTGGTCTGTGACTGATTCTGGTCTCTGACTGATTCTGGTCTGTGACTGATTCTGGTCTGTGACTGATTCTGGTCTCTGACTGATTCTGGTCTCTGACTGATTCTGGTCTCTGACTGATTCTGGTCTGTGACTGATTCTGGTCTGTGACTGATTCTGGTCTCTGACTGATTCTGGTCTGTGACTGATTCTGGTCTGTGACTGATTCTGGTCTCTGTGACTGATTCTGGTCTGTGACTGATTCTGGTCTGTGACTGATTCTGGTCTGTGACTGATTCAGGTCTGTGACTGATTCTGGTCTGTGGCTGATTCTGGTCTCTGACTGATTCTGGTCTGTGACTGATTCTGGTCTTTGACTGATTCAGGTCTGTGACTGATTCTGGTCTGTGACTGATTCTGGTCTCTGACTGATTCTGGTCTGTGACTGATTCTGGTCTCTGACTGATTCTGGTCTCTGACTGATTCTGGTCTCTGACTGATTCTGGTCTGTGACTGATTCTGGTCTCTGTGACTGATTCTGGTCTGTGACTGATTCTGGTCTCTGTGACTGATTCTGGTCTGTGACTGATTCTTGTCTCTGTGACTGATTCTGGTCTGTGACTGATTCTGGTCTCTGTGACTGATTCTGGTCTGTGACTGATTCTGGTCTCTGTCTGATTCTGGTCTCTGTGACTGATTCTGGTCTGTGACTGATTCTGGTCTCTGTCTGATTCTGGTCTCTGTGACTGATTCTGGTCTGTGACTGATTCTGGTCTGTGATTGATTCTGGTTTGTGACTGATTCTGGTCTCTGTCTGATTCTGGTCTCTGACTGATTCTGGTCTGTGACTGATTCTGGTCTGTGACTGATTCTGGTCTCTGACTGTTCTGGTCTGTGACTGATTCTGGCCTGTGACTGATTCTGGTCTGTGACTGATTCTGGTCTGTTACTGATTCTGGTCTCTGTCTGATTCTGGTCTGTGACTGATTCTGGTCTGTGACTGATTCTGGTCTGTGACTGATTCTGGTCTCTGACTGATTCTGGTCTGTGACTGATTCTGGTCTGTGACTGATTCTGGTCTCTGACTGATTCTGGTCTCTGACTGATTCTGGTCTCTGACTGATTCTGGTCTGTGACTGATTCTGGTCTGTGACTGATTCTGGTCTCTGACTGATTCTGGTCTGTGACTGATTCTGGTCTGTGACTGATTCTGGTCTCTGTGACTGATTCTGGTCTGTGACTGATTCTGGTCTGTGACTGATTCTGGTCTGTGACTGATTCAGGTCTGTGACTGATTCTGGTCTGTGGCTGATTCTGGTCTCTGACTGATTCTGGTCTGTGACTGATTCTGGTCTGTGACTGATTCTAGTCTCTGTGACTGATTCTGGTCTCTGACTGATTCTGGTCTGTGACTGATTCTGGTCTTTGACTGATTCTGGTCTGTGACTGATTCTGGTCTGTGACTGATTCTGGTCTCTGACTGATTCTGGTCTGTGACTGATTCTGGTTTCTGTGACTGATTCTGGTCTCTGTGACTGATTCTGGTCTCTGACTGATTCTGGTCTGTGACTGATTCTGGTCTGTGACTGATTCTGGTCTCTGTGACTGATTCTGGTCTCTGTGACTGATTCTGGTCTGTGACTGATTCTGGGCTGTGACTGATTCTGGTCTGTGACTGATTCTGGTCTCTGTGACTGATTCTGGTCTGTGACTGATTCTGGTCTATGTGACTGATTCTGGTCTCTGTGACTGATTCTGGTCTGTGACTGATTCTGGTCTCTGACTGATTCTGGTCTCTGTCTGATTCTGGTCTATGTGACTGATTCTGGTCTCTGTCTGATTCTGGTCTGTGACTGATTCTGGTCTGTGACTGATTCTGGTCTGTGACTGATTCTGGTCTGTGACTGATTCTGGTCTCTGATTGATTCTGGTCTCTGTGACTGATTCTGGTCTCTGACTGATTCTGGTCTCTTTGTGAATATCATTTTGTCAAAGATTGACCTTTTGGTGAAAACTGAATGCAGTTGTGCTCATCTTCTGTAACATTTGGTGACTGCGGGGATGGTTCCTTCTCATCACTGTGGGCAGCCACAGATTAAGTGAAGGAACAATAGCAGATGAATATAGCTCACGAGAAAAGAACACCTGGATGGCAATTGAATTATATATTCTCTGACCGTGAAAAACTGATTTGAGGAAGCTACTCGTAATTTTTTATGTCACTAATCAGTAGACCCTAGAAAATATCCAAGCTTACTTTGACGATTTCTCCCAGCCCCGCAATCTCTACCACCTAGAAGGACAAGAGCAGTAATGTCATGGGAACGCCATCACCTCCAAGGTTCCCCTCCAGGCCGTACACCAACCTGACTTGGAAATATATTGCAGTTCCTTCATCGTCACTGGGTCAGAATTCTCCAATTCCCCGCAACATCATGGGAGCAACTTCACCACATGAACAGCAGCGGTTCGAGGCGAAAGCCCACCACCACCGCCATCTCCGGGCAACCAAGGATGGACATTAAATTAAATTTAAAAAAAAAATGTTGTTGTGTTTGTTCCAGCTTCCAAAAAACTCGGGTGAAAGATGCGCATAGACGTCTTTCACCAATAGAGCTATGATCCACTGGGTATACAGTGTGGACTGACTGACACCAGCATCCTGCATAGAGTCAGTAGAGTAAAAGTTGACTCATATTAACTGTAACTTTCTATGATTCTATATTCATTTCACTGTTACTAATAAAACTGTGTTAATAACAGATGACAAATCAGAATCTCTATAGAGTTCCTGACAAGCGCCGGTATTGATTTGTCCGCCAAGCCAAAATTACCTGCCACATCGCAATTCCCTTTGAGCTCCAGTAATTCAGTCTATTTTGCTTCAAGGATTCAGTGTCCTTCTCTGGATCCAACATCCTCATTTTCATCCATAACTGCTGCTGCACCCTGTCGCACTTGAACTGCGAGAGAAAGTAATAACATTTTCGGGATGTATTTCTAGAGATGTGACTCATACGTAAAGGAGGTGGTGTTGAAGTTGTGTGCCTGGCCTTGGTGAGACCTCATCTGGTGCATTGTGTTCAGTTTTGGTCTCCATATTACAGGAGAAATTAAGAGGTAGAAATTGGACCTGGTGGCGCCCTTTCTGCAGGTGTAAAACAGGCACAGCACGGGCTAATTTCGTGGACCAACTTCCCACATCCAAAGTACGCCTGAAAGACTGACCCGATATTGGGTCGGGCCATTTTTTTTTTCAGTCGTCCCTGACGACCGCCTAAAACAAGCGTTAGGCCCCTTACATATGTAAACGAGGGCAACTGTTTTGGCTCTCCTCTGGCAAATTGGCCACTGACGAGTGGAACGGGAGGCGGGCCAGGATTCTTCCGCGGCGACCAACAAAAGGTGAGTTCTTTTTTTTTAATTCAAAATTCGTTCCTGTGTAGCAGAAGAATTTCTGGAATTATTTACGAAACAGTTGGATGCCACAGTGGGTGAGACTGTGGGGTCTTTCCAGATGGATGAAACTAGGAGAGACTGAATGACATTTCTCATCTTGTGTTGATCTTGTGAAATGATTCTGTACAAATGCTCAATGCTATTTCAACAGAGGTATTAACCTACTTATTATAAATATGTTGTTTGCATACCAATATTCCATTGTGTAATTTTAAGGCCGGGGATATTAATCAAATCGTCCAACCCACACTATTCGACGTTCCCTGCTGTCTTCCATAAATAACTTACCCATCACCCTAGCAACAGAGGAACCATTGTGTTCTGCGGAGCATTTGATCATCTTTGTCTGTCCTCATCTTTATAACCTTCATTCTTTCTCTCCTCATCCAGTTTTTTTTCTTCAACCTTTTTTTTCTGTATCTTCTGCTGAGAGGAACTGATGAGTCTCTTTTGGGTACGGTTTCACACACAGCACCAACTCTCTTGCAGAAACGGTCATTCTTCCTGTCTGAGCCTGCACAATGAATGCTGATGGGATACTTAACAATGGACGGCATTGTACTCGAGCTCAACGCGTAGCGTTTGAGAGTGGATGCATTGCCACCATCGATCCCTTTAAGCCGCGCAGCCGCGCAGCTGTCTCGAGGTCCCGCGCAGCCGGCTTTACAATGCAAAAAAAAACCGCGCACGTGCGGAAGTTCGAATGGGCCCCGCAGCCCGTTAAAGGAGCTTTGTGGCCCCCCCCAAAAAAATTAGGGGGAACATTAATTGCCACCACCCCCCCGCCCCACCCACCACTGAGATCAATTCATTCAGCACAAATCTGCAACTAACCCTGGGACCTTGCGTGGTAACACACACGATAGTACTCTCAGTCCCATTCTTATCCATCTCTTTCTCAAATAAGCTAATGCACACCACATTTCGCACGCTCATTTTGTGGCACAATTAAAATCTTTTAACCTCACAAGAGACTTTTCAGTTCACACTCTAGTTCTGTAATTGCAGTCCATCAAAATAGATTAATCGGCCTTTCATCTGATTGCTGTTTGTGGGACTCTGTTGTGTGCGAAATGGCTTCTGCATTTGCGTACATAAGATTCAGCTCACTTCAAAGTAATTCACTCTATGTGGAGTGCCTTGAAACGTTTCTGATGGACGGGATAATGTGCGATATAAAGGCAAGTTCTTGCTTTCTAAGTTACATAATCTATTTAAAAGGAAAAGTCTTGCATTTGTATAGCACCTTTCACGACCTCAAGACGTCCCAAAGCACTTTACAGCCAATGAAGTACTTTTTCGAAGGGTAGTCACAAGTAGGAAACGCGGCAGCCCATTCGCACACAGCAAGATCCCACAAACAGCAATGTGCTGATGACCGGATAATCTGTTTTAGTGATGTTGGTTGAGTGAAAAATATTGGCCAGAGCACCAGGGGGAGCACCCCTGCTCTTCTTCGAAATAGTGCCATGGGACCTTTTATATCCTCCAGACGGGTTTAACGTCTCATCTGAAAGATGGCACCTCCGGCAGTGCAGCACTCCCTCAGCACCTGCACTGGAGCGTCAGCCTAGATTTTATGCTCAATTCTCTGGAGTGGGTCTTGAACCCACAACCTTTCAATTATATTAATCTCCCTTACACAAATCATCTGACCACATAGCTTTGCAACATTCATTGACTAGGTTTAACAAAATTATAAAGCTGTTCAAAAAAAAAGTTTCCAATTTTTTTTTACACATTCTCCACAGAGGAAATCTTCCCCACTATAAGCAAAAGTGAGAAATTTAGCATCGACTTATACAAGGATTGAAATAATCTGTTTTAAAAAGAAAATACTTGACGTGATTCCAGTCCTTGATTAGCCTTGTTGATGACATAAGAACATAAGAACATAAGAACATAAGAAATAGGAGCAGGAGTAGGCCAATTGGCCCCTCCAGCCTGCTCCGCCATTCAATAAGATCATGGCTGATCTGATCCTACCCGCCAATCTACTATCACAGAACCATCTCCTGAACCTAACAGAATTGGACACATGAAATAGGAGCAGGATCAGGCTACACGGCCCCTGGGCCCGCTACGCTACCCACAGGGCCATGACCGATCCGAACCTAGACTCATGTCCAAATTCCTGCTCGCTCCCCGTAACCCTTAATTCCCTTTACTTCTAGGAAACTGTCTATTTCTGTTTTAAAGTTATGTAATGATGTAGCTTCTACTGCTTTTTGGTTCATTTTGACTGGGTACTTGCTACTTAAAAGGAAAAGTCTTTCATTTATATAGCACCTTTCACGACCTCAAGACGTCCCAAAGCGCTTTACAGCCAATTAAGTGCTTTTTCGAAGGGTATTCACAAGTAGTCAATGATGGTCAATAATTGCACACAAAATAGTATCCATTCATTGTGCATTAAGTTTCAGATTTCCTGTTTCAATGAACATTGCCTTGTGTTTATCCACATTATAATCCACCTCCCATTCCTTATCCCATCCACTTAATTTGTCCAGGTTCCTTGGAATTAAAAAATTTTTTTTTTAATTCATTTATGGGATCAGGCAATGGCAGTATTTATTGCCCATCCCTAGTTGCCCTTGAGAAGGTGGTGGTGAGCCGCCTTCTTGAACCGCTGCAGTCCATGTGGTGATGGTACTCCCACAGTGCTGTTAGGTAGGGAGTTCCAGGATTTTGACCCAGCGATGATGAAGGATCGGCGATATACTTCTAAGTCAGGATGGTGTGTGACTTGGAGGGGAAGTTGGAGGTGGTGGTGTTCCGGTGGGCCTGCTGCCCTTGTCCTTCTAGGTGGTAGAGGTCACGGGTTTGGGAGGTGCTGCCGAAGAAGCCTTGGCGAGTTGCTGCAGTGCATCTTGTAGATGGTACACACTGCAGCCACGGTACGCCGGTGGTGGAGGGAGTGAATGTTTAAGGGGGTGGATGGGGTGCCAATCAAGTGGGCTGCTTTGTCCTGGATGGTGTCGAGCTTCTTGTGTGTTGTTGGAGCTGCACTCATCCAGGCAAGTGGAGAGTATTCCATCACACTCCTTACTTGTGCCTTGTAGATGGTGGAAAGGCTTTGGGGAGTCAGGAGGTGAGACACTCGCCGCAGCATACCTAGCCTCTGACCTGCTCTTGTTGCCACAGTATTTATGTGGCTGGTCCAGTTAAGTTTCTGGTTAATGTTGACCCCCAGGATGTTGATAGTGGGGGATTCGGCGATGGTATTGCCATTGAATGTCAAGGGGAGGTGGTTAGACTCTCGTTTGTTGGAGATAGTCATTGCCTGGCACTTCTGTGGCGCGAATGTTACCTGCCACTTATCAGCCCAAGCCTGAACGTCGTCCAGGTCTTGTTGCATGCGGGCATGGACTGCTTCATTATCTGTGGAGTTGCGAATGACGCTGAACACTGTGCAGTCATCAGCGAACATCCCCATTTCTGACCTTATGTTGGAGGGAAGGTCATTGATGAAGCAGCTGAAGATGGATGGGCCTAGGACACTGCCCTGAGGAACTCCTGCAGTGATGTCCTGGGGCTGTGATGATTGACCTTCAACCACCACAACCATCTTCCTTTGTGCTAGGTATGTCTCCAGCCAGTGGAGCGTTTTCCCCCTGATTCCCATTGACTTCAGTTTTACTGGGGCTCCTTGATGCCAGACTCGGTCAAATGCTGCCTTGATGTCAAGGGCAGTCACTCTCACCTCACCTGTGGAATTCAGCTCCTTTGTCCATGTTTGGACCAAGACTGTAATGAGGTCGGGAGCTGAGTGGTCTTGGCGGAACCCAAACTGAGCATCAGTGAGCAGGTTATTGGTGAGTAAGTGCAGCTTGATAGCACTGTCGATGACACGTTCCATCACTTTGCTGATGATTGAGAGTAGACTGATGGGGCGGTAATTGGCTGGGTTGGATTTGTCCTGCTTTTTGTGGACAGGACATACTTGGGCAGTTTTCCACATTGTTGGATAGATGCCAGTGTTGTAGCTGTACTGGAGCAGCATGGCTAGAGGCGCGGCTAGTTCTGGAGCACAAATCTTCAGCACGATAGCCGGGATGTTGTCGGGGCCCCTAGCCTTTGCTGTATCCAGTGCGCTCAGCCGTTTCTTGATATCACGTGGAGCATAGAAGCATAGAAGCATGGAAGATAATAGCAGGAGTAGGCCATTCGGCCCCTCGAGCCTGCTCCGCCATTTAATGAGATCATGGCTGATCATCCAAATTCAGTACCCTGTCCCTGCTTTCTCCCCATATCCCTTGATCCCTTTAGCCTTAAGAAATATATCTATCTCCTTCTTGAATATATTTAATGAATTGGTCTCAACTGCCTTCTGTGGTAGAGAATTCCACAGGTTCACCACTCTCTGGCACAATTTTGAAGAAGAGCAGGGGAGTTCTCCCCAGGGTCCTGGACAATATTTATCCCTCAACAATCATCACTAAAAAAAAGATTATCTGGTCATTATCTTGTTGCTGTTTGTGGGAGCTTGCTGTGCGCAAATTGGCTGCTGCATCTCCCTACATTACAACAGTGACTACACTTCAAAAGTACTTCATTGGCTGCAATGCATTTTTAGACGTCTTGAGGTTGTGAAAGTTGCTATATAAATGCAAGTTTTTTCTTTAGTGGCTATGGTATTGGGTCAGCCTTGTTTTCAAATCCCTCCATGGCCTCACCCCTCCCTATCTCTGTAACCACCTCCAGCCCTACAACCTTCCGAGATCTCTGCACTCCTCCAATTCTGGCCTCTTGCGCACCCCCGATTTTAATCGCTCCACCATTGGCGGCCGTGCTTTCAGCTGCCTAGGCCCTAAGCTCTGGAATTCCCTCCCTGAACCTCTCTGCCTCTCTACCTCTCTTTCCTCCTTTAAGAAGCTCCTTAAAACCTACCTCTTTGACCAAGCTTTTGGTCACCTGTCCTGATAACGCCTTCTGTGGCTCGGTGTCAAAAATGGTTTTATTGATAATCGCTCTTGTTAAGTGCCTTGGGACTTTTTGCCACGTTAAATGCGCTATATAAATGTAAGTTGTTGTTTTTGTTGTTAGTAACCCAGAGGTTGCAAGTTCACATCCCACTGTGAATTTGAATTTAAAAGACCTGGTAATTTGTGGATTAGCACCGGGAAATACACCCGTACAATCTGTTGGGCTGTCATTAAAAAAAAAAATTGAGTTACCAGTATCCCAAGAGCAAATAAAATAAAAAACTGAAGCCATTAGAGTTTTTGATAAAGTCTAAAATAGGTTGCATTTGATTAATTAGCAATTAGCTTTCCATTACAGGAAAGATGTGATTGCACTGGAGCGGGTGCAGAGGAGATTTACGAGGATGTTGCCAAGACTGGAGAACTTTAGCTAGACTTAAATGAGGTGTATAAAATTATGAGGGGCCGAGATAGAGTGGACAGGAAGGACCTATTTCCCTCAGCAGAGGGGTCAATAACCAGGGGGCATAGATTTAAAGTAATTGGTAGAAGGATTAGAGGGGAGTTGAGAACTTTTTTCACCCAGAGGTCTGGAGCTCACTGCCTGAAAGGGTGGTAGAGGCAGAAACCCTCATCACATTTAACAAGTACTTGGATATGCGCTTGAAGTGCCGTAACCTACAGGGCTACGGACCAAGAGCTGGAAAGTGGGATTAGGCTGGATAGCTCTTTTTTGGCCCGCACAGACACAATGGGCCGAATGGCCTCCTTCTGTGCCGTAAGCTTCTATGATTCTATTAAGCAGCACAAGATTTTATCACTTTCAATATTTGAAGTCTCTGTTAGGATTTATGTGGTGAAGCAAATCACAGGATTGATTTTTTTTCCCCCACCCCAAGTTTCCTGTTTCCTTCCTTTTCCTTCTCTCCCATCCTCCTCTCTTTAACGACTCTTTGCTGGTTCCACAGGCACTGACACCACCCTGCAGCATCTTGCCACAGTGGCCACGCTCCACATGTGACCCTTGACAGGCTGTGTGCTCGCACTCAACACCCATACATAGGCAATTGCCGCGTGGGTTGCTGGATAGCCACCAGTTGCATAAATCTTGCCGAATCTCCCCATTCCTAGGGTGCAGGGACCGACTGCACGATCCGTGCCATCACTCTGACTGAGGTCAACTAAAGTGAGAAGTCGCACAACACCAGGTTATAGTCCAACAGTTTTATTTGAAATCACAAGCTTTCGGAGCTGCTGCCCCTTCGTCAGGTGAAGTGAAGAAATACAAATCGGCAAAGCATATATAGACAGAGAACAATGCCTGTGCAGCGTACAATGTCAGACGACTACAGTTAATCTTTCTAACTGCCTTTTATCACACCTCGGCAGAGAAACAATCAGGTCTGGTGTTGTGCGACTTCTCACTTTTGTCCACCCCAGTCCAACACCGGCATCTCCGCATCGAGGTCAACTAAGGCAGCACAGACTGGGAATCGAGCCTGGGATCTTCCTGAACTTTACCGCTCAGTATTCAGCTGCCCTTAATACGACTTTATAATATTCATTACAAAAATGTGACAGAAACTATAAAGTTAAGAAAGGGAATAAGATCTCGGTGGGCTCATAAAAAATGCCTTATTTCCAGGCAATTGATTGCTTTGTATCTTTCAGTGCTATTTTAATAGCTCCCAGACTAACTTTGCACCATTTTAAATGATGACTTATATTAATTACAAGACAATTATAACATCTGTCATGTAATTCATCACACAACCCTCACTTTCCCAGTGCAATTCTTTCATTGACTGTAAAATGAAGAAATCTTTAAAAACAAACTGCATTGTTGGAACGTGTTTAATTGATACAAAGCGTTCCTTATTTTGATGATATATATTTCTGCTCAATCAGGCTGAAGGATGTCAGTGCTGGGGAATGGAACCTTTTTCCATATCTCTCACTAAATGTCAGCACTAAGAACTCCCAGATCAGGTATAGCAGAAGTTAGAATACAGAATAAATGGTCTCCTTATCTAAGGAAGGATATACTTGCCTTGGAGGCGGTGCAACAAAGGTTCACTAGATTGATTCCTGGGATGAGAGGGCTGTCCTATGATGAGAGATTGAGTTTAGAAGAATGAGAGGTGATCTCATTGAAACATACATTCTGAAGGGGATTGTCAGGGTAGATGCTGAGAGGTTGTTTCCCCTGGCTGGATTGTCTAGAACTAGGGGCATAGTCTCAGGATAAAGGGTAGGCCATTTAAGACTGAGATGAGGAGGAATTTCTTCACTCAGAGGGTTTGGAATTCTCTGCCCCAGAGGGCTGTGGATGCTGAGTCTTTGAGTATATTCAAGGCTGAGATAGAAAGATTTTTGGACTCTAGGGGAATCAAGAGATATGGAGATTGGGCGGGAAAGTGGAGTGGAGTTGAGGTCAATGATCAGCCATGACCGTATGACCTACTCTTGCTCTTATTTCTTATGTTCTTAATAAAGCTCGTGCTACTTAATTGCATAAAGACCGTCCCTACTGTACCAGTTTGAATTCCTATTTCCAATTTCCTATTCCTTTTACAATGTTCTCCATAATTTTTTGGGGGCCGCGTGGCCCCTTTAACGGGCAGTGCGGCCCATTCAAAAGTCCGCGTATGCACAGTTTTTTCAATTTAAAATCCAGCTGACCGACTGCGTGGGACCCTTGGAGCACTGCGTGGGACCCTTGGAGCACTGCGTGGGACCCTTGGAGCACTGCGTGGGACTCTTGGAGCACTGCGTGGGACCCTTGGAGCACTGCGTGGGACCCTTGGAGCACTGTGCGGGACCCTTGGATGACTGCGGGCGCAGCTTAAAGGGAACATTGCCCTTTTAGTCATAATTCATTGGCCACTCTGTGCTGTGGATTTGTATTCACTAGAATTTACCATAAAACAGCATCAATTTCCTTTCACTTTGGGGCCTTTGTGACCATTAGAGAGGGCTGGAGTTGAACTCATGTCTCTCACATTCCATTACCAGAGGGGAGATGACGAGAATTTTTTTTTAATGCAGCGATTTGTGATGATCTGGAACGCGCTGCCTGAAAGGGTGGTGGATGCAGATTCAATAGTAACTTTCAAAAGGGAATTGGATAAATACTTGAAAAAGCAAAATTTGCAGGGCTATGAGGAAAGAGACTAATTGGACAACTCTGCCAAAGAGCTGGCACAGGCACGATGGGCCGAATGGCCTCCTTCTGTGTTCTCTGATTCTATGATGTCCCAACAGTATCCCCACCCTCTGGTTGCATGTAAAATTTTCTTTAATGCCTGGAATTAAGTAGTTTCGTTAAGAGTATTTGTAAGCTGGCATGCATTCATACATTCGATTCAACCAATGCTTCCATTCCCGATCTCTGTGCAGTGCCCCCTGCTGGAAAAAATGCCTGCGTGTGGACATTGGTCGTGCATCGACTGGGACGCCCCTCATAGTCAAATAGCAAAATAGCATGCTGAGGTTCTTTGGCTATGCTCACACCTGACATGAATATTTCAACAAGGTAATGGAGAATAGCTGGTGCCCAAGGAACTGTACCCCAGCATGGGTTAGCACCTTTCAAGGAGGGGGAGTGAGAGATTTAATATTATATGTAGCTGCCCATTTTGTTGCACTGTTGCCTGCCATTGTGACACCTGTCTCCAAGGTGAAAAGTAAAAATCAGCCACACATTTGCACGAGAGAACACCTCACAATCGGATCTAGGATTCCCAGAATTGGAAATAACAGCAGAAAATGCGGGAAACACTCAGCAGGTCAGGTAGCAACGAGGAGAGAGAAACAGAGTTAGCGTTTCGGGTCGAGGACCCTTCGTCAGAACTGGAAAAGGTTAGAGAAGTAACAGATTTTTAAGCAAGTGTGGGGCAGGGACAGGGAGGAGGGGAGGAAAGAACAAAAGGGAAGGTCTGTGATAGGGTGGAAGGCAGGAGAGATTAAGAGACAAAAGGGATGATGGTGCAAGGCAAGAGGAGATGGTAATGGGACAAGTTAAGAAACAAAAGATGAGTCTAGATGAGCTGTAAATAGCGATGGCAGAATCATCAACAGCTGCCAGATGAGAAAAAAGGGGAAAAAAAATATAGGGGACGAGATTATATTCTGAAATTGTTGAGCTCGATGTTAAGTCCAGAAGGCTGTAAAGTGCCTAATCTAAAGATGAGGTGCTGTTCGTCGAGTTTACGTTGAGCTTCGTTGGAACAGTATTGGAGTCTATTCTGATCATTGTACCTGATAGCGATTTATGAATGGAAGTGGAGAACATACTGATACAGTAATGATGTTCTGCTCCTCAATGGTTTTCGTGCACTTTATAAATATAATAAATTGTAATATTTACTGAATATACTAATGACATTGATTGGTAGAAAATCAATACTGCACCAACTTCAGATAGATGATATCTAATGAGAGTGCCAAATGGCTGTAAGGCGATGATAGATATGATTGGAACAAATGTGTATTGTAATGCCATTATTATATTGTGGTTCAAACAGTCAATTTACAAGCTTTTGTGCAGGCAGAAAAATAGCCGTATTGAGTGTCAGCTGGTGGTGGTGGCGTCAATATAACGTTGTCGAGATATTGATCCTGAAATAGTGTTCATTTTTTGGTGGAAGGGTGGTAGGCGGAGGACAGTCACGCAAGCTACTTTGAAATGAAAATGACCGAAGGCACAAGCATAAGAAACAATCAAATCCAGTGGGGTTTCTGGGAGTGGCTCCACAAACCAAGGCACCATCTCCCACCATCTGTTGCCGCACTTCATTGTACTTGATAGGTGCAGGCCATGGCTCAGTTATTAGCCCTCTCGCCTCTGAGTCGGAAGGTTGTGGGCTCAAGCCCCACTCAAAAGACTTGAGCACCACATCCAAGCCGACACTCCAAATGCAACACTGGGAGCGCCGCACTGTCGGAGGTGCCGTCTTTCGGATGAGACGTTAAACCGAGTCTCCGCCTGCCTCTCAGGCGGAGAGAAAAGATCTATTCAAAGAAGAGCAGGGTATCCTGGGCAATATTTATCCCTCAATCACCATCACTAAAACAAATGGGCTAAAAGTTCAGGGGCTTTATGGCACCCATTACTGGCAAAATGTAACAAAAAGACGGTGGCGGGTTCTGCGGCCTCCGCCATTTTCTGAGGTCCGGCAGTGCTGCCAGTAAGAGCGATGGCCCGGCAAATTTACATTAGGAAGAGGTGATGTCTGCACGCCGACTTAATGTCACCTTGGCAAACTTGGACCTTAGCGTTGAGTTCAGCGCTGTCCGAAGCTCGCCATGAAATCCCAGCATTCAGCAGACTCACAGAGGCCCTGTCAGCACCTCTTAAAGGGACACACACATCTTTCAGGTAAGATTGCATTTGAGCTTTTGGACTGGATTCTTTTCATTTGATTGAAATAGTGGCTTGCTGCAATACATGTTCAAAGTTATTTAAGTGTGTCGGGAGTGCTGCTGGACGCTTGCAATGGGGAGAGAGAAACAGGGTTCACGTCTCAGGTCAAGATGCTGCCTGACCTGCTGAGTATTTCCAGTATGTTATGCTTTAATTTCAGATTTACAGTATCTGCTCGCAGAGGGAAGAGGAAGAGGCAGAAGAGGAAGAGGCCGAAGAGGAAGAAGCCAAAATAGAAGAAGCCAAAGTGGAAGAAGCTGAAGAAGAGGATGCAACCCAGACAGCCCCTTTCTGGCCGGGATATCTGGGATGTAATCATCCGCCTGCGGTATCCAATTCCCCTTTCAACATTAGTCTCACACTTTACCTTCCCTCTGTTACTGACCATCACAGCATCCTCTTGGTCACAATGCTGAAATAAAAGCCACCACAAAGCAAAATTTCCAATCCAACTTTATACATCCATCCATCCAATATGACATACAGAAATCAACTCATCACCCGTATGCATTCCCTTAGTGACTGTCTTGTATGTGCCTTTACCTATCCTACTGATGTCATGCAGTACTACCCCAGTGGCTGCAGCATGGCTGGTGGAAGGCTGCTGACTTTCAGTGGGGGACACTGCAAATGGCCTTGCTGGTGGACCTTGAGGAGCTTGTGGCTGGGAGTGTGAATTCAAGTGATGGTGTTTCTTCTTCTTCTTCTTCTTCTTCTTCTTCTTCTTCTTCTTCTTCTTCTTCTCTCTCCTCTCCCTCTTCTTGGTCAACCACTGGCTGGGCAGGCTGCATTTCTTGGGTGTGTGAAATGAGGAAGGCACAAGGTTGGAATTGTGGTGAGGGGAGGGCAGGAAAGCAAGAGGTGCATGCAAGAAGGAGGTTAGCATATGAGGATACCAGCGTCTTGTATCCTTTCTGCCCCACCGCTGGCCAATGGTTGAGCTATGCCCCTGTCAAAAATGGCCAGCACCATCTCCTCCAAGGGGGTGAGGTGAAGCTATGAATGGGAGGTGTGCCTCGTGATTGTTACAGATTGTTGGTAGGTGAGTGATTGGAGGGTGGGGGGGGGGGGGGAGTCGTGCATTGAGTAGCGTGTGAGGCTAATGATTCAGTTGGTAGGAGACGGCTTTTGAAGATGCATTCACTGACCTTGACCACTGGTCTGAGGTCATGAAGCTTCTTTGGGCACTGGAGCCAGGTGGTGGGGACGACACTGCTGGCAGTGAGGGTCTCGGTGATGTGGTTCTACATCGTTCTTTCTGGAGGGCCTCCTGGCCCCTGCGGGTAGAGGACCTCTCTTGCAGTGTTGACCCCTGCACAAAGCTGGAGTGCTGCGTGCGAGACCCTGGGTGCCCCTTCCCTGGCTCGATGAGCCATTTGTGATAGTGCTGAAGCATTTTTCCATTTTTTGAGGTGTGGAAGGGAATTCAGCTTTAAGAGCTGGTGATTCCCATTTGGGACTTCTTTTTAATTTTTTTAAGGCAGTAAGGGCTGAAAACTACATTTTTTTTACTTGATTTTTATTTTTATCAGTTCAGAAGGCATTGCCCTTTTAATGCATTGCCCTTTTAATGTCCCACAATGCTTATAGTGAACTCATAGCCTCGCTTCCAGAGGCTGTTGGAAGATGGAACGCTGCTTCTGGACGGCAACTTCGCTACCGATGCCTGCATTAACACCACCGGGGGGGCGTCACATGGTGAGTGAGGGCTGGGCTAAAAATCTTTAGTCCCCAGCGCAAATTTTTCCCTTCTATCGCTGCGACCATTTTCAGCGGCCGTTAACCCGAGGCCGCGGTGACACCGGCAACTTGCGTGCCGCAGTCCAATTTCGAGGCCGTTATCTGGTCATTTATCTCATTGCTGTTTGTGGGAGCTTGCTGTGCGCAAATTGGCTGCCGCGTTACCTACATTACAACAGTGGCTGCGCTTCAAAAACACGGTAAACCGCTTTGGGACCTATTGAGGCTGGGAAAGGGGCGACATTAAAGCAAGTTCTTTCTTTTACTTCATATCAGGTTATTTTTAATTTTTGAGGAAGGAGGCGTTCCATTTTATAAGCTCGGTCGGTCTGAGTTGTGGCGGAGGCATTGCTTTGTGTAGCCCACATCTGCCAGCTGAAGCTATTTTAGTCCAGCTTCTCAGAATAGCACAAGCTGCTTCCACATCAGCCGGAGAGGCTGGCTGAGCAGTGACCTGCAGCCTTGTACACAGTTGACCCTACTATTTGTGTCAGGCCTAAATGAAGGCTGGGAATCTCTTTGATTCATTGCAGTAGACTGCTGAAGGTCTTGTCTGGAACAACAGGATACATGGAAATTGCTGGGGTTCCTTGCTCCAGTGATTTAAGAAAAAACTTTCCCCCGCACGTCAGTTTTTGTAAGTTATTTTCTTCCTCTCTCTTTGGCTCTTCCTAATCCCCACACAGCATTCTCTCTCTTCGGCAGTCCCTCGGAACCGAGGATGACTTGCTTCCACATTAAAAATGAGTTCTCAGGTGACTGGTGAGTCCAATGCGGGACCTACAGTCTCTGTCACAGGAGGGGCAGACGGTGGTTGAAGGGGCGGGTGGGTGGGGTGCTTGGGTTGACGTGAGCTCCTTGCGCTGTTTGCGCTTGGCTTCCGCTTGCTCCCGGCGAAGAGACTCGAGGTGTTCGGCACCTTCCCAGATGCTTCTCCTCCACTTTGTGCGGTCTTGGGCCAGGGATTCCCAGGTGTCGGTGGGGATGTTGCACTTTTTCAAGGAGGTTTTGAGGGTGTCCTTGAAGCGTTTCCTCTTCCCACCTGGGGCTCTCTTGCCATGTCGGAGCTCCGAGTAGAGTGCTTGTTTTGGGAGTCTCGTATCGAGCATGCGGACGATGTGGCCCGACCATCGGAGCTGATCGAGCGTGGTCAAAGCTTCGATGCTGGGGATGTTGGCCTGAGCGAGAACACTGACGTTGGTGCGCCTATCCTGCCAATGGATTTGCAGGATCTTGCGGAGGCAGCGTTGGTGGTGCCTCTCCAGTGCTTTGAGGTGCCTGTTGTACATAAGCAGCCTGTAAAATGGCCGCCGCACCTCGTGACAGAACATTCTAGACTTTTCAACAGGCAGACAAGATGGCGTTCCAATAAACATTTGTGCAAGATCGATTAAGATTCAGCACAGTGAAGATAATACACGAGACATTATGGGTTTGCAGTATACACATAAATACTGAAATCGGTCTCCCAGGTACAAATGAAAGCCATTGTACCGAGTAATCAAGGGCCCATCCAAAAGACATTAATATGTAAAATCCCAACGACTCTACGATGAGAGAGCCGTTAGCAGGTAGTTATACAAAACACTTGGAAGCCCCACAACCCCTCCAGGGAAGACACCGACCGATTTAACAATGGGAGAAATATTAACAGGTACTCAGACATTTACGAGTAGCCCCGAAACCCATTAAGAACGGAGATCACCCATACAAGACATTTGAGCGCCAGACCCTAAACAAAAGAATGGACATTAAAGTTGGGCGGGAAACGGAAGATTTTGCACTATAATTGCAGGCTCCAAACCGTCCATCTCTCTCTTATCATCGTGGCTGCTCCTGTGTACTCGTAGTTGGGCTCCTGCTTGCCTGTTGCCTCTTTGAAAAGGACTGTTGAACTTTCTGATCCGTTCGGATCTACCTCGTGTCGTGTAACGAAGACCTATATTGGTAACCGGTATCGGAACCAAAGGCCCGAGAAGAGATGAGATGAGATGAGATGGGAAGAGACGAAGACCATACTTATCGCCACGGTCAGTAAGCCCCGACCGCGCCTGTAGGTCGAATTGACATTTTCCTTGCCAGGAAGACTTCTTCGAAAGAACGGACACCGGAAAATTCTTTTCTTAAGTATTGACTGGAATGTGAAAACCACCAATACAGATCTTCATCACAGCAGACGTTCCAGCCTGCTAGCCGGAGCAGCAGAAGCAAGTAAACAAGTGGGACCAGGAGATCTCCTGACCGACACGTGGGTGCTGCGGTGAAAAACATCCGATCAGCTATTCGGAATTTCTCCGAGTTATCACGAGTGGTGAGCATGAGTCTCGAAATCCTACGAATCTAGTTTAGGATAGATATTGATAGGGGAGGGTTTAAGGATTAAGGATATTTGTAATGTGTGCCCCTATTTACTATGTGCCGTTCGTTCCTCGTTTCCCTAAGATCGACTATATATAACTGCTTGTAAGATTGTACTGTCATTAATCTGTGCTTATGACATGTATTTCATAATCTTAAGTATCATGCAATAAAGATTTTCCATTTCGTACCATTCAACCGAGTCTACATGAGTTTCATCTCCATTACTGCTCTCGCATCTAAGTCCAGTGTCTAGAACCGTAAGGGCGAGTGATTCGAACCACTCACAGGTGTGTCTAGTGTTCCCAGACTGGCTGGAGACCAGAACAGGCAACAAGGCCTAGACCCGCACTGACATACAGGCTGCACAGAGCCGCGTGAATCTCACAGGCTGCGAGACACGCAGGGTCGGAATCCCTTACAGGTCCATGTCTCTGAGGCATACAGGAGGGTGGGTATCACTACTGCTCTGTAGACATTACCTGCAAGCAGGCAGGCAGATGACCTGCTCCGAGGCTTTAGAATACTGGGCTTCTCTCACACCCCTCCTGGCAGCTGAATCACAAGTAAAATCGCCGAGGTATCGGAGAGCAGAGGGTTTCCAAGAATAAGACAAATTCATACCCTGGTTTCTGCAGAGTTAACTGTTCTCAGTGAGGGCAGTGATAGCCATCAGCCTGCTCCCTACCCGCTCCACTCACTCACAAACTCACATGTATGGTTTGGGGATTTGGAGGAGGAAAGCAATTTAAAGAGGGAAAAAATGTAAATTAAATGAGTTGTTACCTTTAATCTAACAAAAAACAACAACTTGCATTTATATAGCGCCTTTAATGTAGGAAAACGTCCCAAGACGCTTCACAGGAGCGTTATCAGGCAATATTTGACACCGAGCCACATAAGGAGATATTGGGACAGGTGAGCAAAAACCTGGTCAAAGGGGTAGGTTTGAAGGAGCATCTGAAAGGAGGAGAGAGAGGCGGAGAGGCTTAGGGAGAGAATTCCAGAGCCTCGGGCCTACACGGCTGAAGGCACGGCCACTAATGGTGAAGCAAAGGAAATTGGGGATGCGCAAGAGGCCAGAAATGCAGAACGCAGAGTTCTGGAGGAAAGTGAGGCTGGAGGAGGTTCCAGAGATAGGGAGGGGAGAGGCCATGGAGGGATCTGAACACAAGAACCAGTTGCATTTAAGTCGAATCCTCTATTAAGCTGTAATTTTTTGACGTCCTTGCATGTGTCATGTATCATGATGATAAATCTCATGCCTGTACTGATTGGCTAGTAGCCAATCACTTAAAGTTTGATGGAAGTGCCCAATCATACGGCTCCGATTTCCTGATCGATCCCACCTGGTTACAAGTACAGGAGCCAAGTACTTTGCACAATCTAGTGGGTGGAGGGCTTGTAATAAATGAAAACAGTGAATGATGGAAGTCCGCAATAAACACAGATAATGCACAACGTGTCGGTTACTATCACAATGAAATCAAGGCTAGTATTTTGGGTGTAACAATTCATTAGTTGTGCTGTGCTGTTGGGTTTTCAGCTTGGGTCTATTGCTGCCATTTGTTACCACTATACCCGGCCAGAATGGAGATGATTGGGTATTTCCCCCTCATTCACACCTGGAGACCGCACTGCTGTCAGTGACTGGGATTGATTTTACGCACATCATTTGTATGCAGCGAACCTCCACTCCCTGCATTTTGCTGGAGAAATCACCCGCTTTTATCGGGAGAAGTTGCTGCTGTTTAGGTCAGGAGTTCTGTTTGCTGCAGTTCATAGAGACTCATTTAAAATAGACTCTGTTTGCTGAGTAAATGGACTTTGCTGTAAAATAGGCTGGTCCCACCCCACCTCCAACTCATTGGCTGACACAGTGGTGTCCATAGACGCTTTGGTAAATTCAACCCTCCCCCATTGAAGTCAATGGAAAGGAAAATTGGATGGATGTATAACGGGCAGACCGTCTGCTACTGTCCGTTTTGTACCCCGCCGATGTTGAATTTTACCCCCTTGACTCTAATTTATTTGCCTTAAGCTATTAAAAATAAAACACACTGGGGGGGGAAAAATTCGTGTTCGGCCGCAAAGTCGCCGGAGTTACCAGCAACTGCAGTTAACGACCACTGGAAATGGCCGCAATACTAACCGAGCAAAATTAGTCTGGGGGGCATGGAGGTAGGTGGTGCAGCGCTCACCTTCCGTGCAAACCTGTCCTGGTGGCATTGCTGGAGGGATCCGGGATGGAGGTCCTGTCCAGGTCCGACGTTGCAGCTTCCCACAGCCTCTGGGAGCGAAGCTGTGGAACTCGCAGGGAATGGTGGGCAATGAAGAGGTCTGAGAATTAAAGAGGCCATGCACACTGAAGCAATACAAAATAAAATGCAGTGAATCAATACATTTTTCAGCCCTTTCTGCCTTTTAAGAAATATTCAATATTTAAAAGAAGTTCCAAATGTGAATATTCAGCTGTTAAAGCTGAATTACCAGCCTAACCTCAACAAATGGGAAAACTGCTAAAGCACTAACACAAATGGCTCAGCAAGCCAGGGAAGGGGCATCCAGGGTCTCGCACGCAGCACTCCAGCTTTGTGCAGAGGGTCAACACTGTGAGACAGGCCCTCTACCCACAGGGGCCAGGAGGCCCTCCAGAAAGAATGAGGTGGGACCACATCACCGAGGCTGTCACTGCCAGCAGTGTCGCCCCCACCACCTGGCTCCAGTGCCCAAAGAAGCTTCGTGACCTCAGACCACTGGTCAAGGTCAGTGAATGCATTTTCTAAAGCCGTCTCCTACCAACTGCAGCACTAGCCTCACACACTGCTCAATGCACAACCCCCACCCCAATCACTCACCTACCAACAATCTGCATCAATGACGAGGCACATCTCCCATTCCTAGCCTCACCTCACCCCCTTGGAGGAGACGGTGCTGGCCATTCTTGGCAGGAGCATGGTTGAGCCCTTGGCCAGCAGCGGGGCTGAAAGGATACAAGATGCAGGTATCCGCGTATGTTATCCTCCTTCTGGCATGCACCTCTTGCTTTCTCACCCTCCCCTCCTCACAACTCCACCCTTGTGCCTTCCTCATTTTACGCAGCCAAGAAATGCAGCCTGCCCAGCCAGTAGGTCAACAAGAAGAGGCAGCCTGCCCAGCCAGTGGGACCGCAGGTGGATGATTCCATCCCGGATATCCCGGCCACAAAGGTGCTCTCTGGTATGCATCCTTCCGTCTGATTCCTCCTCTTCTGCATCTTCCTCTTCTGCATCTTCCTCTTCTGTATCTTCCTCTTCCCTCTGCAAGCAGATACTGTAAATGTGAAATGACAGCATAAAATGCTGGAAATACTCAGCTGGTCAGGCAGCATGTTGACCTGAGACATGAACTCTGTTTTTCCCTCCACGGCTGTTGCGTGACCTGCTGAGTATTTGCAGCATGTTCTGTCTTCCCAAAGGCCTTCATTTACCATCTGAGTCCTTGCAAGCATCCAGCAGCACTCGCCACACACTTAAAAAACTTTTCACATTTATTGCAGCAAGCCACCACTTCAATAAAATCAAAAAAAAACCAGTCCAAACCCTTAAATTCAAACTTACCTAAATGATGTGTGCTAAGGCAGTTCGGGAGGATTTAAACTAATATGGCAGGGGAATGGGAATCTATGTAGTGAAACAGGGGGAAGTAATATGCAGTCAGAAACAATGGGAAACAATGATGTGCTAAGGCAGTTCGGGAGGATTTAAACTAATATGGCAGGGGAATGGGAACCTATGTAGCGAAACAGGGGGAAGTAATATGCAGTCAGAAACAAATGTTAGAAGGGTGAGAAGCAATAAGGGAAATCCGAGTAAACAAAGGCAAGAAACACAAAGGGCCATACTAAATCATAAGTCTAAAAGGACAAAGGGTGTTAATAAAACAAGCCTAAAGGCTCTGTGTCTTAATGCAAGGAGTATCCGTAATAAGGTGGATGAATTGACTGTGCAAATTGATGTTAACGGATATGATGTGATTGGGATTACAGAGACGTGGCTCCAGAACGATCAAGACTGGGAACTGAATATCCAGGGGTATTCAACATTCAGGAAGGATAGAATAAAAGGAAAAGGGGGTGGGGTAGCATTGCTGGTTAAAAAGGAGATTAATGCAATAGCTAGGACGGACATTAGCTTGGAGGATGTGGAATCAATATGGGTTGAGCTGCAGAACACCAAAGGGCAGAAAACGTTAGTGGGAGTTGTGTACAGACCTCCAAACAGTAGTAGTGAGGTGGGGGAGGGTATGAAACAGGAAATCAGAGGTGCATGCAAAAAAGGCGCAGCAGTTATCATGGGTGACTTTAATATGCATATAGATTGGGCTACTCAAACTGGAAGCAATACGGTGGAGGAGGATTTCCTGGAGTGTTTAAGGGATGGTTTCCTAAACCAATATGCTGAGGAACCAACTAGAGGGGAGGCCATCCTGGACTGGGTGTTGTGTAATGAGGAAGGACTAATCAGCAATCTTGTGTTGCGAGGCCCCTTGGGGAAGAGTGACCATAGTATGGTGGAGTTCTACATTAGGATGGAGAAGGAAACAGTTAATTCAGAGACCATGGTCCAGAACTTAAATAAGGGCAACTTTGAGGGTATGAGGCGTGAATTGGCGAGGTTAGATTGGCAAGCGATATTTAAGGGGTTATCAGTGGAAGGGCAATGGCAGACATTTAGAGATCGCATGGATGAACTACAGCAATTGTACATCCCTGTCTGGCGTAAAAATAAAAAAGGGAAGGTGGCTCAACCATGGCTAACAAGGGAAATCAGGGATAGTATTAAAAGCAAGGAAGTGGCATACAAATTGGCCAGAAGTAGCAGCAAACCCGGGGACTGGGAGAACTTTAAAACTCAGCAGAGGAGGACGAAGGGTTTGATTAGGGCAGGGAAAATAAAATATGAAAGGAAGCTTGCGGAGAACATTAAAACGGACTGCAAAAGCTTCTATAAATATGTAAAAAGAAAGAGGTTAGTAAAAACAAACATAGGTCCCCTGCAGTCAGAAACAGGGGAAGTCATAATGGGGAACAAAGAAATGGCAGATCAATTGAACAAGTACTTTGGTTCGGTGTTTACTGTGGAGGACACAAACAACCTTCCGGAAATAAAAGAGATCAAAGGATCTGGTAAGAGGGAGGAGCTGAGGGAAATCCTTATCAGTCGGGAAAAGGTATTGGGGAAATTGATGGGACTGAAGGCTGATAAATCCCCAGGGCCTGATGGTCTGCATCCCAGAGTACTTAAGGTGGTGGCCTTGGAAATAGTGGATGCATTGACGATCATTTTCCAACATTCCTTAGACTCTGGATCAGTTCCGAAGGAGTGGAGGGTGGCTAATGTAACCCCTCTTTTTAAAAAAGGAGGGAGGGGGAAAGCAGGGAATTATAGACCGGTCAGCCTGACATCGGTGGTGGGTAAAATGATGGAATCAATTATTAAAGATGTCATAACAGACCATTTGGAAAGTGGCGACATGATAGGTCCAAGTCAGCATGGATTTGTGAAAGGGAAATCATGCTTGACAAATCTTCTGGAATTTTTTGAGGATGTTTCCAATAGGGTGAACGGGGGGAACCAGTAGATGTGGTGTATTTGGACTTTCAGAAGGCCTTCGACAAGGTCCCACACAAGAGATTGGTGTGCAAAGTTAAAGCACATGGGATTGGGGGTAACGTGTTGACGTGGATTGAGAACTGGTTGGCACACAGGAAACAAAGAGTAGGAGTAAATGGGTACTTTTCAGAATGTACCGCAGGGTTCGGTGCTGGGGCCCCAGCTGTTTACATTATATATTAATGATTTGGACGAAGGGATTAATTGTAATATCTCCAAATTTGCAGATGACACTAAATTGGGAGGCAGTGTGAACAATGAGGAGGATGCTAGAAGGCTACAGAGTGACTTGGACAGGTTGGGTGAATGGGCAAATGTATGGCAGATGAAGTACAATGTAGATAAATGTGAGGTTATCCACTTTGGTGGTAAAAATAGGGAGGCAGACTACTACCTGAATGGTGGCAGATTAGGGAAAGGGGAGGTGCAACGAGACCTGGGCGTCATGGTACATCAGTCACTGAAGGTGGGAAGGCAAGTGCAGCAGGCAGTCAAGAAAGCAAATGGCATGATGGCCTTCATAGCAAGGGGATTTGAGTACAGGAGTAGGGAGGTGATGCTACAGTTGTACAGGGCCTTGGTGAGGCCACACCTGGAGTATTGTGTGCAGTTTTGGTCTCCTAACTTGAGGAAGGACATTCTTGCTAGTGAGGGAGTGCAACGAAGGTTCACTAGATTGATTCCTGGGATGGCCAGACTGACATATCAAGAAAGACTGGATCAACTGAACTTGTATCCTCTGGAGTTCAGAAGAATGAGGGGGGATCTTATAGAGACGTTTAAAATCCTGACTGGTTTAGACAAGTTAGATGTGGGCAGAATGTTTCCAATGTTAGGGAAAACTAAAACCAGGGGTCACAGTCTAAGGATAAAGGGGAAGCCATTTAAGACTGAGATAAGGAGAAACTTCTTCACCCAGAGAGTGGTGAATCTGTGGAATTCTCTACCATAGAAGGTTGTTGAGGCCAGTTCGCTAAATATATTCAAAAGGGAGTTAGATATAATACTCACAACTAGGGGGATCAAGGGGTATGGCGAGAAAGCAGGAATGGGGTACTGAGGTAGCATGTTCAGCCATGAACGCATTAAATGGCGGTGCAGGCTCGAAGGACCGAATGGTCTACTCCTGCACCTATTTTCTATGTTTCTATGTTTCTATGTTTCTATGTCCCTTTAGGAGCTGCAGACATCGCCACTGTCAGCCTGCTTGCATGGCGGGTTAACCTGGCGTGCTTAGGACCCAGCACTGAATTCAGCGCTGGGGTTAAAGTTTGCGTTGGTGATGTTAAGTCGGCGTTGCACGCTGATTGACGTCACCATGCCGCCATTTTTTTCCAGGGCGCTGCCAGTTACCGGCAGCGCAAAAGGGGAGAGGAATATGGCGGCCGCCGCGGGAACTGCCACCAGCTGGCGAAAGAGCGGCGGCCGCCATTTTATTGCGCTATGGAGTGGCGGTAAGTAGATGAATTTCTAGCCCATTCTCTTTCTGTGAGGAGCATCTCCACGTCTAGTATAGCCCGAAGAAAGTGTTTCTGTGTTTACTTTAGATCAACCTGTTACGAGATTCGTGTTTCAGCTCAGTCCTTTGCCCCAGAGTCAGAAAGTTGTGGTTTTCAGCTAACGGCAGGGTTGGAGCTCATAATCTAGGCTGACACTGCAGTGCAGTACTGAAGGAGTGCTGCGGGAGGGAGGTGGGGATGTAAGGAAGTATCTAGTCATGATGCTCCAACCATCAAGGTATGGGGCAGGCTTAACGCACCAGCTGGTCTTTTCCTGGCCATCAATTTTGTACGTTCACACATTGTTGGAGGTGTTGAACTTCAGATGGGACTTTACACTGCCTGCATATTTTGGTGCTTCATGTGAACATTGACAATCCCATGGCACTATTGGAAGAAAAGCATGGTGCTCTCCCAGTGCCCTGGCCAACATCCTTCCTTCAACAGATGACCTGGTTATTCATCTGATTGCTGTTTGTGGGATGTCACCTTCTTTCCCACTAAATAGCAACAGGAGCATTACATGACTGACCAATTTCACTATATTGCCCAAGACAACTGTGCGATATTAGAAAGAAAGACTTGCATTTACTATAGCGCCTTTCACGACCACCGGACGTCTCAAAGCACTTTACAGCCAATGAAGTACTTTTTGAAGATGAGTCACTGCTGTAATGTGGGAAACGCGACAGCCAATTTGCACACAGCAAGCTCCCACAAACAGCAATGTGATAATGACCAGATAATCTGTTTTTTTTAGTGATGTTGATTGAGGGATAAATATTGGCCAGGACACCAGGGATAACTCCCCTGCTCTTCTTCGAAATAGTGCCATGGGATCTTTTACGTCCACCTGAGAGAGCAGGCGGGGCCTCGGTTTAACATCTCATCCGAAACACGGCACCTCCGACAGTGCGGCACTCCCTCAGCACTGCACTGGAGTGTCAGCCAAGCTTTATGTGCTCAAGTCTCTGGAGTGGGACTAGAACCCACAACCTTCTGACTCAGAGGCGAGTGTGCTACCCACTGAGCCACAGCTGACACTAAAGTAAGGAAGGTGCATGTTACTAGTTCCTGTGCCTGCTATTTAGTGAAGCCTTGATCTCTTTCAAATAAACGGGTTGACACATTCATTAAAAATGGGATTGGGGAATTTCGCATGAAATTACTAAATGACTAATATCGCACAACGCGATTTCACCCCTCAGCTGTGAAAGGGTGTTATTGCATCAACTTTTACACATTTCTGCATCTGCAGAGGAATAAGCCATTCAACAGCAGTGTGCTGAGGCTCCCCGATTGCTCAGTGGATTTAACCAGTCGGGGCTAGGACGATCCCAGGTTCAATCCCCGGTCTGTTAGCTGTGATCGGAGCATCACAATCGGTGAATTGGAAGCTAGCGCCTTCACGAGAGGAGGAGGGATAAATTAGTTGAGAAAATTAGCGGCGCATAAAGAGGAAAATATCTGGGAAGTCCCAGTCTCAGAGGAATGAGTTGGGCCGATTCACTGAATCAATGTAAGCTCGAGGAACAGCTCCTCATCTTTCTATTAGGCCCTTTACAGCCTTCTGGACTCAACACTGAGTTCAACAATTTCAGATCGTTACCTTGCCCCCCATTTTTTCGGACGGCAGCTGTTGCTGATGATTCTGAGCGTCCCATTTACTCCTCTTCTAGACCCATCTTTTTTTACTTGTCCCATTACCATCACTTCTTGCCTTGCACCAGCATTCCTTTGTCATTTAATCTCTCCTGCCTTCCAGCCTGTCACAGACCTTCCCTTTTGTTCCTTCCTCCCCTCCCCCCTTTCCCTGCCCCTACACTTGCTTAAAACTTGTTCTATCTCTAACTTTTCCCAGTTCTGACGAAGGGTCATCGACCTGAAACGTTGGGCTGGATTTTGATACTGGGGCGGGTTGGGGTCGTGTTATCCACCCGACTGCAATTGGATGTGGGAGATTGATACGATTTTCACTTAATTGGGCAATTGAGTTCCAGCATGTGGGAACCCATGAACCAATTAGTGTTTTCAGTCTGAAAGTCGCCTCTGATGATGTCATCATTGCTGCTGCCTTGAAGGTCTGCAAAGACTGCCTGGCCTTTGCTGTGAGAGGACCTGGATGCAAAATGAGCAGCAGCAGCCCTAAGTCTTCTCCCAGATATTTTTGCACCACCACTCCCAGATATGTCTCCCATCCACCACCACTCCCAGATATGTCATCCATCCATCCATCCAGCCAGCCATCCAAATGTGCTCCTGCCAGGTTTCACATTCGTGGTTCAGAACAGGCGTGCTTCACGCAGAAAAAGGGTTAAAATCACAAAGGTCTTTCAAAATGGCATTATAGAGGCAATTTAGTGCTTGTTAAGGGCCTTAACAGCCTATCCTGCCTCTTAGAGGCGGGACGGAGTCGGGACCAGCAGACACGATTGAATGAAAATTGCGTGGAGGTGGGATGGAGGTGGGCTTGTGCCCGCTCGCCCGCCAGTTTTTGCAATTTTAACCCTCCACAGGTCAATGAAAATTCTGCCCGTTAACTCTGTTTCTCTCTCCACAGATGCTGCCTGACCTGCTGAGTATTTTCAGCATTTTCTGTTTTTATTATCACTGAATTAATGTGCTGCTTGTGTTTGTTCTCCAGTCTGTTTATCCTTTTGCTACCTGGGGATACTTAATGAAGACAGTAAGTAAATACAGATTGATATAACCCATTGTTCTACTCTTCTATGTTGTTCAACAGTGCTGTTTAGACCCGAGATTTATGCTGCTGACATTCTCTCAGAGGACAATGCCCTGTTATTTCAAACAGCACACTTGAACCAGATAATGTCCATGGTATAAAGAAAGCCTTGCGTTGATATAGCACATCATCGTGTGTCATGTAATGTTTTTGATCATGTATTTTCCGGTGTCCATGGAGAGGATTTGAGGATGAGTTATGCTTTAAGTGTTGTGTTTTAAAGCAAACTCATTTTGTTAATTCATTTAGAGTCCAAATTAGGGACCTTAAGTATAAGATAGTCACGAATAAATCCAATAAGGAAGCCAGGAGAAACTTCTTTACTCAGAGAGTGGTTAGAATGTGGAACTCGTTACCACAAGGAGTAGTTGAGGCGAATAGCACGGATTTCTTTAAGGAGAAGCAAATGAGTACATGAGGGAGAAAGGAAAAGAAGTTTATGCTGATAGGGTTAGGGAGGTTAGGCTTGAACTGTATAAAACACTAGTTAGTCCGCAGCTAGAATACTGCGTGCAGTTCTGGTCACCACATTACAGGAAGGATGTGATTGCACTAGAGAGGGTGCAGAGGAGATTTACGAGGATGTTGCCTGGGCTGGGGAATTTTAGCTCTGAGGAAAGATTGGATAGGCTGGGTTTGTTTTCTTTGGAACAGAGGAGGCTGAGGGGAGACCTAACTGAGGTGTATAAAATTATGAGGGGCCTAGATAGAGTGGATAGGAAGGACCTATTTCCATTAGCAGAAGGGTCAATAACCAGGGGGGCATAGATTTAAAGTAATTGGTCGGAGGTTTAGAGAGGAGTTGAGGAGAAATGTTTTCATCCAGAGGGTGGTGGGGGTCTGGAACTCACTGCCTGAAAGGGTGGTAGAGGCAGAAATCCTCATCACATTTAAAAAGTACTTGGATATGCACTTGAAGTGCCGTAACCTACAAGGCTACGGATCAATTGCTGGAAAGTGGGATTAGGCTGGATAACTCTTTGTCGGCCGGCACGGACAAGATGGGCTGAATGGCCTCCTTCTGTGCTGTAAATTTCTATGATTCTATGAAGAAGAGTGGGAGGAGGCTCGTGTGGTGCAGAAACACTGGCACAGACCAGTTGAGCTGATTGGCCTGTTTCTATGCTGTAAATGCTATATAATTCTATGTGATTCTGCACAGGTTTAAAAAGCCACAGGCTGAAGCCCCTTATTAGTTCATGGGCCAGGCATTGTATTAAGTCGGGACAAGCCAGTTGGCGGAATATCATGGCTCACAGTCTATTTCAAAAACAGTGAGGCTCAGTTGTCTCATCTCAGGCCCATTAAGCCAGGATGACTCCCAATTCATTCTGAGATTAGCAGGAAATATTGGCCAGGGATCTCCCAGACCAACTTTGGTGGGAGACTGGATAAGTCCCTGGATAAATGGCTGTCCTAAACCATTAAAAAAAAGAAAGAACTTGCCCTTTTATAGCGTCTTTCATGACCTCAGGACATAAAGAACTTTTGAAGTGTAGTCACTGTTGTAATGTAGAAAACGTGGCAGTCAAATAGTGCACAGCAAGCTCCCATAGTTAGTATGCAGGTGCAGCAAGTGATTAAGAAGGCAAATGGAATGTTGGCTTTCATTGCTAGGGGGATAGAATATAAAAATAGGGAGGTATTGCTTCAGTTGTACAAGGTATTGGTGAGACCGCACCTGGAATACTGCATACAGTTTTGGTGTCCTTACTTAAGGAAAGACATCCTTGCTCTCGAGGCAGTGCAAAAAAGGTTCACTCGGTTAATCCCGGGGATGAGGGGGTGGTCATATGAGGAGAGGTTGGGTAGATTGGGACTCTACTCATTGGAGTTCAGAAGAATGAGAGGCGATCTTATTGAAACATATAAGATTGTGAAGGGGTTGGATCGGGTGGATGCGGGGAGGATGTTCCCGATGACGGGTGAGACGAGAACTAGGGGACATAGTCTTAGAATAAGGGGCTGCTCTTTCAAAACTGAGATGAGGAGGAACTACTTCACTCAGAGGGTGGTAGGTCCATGGAATATGCTGCCACAAAAAGCTGTAGAAGCTACAACATTAATTAAATTTAAAACAGAAATAGACAGTTTCCTAGAAGTAAAGGGCATTAAGGGTTACGGGGAGCGGGCAGGAATTTGGACATGAGTCTAGGTTCGGATCGGTCATGGCCCTGTGGGTAGTGGAGCGGGCCCAGGGACTGTGTAGCCTGATTCTGCTCCTATTTCGTGTGTGCAATTCTGTTAGATGCAGGAGATGGTTCTGTGATAGATAGTAGATTGGCGGTTAGGATCAGATCAGCCATGATCTTATTGAATGGCGGAGCAGGCTCGAGGGGCCGATTGGCCTACTCCTGCTCCTATTTCTTATGTTCTTATGTTCTTATAAACAGCAATGCAATAAATGGCCAAATCATCTGTATGAGGTGTTGGTTGAGGGATAAAGGCAGCAAACATCTGCAAGATCCATTAACAGCAATGAGGTGAATGACCAGCTAATTTGTTTATTTGGTGGTGTTTGGTTGAGGGAGGAATGTTGACCAGGTCACTGGGAGTATTCCCATCTCTTCTTTAAACAATGGAATACTCTCCACTTGCCTGGATGAGTGCAGCTCCAACAACACTCAAGAAGCTCGACACCATCCAGGACAAAGCAGCCCGCTTGATTGGCACCCCATCCACCACCTTAAACATTCACTCCCTCCACCACCGGCGTACCGTGGCTGCAGTGTGTACCCTCTACAAGATGCACTGCAGCAACTCGCCAAGGCTTCTTCGGCAGCACCTCCCAAACTAATGAGGTTTTTTAGGTTTTAATTTTAGCGTATAAAAAAATGGTAGAAAATCAGTGCGAAAGAGTGAAGCCCAAAAATGTAGGCAAGTTTGGAGAAAATCAGTAAAAAAAAGATCTGGGGTGATTTTGTACAGGGATAAAACTCAAGAGAACAAACAAAGGACTGGAAAATAACTTCCAGTCAAGCTGCAATTATTTACACAGAAGCCACTTTTATCAGGCTCGCCATAAGAGTCCCACTTAACCCCGAGATAGTTCTTTAAAAGTAAAACTCAACAATATGTGTTTCTTGTCGTGGCTCCAGCCACTATGATGGAGGGATATTAAAAATTGTTGGCGATTATGCACAGGGGAACAGTGCCAACTTTGCTTTTAGTAAACAATACCTTTGTGCATGACCTGAATCAGCCTTTGACTGACGTCCATCGTCTTCAGGGGACTCTCAGTGTGGTAATTATATCATAGAGTCATAGGGCTCGATTTTGCCAGGCCCGAGGAGGCAGGGATTGGAGGCGTGTGAGGTGGTAAAATTGCAAAAAATGGCGGGCGGGCCCGATCCCTGCCTCCAGCCCGCCTCCGAGCAATTTTCCCAAATGCGTGTTTTCTGACCCCGTTTCCATCCCGCCTCCAAGAGGCGGGATAGGCCCTTAAGGCCCTTAACAACCAGTTAATTGCCTCTATAATCCCATTTTGAGAGGCCTTTCTGATTTTCCCACTTTTCCCACGTGCTGCAGTCTCCTCTGAACACGCCAGTTAATCCTGGTGGCCTCACAAGTGGATTGCTTACTAACAGCTGCAGCTCCACCATTAAAAAGGAGTTTTCAGCAATCATCATTTGCAGGTGGCAGAACTATGTTGTCTCAGGTCTGGGGGAACTTTTAGCAGGCCTACTCATTGTTCTGGAAGTTTGGAGCCTGACACCCATCTCCAGTGTGACCTCCTGGGAAACCCCTCTTGCCACCTTGACTGAGCGCTTCCTCAACTGAGGCATATACCAGAAGCATGGGAACCATTTATTTCCTTTCCTCCTGGACATCAGATTCGGACGAAGACCAGCCGTGGCAGCAGCAGAACCATGAACAACAGCAGCACTAACAGCAGGAGCATCAACAGGAGCGCCAAGCTGCTGCTCACACACCTGAAGCTGCACAGGCCAGAAGGCGCCAGCGCGCGACCACATTGCTGCCCGAGATGCAAGGGACGCACTCATCTTGGCCAGATTTGCTTAGCCTGCACAATCAAACACTTTTGCCTCGCACCTTCTTACCAGAGCATCGACAATGGACAAGAAACTGCGGATTCCTATCACTCTGACCTCCATACTGACAATTGCAAGTCGCCCTAAGCCCTCAATGTGGAAGTCCCATTAGCGAAATGACACACGCCACAACTGCAACAGTTTGCCATCAGATTTTTTAATGACAATAAGCAACTGATGGCTTTTCAAAATTAAACACAACATTACACCCAAGTGACTACGGTAGCCAGCCTTACCATGGAGGTAGCCATCCTTTCCAAGGAGGTTGCCATCCTTTCCGTGGTGATGCGTTCATGCGCCAACGCCTCCACAAAGGCTCTGCTCATGTTAGCGATGGACTCCTCCATTCGCTCCACACTCGCAGCGACCCTGGAGACAAAACCTGCCAGAGACTCCTGCACCTGCTCCTGGAGTTCCAGCACCGCTCTCCTTCTGGATGGACCCGGAGGCACAAGGTTGACATGCAGCTGAGCCGAGCTGGGAGCGTCCTCTCCACTGCGACGAGGACTCTCCACTGCTGTCCCTGTCTCCACCATCTGCTGATGCTCACTTGTGAGCTGTGATACACCAGGTGACAACTCTACTCTATGTCCCGAAGGTCCCACCTGAGGTGTGAGTGTCTGCGCTGGTGCAGGGTGCGCTTAATTCTGCTGACGGAGTGCCCTCAGAGGTTGCAGCTTCCTCTGAGGAGTCTGGAAGCTCAGGCTCTTCCTCCTGGACAGTGGGGACGGGGGCTCTCGATGGTCCTGTGGGGGAGTAAAGGAAAGAGTTAGAAATGTGAGGTAAAGGTTGCATGCACATTGAATTGTGCAGATGATCATAAGTCAATCTGTTAGAGCATCAGAATCATTATCAGTCACTCATGCAATGTCAATGAGAGAGATGCCAAACTATTCTGTCACCAGCTTGCTGTGATGCGCCCGCCTGTCCGTCCCCCACTTGGGAATCCTCCTCGATCCCGGCAATTTCCAGGGCCGCCTCCTCTGAGGTGGTGAGCTGGGCTACTGAGGGTGGCCCTCCTCCTGTCCTCGCTCTTTCCCTCTTATTGTGAGCTCTCTTTTCCTGCAATGAGGGACACAAGTGGAGTTTGAGTGAGAATGAAGGAGTGAGTGTAGAGAATCCATAGCATAGATGCTTAGAAGGAGACAAAGGGCACTCCCTGTGTGGTGTAAGTTGTTGTCATTGCGTCACAGTGATAGGGAGTGTGAGGGCTGCATGGTCGAATAGTTAAGTGAATGTGACCATAGAGAGAGAGGGAATGGGTAAGGGTGCAGGGATGTCAGTGTCAAGTGGGATGTGGAGGAAGAGGTTGGCAAAGCAGAGTGCTGATGAGGAGAGGCGATGGGGATGAGATTGAGGGTGATGGGAAAGTCATACTCACTTTTCCTGTGCGGAGAAGGTCATGAAACCTCTTCCTGCATTGCAGCCAGATTCTGCTCCACATAGAGATGGCATTGACCTCCTGGGCCACTTGCAGCCACACAGCTTTAGTCTGTTGTGGTGGCTTTTTTCTCCCTGAGGAAGGGAACAGCACCTCCTTATTAGATCTTGCTCCCTGCACCAGAGCTTGGAGGGAGGGCTCATCAAAGCAAGGTGCACACTTTTGCTTGCTGGTGGACATGGTCGGTAAATGAAGTCCTTCATACAATGTCCAAAGCGTTTCCAGTCTCCAGAAGAAGCAAGGCTGCTTGCAGGCCCTAAATCCAGCAGCACTGATGATGTCATCGGAGGCAACTTTCAGGATGGAAAGACTAATTGGGCCAGGGGTTCCCACACGCTGGAAATCAAGTGCCCAATTAGGGGAAAATCGCACTTTTTTCCCACTTCACATTGGAGTCGGGGTCCTGACACGAAAACCACCTGACACGCCCCAGCCCGCCCCCAATGGCAAAATCGAGCCCAGAGAGTCTTAGGGCTGGATTTTCATTGACCCGTGGAGGCGGCTTTGGAGGCGTGTGGGGGGTTAAAGTTGCAGATTCGGGGGTCCCGACCCCATCCTGCCCCCAACCCGCCTCCATGCCAGTTTCGCTGGAGGCGGGTACCCGACCTGTGCTGGGACCCGCCTCCCCGAGGCGGGAAGGGGATTAGTGACAATTAACTGCCTGTTAACAGGTAGTTAACAGGCAGTTTTTTGCCTAATCCCTATTTTGCGGCTGAGATGTGGGCTCTCCGACAGGTCCCAACCACGCCATTTAAGCGAGGTGGACCGTGGGTCTGCAGGGGTTGGAGGGGTCGATATGTCCGGTGGGCAGGTGAGTGATGGGTGCATGTGTGCAGAGGTAAGTGTGTAAGGTCAGTGCTAAGTGTTGGAAAAAGTTTTACTTACCTTAACTTCCTCCTGCAGGTGTCAGCCCTTCAGTTCTCGGGAGTTAGAAATCTCACCGGCACAGAAAGCAGAAAGGCCGTGGTCCTGTCAAAAACTGCAGCCTTCTGTTTTCTGTGCTGGAATGATTTCTAACTCAGCCTGAGAGGAAGGACTGAAGTTAGAAATCATATTGTGAGTGTTTGACAGCTTCACAGAGCTCTTGACAGATGAAATGTCAATCTGTGACATCACCTGTTGCCGGGTGGCCCTTGATTGGCCTGCTAAGCCCGCTGGGCGGGCTCAACAAGGTCAATCAAGGGAAAATCGAGTGGGTTGGCCACAAGTCGATGGAGGCGGGACTACAACCCAAAAAGTGGGAGTCCCGCCTCCATCACGTCCCCAGTATCAAAATCCAGCCCATAGAGTCATAGGGCTCGATTTTAGTAATGGAGGCGGGTTGAGGGCGGGCCCGCTGCTCGGCGACTTTCAGACCCGCACTCGGCTGCCGTCTCCCAGCACTTCCGATTTTGGCTTCATTGGTCTTGTTACGGCCGACCCCTCCAGGCAGTTGCTTGCAGGATGTCAGTTTCTCGTGTCTGATGACACGTTGTTTGTTTGAAAATTTAAAGGGGCCATGTCCCCATTGGATACAAATGTCATTGGGATGGCTTGGTGCTGTATTATCTAGAAAGGGGAGTTGACAGCGTCTGTTCTGAGCAAAATTTAAGGAATGATATTGCTGGTCATATTATTCCAGAAAGAGATTCATGATTTTTTGATATATGACTTTATTATCTGACTATGAAATGAAAAAGATGCCAGATGTGTTCCAATCATTGGCTTAGTAATATTAATGCTTTTTTCTCTGAAAGGTGCTGGCTGCTGCAGGAACGGTAGCCCCAAAAACTAAGGCTGCACCCAGGTTCAATGAGGGCTCTCTCCATGCTCTTGTTGAGGGAGTTAGAGGACGTCAGGAGCTCCTCTTCTCTGGAAACAGAAGGAGGAGGCCTCCTCAGCAAACCAAGGCAGCTTGGCTGCAAATTGCTGAGGAGGTGAGCTCGAGATCTGTGTGCAGTCGCACATGGGTTTAGTGTCGAAAAAGGTTTAATGATCTGCTGAGATCACCTAAAGTGTGGCCTCTGTGTTCTGGGAAATGGAAATTCAAGAGTGAGGGCTCAGGGTGATTTCCATGTAGAATGTTGGTGGTGACACTGAGCGCAAACCACCGTATATTGGACAGATGATGCCTGGGGTTTTGAGACTGTCGGACTTATATTCATCTCCATGTGCCAGCACCTGTAGTTGAAGCATTAGCTTACGCGAATCTGGCATGGCTGAGTGCATCCCTTGTCTGACGGCCATCAATGTGGTCGCCTGCTGCTGGATTGGCCACATCCGGCCCCACAAGGCGTCACTCCCTGTCTTCCTACTCATCCTCCTCCTCGTCCTCTTCCTCGTCCTCTTCATCTTCCTCCAAGGAGGCTGTGTGCTGAGCCACTTGTTCATCTGCCAGCACCTAGCCGCGCTGCTCTTCCTCCGAATCTGACGACCAGGATGAGAGGATGTAAATGGTTCCCATCCCGTTGTTATAGATTTCAGTTGAGGCAAGAAGCTTGCAAGCGCACACTCAAAGTGGCCTGAAATTATTCCAATTAGTTCAAACAGCTGATGTGTGTCAGCTTGACCAGTCACAAGCTCAGTAGATTTGCGAAATCTTATCCCAAACCTCCAACAACAAAGTTGTTGCATTTGAATGCCAGCCATGTTACAGGAGCGCTTTTAAAGTTCTGCACCAATAATGACTACAGATCATGTCCTCCACCAACTCATCTCCTTGCAGCTGCCGTGTTTCTGACAAGACGGGAAACAGGAGCCAGAGGCACGGAAATGGGAAACCTCTGTCAAAATAGGACTATCAAGGCAATTAACAGGCTCTTAACTGCCTTAACTACCTTGTCCCACCGGTTGGAGTCGGGTCAGTTTGGGAGCGGCTGACCCGACACTCATGAAAATTGGGTGGGGGCGGGGTGGAGGCGGGTTGGGTTTCTGAAGCAATTTTTTCTGATTTTCGCAGCTGACCCGCCTCCAAACCCGCCTCCTCAGGGCTATTAAAATCGAGCCCATAGAGTCATAACGGCACAGAAGGAGGCCAATTGGCCCATTGAGTCTGTGCCGGCTCACTGCAGAGCAATCCAGTCAGTCCCATTCCCCCGCTCTATCCCCGTAGCCCTGCAAGTTTATTTCCCTCAAGTGCCTATCCAGTCTCCCCTTGAAAACATTGAGTGTCTCCACTTCCACCACTTCCGTCGGCAGCGAGTTCCAGGTCCTCACCACTCGCTGCGTAAAAAAGACTTTCCTCAGTGTACTGTTTTCCTGGCTCTGTATCTGACTAGGGATGACAGGCTGACGTTTGCCATAGTATAAAGATACTAGTCCTCACAGCAGTCCCTAAAGACTATCCAGGTCCCCATCAAAAAATCTAAATCAAAAATATGAAAAAAAAATCCGCTGATCACCCAATTTCCTTTCCGGGCCTCCATACTAGCTGATATTGTAAACGGTTCCCTCTCCTCATGTACTGTCCTCCTCCCTTTCAAATCTGCTGGCATCACCCCCCCCCACTCCTCAAAAAATCCGTGCCCGGCTTTCGCGCAACTCCATGTTTGAACATCTCCAATCAGGTTTCCGCCCCTTGCCACAGTACCAAAACAGCTCTTATCAAAGTCACAAATGGCATCCTGTGTGACTGTGACCATGGTAAACTATCATCCTCTCGAGCTGTCTGCAGCCTGTGACACGGTTGACCACACCATCCTCCTCAGTGCCTCTCCTCTATCTTCCAGCTGGGTGGGACCGCCCTCGCCTGGTTCGACTCTTACCGATCCAGTCGTAGCCAGAGCATCTCCTGCAATGTCTTCTCTTCTGGCCCCTGCTCCGTTACTTCTGGATCTATTCTTAGCCCCCTCCTATTTATCATCTCCAAGCTGCCACTCAGCAATACCATCAGGCTCCACATGCACGCTGGCGAAACCCAGCTCTACCGCACCACCACATCTCTCGAACCCTCCACTGCATTTGATTTGTCATGCTGTAATATACTAGCATGGATTGACGATTGGTTAACGGACAGAAAACAGAGACTAGGAATAAACGGGTCATTTTCAGTGCTTGGGCCTCAGCTATTCACAATCTACATCAATGATTTGGATATGAGGGGACCAAATGTAATATATCCAAGTTTGCTGATGATACAAAGCTGGGTGGGAATGTAAGTTGTGAGGGGGATGCAAAGACGCTTCAAGGGGATATAGACAGGCTAAGTGAGTGGGCAAGAACATGGCAAATGGAATATAATGTGGAGAAATGTGAAGTTATCCACTTTGGTAGGAAAAATAGAAAAGCAGAGTACTTTTTAAATGCAGAGAGATTGGGAAATGTTGGTGTTCAGAGGGACCTGGGTGTCCTTGTACACGAATCACTGAAAGTTAACATGCAGGTACAGCAAGCAATTAAGAAAGCAAATGGTATGATGGCCTTTATTACAAGAGGATTTGAGTATAAGAGTAAAGATGTCTTACTTCAATTATATAGGGCCCTGGTGAGACCACATCTGGAGTATTGTGTACAGTTTTGGTCTCCTTACCTAAGGAAGGATATACTTGCCATAGAGGGAGTGCAACAAAGGTTCACCAGACCGATTCCTGGGATTGGGGCATTGTCCTATGAGGAGAGATTGAGTAGACTAGGCCTATATTCTCTGGAGTTTAGAAGAATGAGAGGTGATCTCATTGAAACATACAAAATTCTTATAGGGCTTGACAGGGTAGATGCAGGGAGGATGTTTCCCCTGGCTGGGGAGTCCAGAACCAGGGGTCACAGTCTCAGGATAAGGGGTCGGTCCATTTAGGACTGAGATGAGGAGAAATTTCTTCATTCAGAGGGTGGTGAATCTTTGGAATTCTCTACCCCAGAGAGCTGTGAGGATCAGTCGTTGAGTATATTCAAGACAGAGATCGATAGATTTTTGGATATTAAGGGAATCAAGGGATATGGGGATAGTGCAGGAAAGAGGAGTTGAGGTAGAAGATCAGCCGTGATCTTATTGAATGGCGGAGCAGGCTCGAAGGGCCAATGGCCGACTCCTGCTCCTATTTCTTATGTTCTTATGTTTGTCTGCAATTCAGTCCTGGATCAGTCACAATTTCCTCCAATTAACCATTCGGAAGACCGAGCCATTATCTTTGGTCCCCGCCACAAGCTCCATTTCCTAGGCACCAATTCTGTCCCCCTCCATGGCCATTGCCTCAAGCTAAACCAGACTGTTTACAAGCTCAGTGACCTATTTGACCCTGAGATGAATTTCCACCCCATATCCTCTCCATCACCAATACCGCCTACTTCCACTTCTGTAATAGCACCATCTCTGCCCCTACCTCAGCCCATCTGCCGCTGAAACCCTCATCCATGTTTTTGTTACCTGCAGATTCGACTATTCCAAAGCTCTTCTGGCCGGCCTCCCATCTTCCACCCTCCATAACCGTGAGCTCATCCAAACCTCCTGTTCACCCATCACCCCTGTGCTTGCTGACCTACATTGGCTCCCAGTCCGCAGTTTATAATTCGCATGCTCTTGTTTAAATCCATCCACCGCCTTGCCCCTCCCTATCTCTGCAACCTCCTCCAGCCTACAACCGTCCGAGGACTCTGCGTTCCTCCAACTGCGGCCTCTTGTGCATCCCCCACTTCCATCGCTCAACCATTGGTGGCCGTGCCTTCTGTTGCCTGGGCCCTAAGCTCTGGAATTCCCTTCCCAAATCTCTCCACCTGCTCTCTTCCTCCTTTAAGACGCTGCTTAAAACCTACCTCTTTGACCAAGCTTTTGGTCATCTGCCCTAATTTCTCCTGATGCGGCTCGGTGTCAATTTTTTGTCTGGTGACGCTCCTGTGAAGTGCCTTGGGACGTTTTACTACATTAAAGACGCTATATAAATACAAGTTGTTGTTGTGGTGTTTGGTCTGCCCCAGCGCAGCACTCGGCACCCTGCTGACCTTGCCCAGCAACACGTGGCGGTAAGCGGCAGCGAGGACTCTCCCCCACCAGCGTTATTGAGAAGTATCACGCAGAACTTACAGGCTAGTTGCTGGTTTCAATTTTCTGGCTGCTGGTTAACTTCTGGGCGTGCTCTGGTGTGATTTAGCGCACTGGAAAGTTCACTTGGTCTAAAGAGAGCCAGGCTTTGCCGGTGTTGCCCTTTATATTGGCTGTCTCACCGATGGTTTGGCTGCAGGCGTGGGTGGTGCGGCAGGGCCGCCTTCAGGGCTGGAGGACGAGGGGCAGCAGCAAGGGAGATGGGAGAGAGCAGGAGCAGCCGCTACCAGAGGGAGGAGGAGGAGGAGGAGGTGGAGGGTGCTGTGCAGGAGGCCATATCCACAGCGGGTGTTCAGGGAGCTCCTCTTCTACATTAACTTCACCGAAGACCAATGTGCGAGGTGCCTTCGCTTCACCAAGGAGGCTGTCACTGAGCTACATCACCTGCTGTAGTCAGAACTCGAGCCTCCCACTAAGGCATGGATAGCACCACCTGGGGCTGTCAAGATCACTGTGGCCCTGAATATTTATGCCATGGGCTCTTTCCAGGGTGCGGCAGGTGAGGCCAAGTGACATCTCCCAGTCCACAGTCCACCAATGTATCGTGGAGGTCACCGAATCTCTCTACACCAGTAGGAACACCCACATCTCCTTCCCTATGGACAGAGCAAAGCAGGACGAGAGACCACTAGACTTCCACAGGGTCCAATGTTCCATAGACTGCACCCACATTGGCTTCTGTGCTCACTATCAGCTTCCTGGCATATTCATCAATCATAAGGGGTTCAACTTCCTCAACGTACAGTTGATTTACGACCACAGGCAGCGCACCATGCAGGTCTGTGCCCGTTATTCCGGCAGCTGTCATGACTCTTGCATTCTGCGCCAGTCCTCTGCGTCGCCTTTATTCCAAGCAGGCCTTCAAGTTGCAGGCTGGCTATTGGGAGACAAGGGTTGTCCCCTTTGGGCGTGGTTTATGACTCCTGTCAGGAACCTCCACGCAGCTGCGGAGCTGGCCTGCAAACAAGAGCCATACCGCCACAAGGAACATCATCCATCAAGCAAACAAACGGCGTGCTCAAGCAACGCTTCCGCTGCCTGGACTGTTCTGGAGGAGCTCTGCACGATACCCACTGAGCGGCTATCCATATGCGTGGTTGTCTGCTGCGTGCTCCAGGACTTCGCCATCACGAGGGACCAGCACCTGGGCAGCAACAAGTACAGGAGGAGGAGGAGCGTGAAGGGGAGGAGGAGAAGGAGGGGCAGCGGACACCAGTGTCCATAGGTGCCAGAGCTCTCAGAGAGCAGCTTATTAAGGAGCGCTTTCTCCCAAATCAGCCCTCCCACCAGCAGTCCCACAATCCTTGCACAAAACCGCTGGCTGGAAGTCCCTTGCCACCCCTTGGCTTCAGGAATTTCAGGCTCACCTTAGCCTCAGAAAGTGAGTAGTGGCTTTCTTCAGTGTATCTCTGTACGATCTTCAGTACAACTGAAAATATAATCGTCCTTTTCTCTTTATAGATGCTGACTTTTGACTGAAGCCTTTAGACCTGTTAGGAACACAGGCCTTGAAATAAGACCATGAGATGTTAGTAAACGAGCTCCTACAGTTTTACTCTATTTATTTATTCAGCGTGGTACTGGCTGAAATTACTCGAGGCCACCACAAGGTGGCACCACGAGTTCTGTTAGCAGAGCCCACGGCTCCAGATTCAATTCACTTAATGTATTTCCTGGTGGTGGGAATTTTAAATTTGTCGCCTTTAGAGTTTTGCAGATTCAGGACTTAAAAAGTCCAAAGTTATGATCTCACCTACCATCAGTGAAGCCTCCTGTGACTAATAATTCAAAGAACTTACAACTGCCTGGATCCATCACATAAGGAGAAAGTCTCAGTATGTTTAACAAGAGGAGAAAGAAAGGGGGGTCTTAGCATTTATAGAGCGCCTGTTACGACCTCAGAACGATCCAAAGCGCTTTACAGCCAATGAAATACTTTTGAAGTGTAGTCACTGTTTTAATGTAGGAAACGCGGCAGCTAATTTGCGCACAGCAAGCTCCCACAAACAGCAATGAGATAATGACCAGATCATCTGTTTTAGTGATAAATATTGGCCAGGGCACCGGGGATAACTCCCCTGCTCTTCTTCGAGAGGGGGGTCTTATCAAAGATGGCTGTGTCAACAATCTTCACGGTAGCATCATTATGGGATGTAAATACCTGCCACAGGAACATAGGGACAGGAGTAGGCCATTGAGCCCCTCGAGCCTGTTCCGCCATTCAATGAGATCATGGCTGATCTGTATCTTAACTCCATAAAATATATTGGCCCAAAAATTCGGCCCAAACCGCGTGAGTACACAGTGTGTATTGATTCCCGAAGTGCCGGTTTCCTGCATGCACTGCGCATGCGCGGGAAACCGGAACTTCCGGTATGGTGTAGGGGGCGGTTCCTAGGTGAACCGCGTGCGCGCTAGAGGCTGCGCGCACGCAGCACACTTAGATTTTTTTTCAGGTTTCTACGCGAGGGTAAGTATTGAAGATACTACGATAATAAAAAGGAGGTGTAAGACCCCTTTTGAACAAGGTAAGTGGTTAATTAAGTATAATTTTTAATTTTTTTCAACAGGTTTATCTTTTTTAGATACTTTAAAGAAAGGTAAGTTTATTTTTATAACTTTTAAAAAGTATTTTAATTTTTTCAAAAATTTAAATTTTTGTTTAAAGTGGTTAATTTATTTAACTATAGTTATTTTATATCTGTGATGGGGGTTTTTTTAAATTTATTTTAAGTTTAGCTGTTCTTTTGGGGCCGATTTCAATTCACAGATTTGACAGGTCTCCTGTCAAATCTATGAATGAAAGATGGTCTGCTGCCATTGGCTCTCCATGGCCCACGTGATCCCAGGGGTCGCATCGCACTAACTGCGCCCCAGGAACACGCAAGCACTGCGCGCCGGCTCTTGGGAGAGGCCCAGGACCCGAAGTTCCTGTGGGCCCAAACACAACGGCAGGCGCGGTGGGTAAGAGCGTGCGCGATCCTTACCCCCGCGGCAAGCCGGCCACGCGAATTTCTGGGCAATTAACTCCAAGGGTTGGTTTCGTATACCTTACTACCCTTGCGTAACAAAAATCTTTCAATCTCAGTTTTGAAATTTTCAATTGACCCCCCCAGCCCCAACAGCTTTTTGGGGGAGAGAATTCCAGATTTCCACTACTCCTTGTGCGAAGAATTGCTTCCTGACATCACCCTCGAATGGCCTAGCTCTAATTTTAAGTTTATGCCCCCTTGTTTCCCCACCAGCTACCCTATCAAATCCTTTAATCATCTTAACACCTCAATTAGCTCGCCCCTTAATTCTCTGTACTGAAGGAATGCAAGTCTAGTCTGTGCAACCTGCTCTGATAATTTAACCCTTTTAGCCCCGGTATCATTCTGGTGAATCTGCGCTGCACCCCATCAAAGGCCATTATATCCTTCCTGAGGTGCGGTGCCCAGAACTGAATGCAGTGTCCAGATGGGGTCTGACCAGAACTTTATACAGCTGTAATGTAACTTCCACCCCTTGTATTACAGCCCTCTTGAGATAAAGGCCAACATTCCATTAGCCTTTTAAATTATTCTTTGCAGCCGTCCACTAGCTTTTAGTAATTTCTGTGCATGTTACTCTGTCTTGCCCTTCAGAAGCACCACAATCGCAATTTTACATTGCATGGCATAAAAGAAGGCATGCCAGGGCGATAAGGAGCAAGACCACACCATGCCAAGACGTCATATAGAAATATAAGGGCTGGATTTTGCCAGCCAAGACGAGTTGGGGGCGGGACTGCTGCCTTCCAGGTTCTAGTCCCACCCCCAGTGACGTCTGACGAACCCACGCTATTTTCCCTTGATTGGCCTTGTTTAGCCCGCCACTGGCCAATTAAGGGAAAGCCAGTGACAGATGACGTCAGCGTATGACGCTTCATCTATCGAAAATCTTTTGACAGATGATTTGTCAGCGTTTGACAGCTTTGAGAAGCTGTCAAACAGTGACAATCTTTGTTCTAAGGTGAGCCCTTGCACAAAGGCTCACCAAGACCTCTCTCCTCAGCAGAAAGCAGATGGCTGCTGCATCTGAGAATGCAGCAGCTATTCTATCATCTCTGCCGGTGAGATGAGGCAACTCCAGATCCTCAACAGTTGAAGCCTGCAGAAAGAAGAAAAGGTAAGGAAACTTTTTCCAACGCTTTACACTCACCTCTCCTACTTACCTTTCCACACTTGCGCCCATCACTCACCTCTCCTACTTACCTTTCCACACTTGCACCCATCACTCACCTCTACAGCTGACATTTCGACCCCACTCACCCCCGCAGACCCACTGCTCGCCTCGCTGACCCTGGCGAGGTTCGCAGCCATCGGGAAGCCCGCAATTGCAGGCGTAAAATGGGGAAAAGCCTCAATAGTAGTTAACAGGCAGTTAATTGGCTCTAATCCCCTTCCCGCCTCGAGGAGACGGGTCCCTGCGCGACTCGGGGGCCCACCTCCCGGGAAGATGGCACGGAGGCGGGTTGGGAGTGGGGTCGGTACCCGCTCCCAGTTTCTGCCATTTTCCCGGCAGTCCCGCCTCCAAACCCGCCTCCCCAGAGCTGGGAAAATTTCCCCCATAGTAACAAGAGGAGTCCATTCAGCCCCTCGAGCCTGTTCCGCCATTCAGTTAGATCATGGCTGATCTGTATCTTAACTCCATTGACCCGCCTCGGTTCCATAACCCTCACTACCCTTGCCGAGCAAAAATCCACCAATCTCAGTTTATAAATTTTCAGTTGAGCCCCAGCCTCAGCAGCTTCTTGTGGGACACCTGGAGAACCTACCAGGGAACGACTGTCGGACTTGCCTTCTCCGACTCGGGATTAGCAGGGGAGGGGGGGGGAGATGTTGAGCTGTGTCATCTTCTGCAAACGAGATCTGCAGCTCCTGTGCAGCGTAAGGCTTGCACGTAGAGCAGGCCAAAAATCTGGAAATGTTTAAAAAACGCGGTCGGATTGTTGTAAAAACCCGATTGGTTCGTTAACGCCCTTTTAGGGACGCAAGCCCTGCCGTCCCACACTCCATTCCACACCAGCCTGGTTGACTGCCCGCTGAAGCGGTTTAGCAAGCCACCCAGCGGTTCGAGAAGGAGGCTCACCACCACCTTCTCAGGCTAACCAGGGATGGGCAATAACTGCTGGCCTTGCCAGTGACGCCTGACACGAATCTTGTCATTCATGTATGAAGTAATACTGGGCGGCCTGCTGGTGGCGCTGTCCAGGGAGAGTATAAATACTCAGGGCATGGGCCCAGCTTGCTCAGGACATTCCTCAACAGGAACTAGGGAAGGACACAACTAGATTCTCCATGTTGTAAAACAGTTGATTAAAGCTTTGTTTAACGCTTAGACCAAGTGCCTAGTAGTTTTCTTACGTCAACGCCCACATTCTGAAAATGAATAAGAAATAAAACGAAGGAGCATCACAGACCACCTGTGTGTTACGAGAATGGATGTCTTTATTATTTAAATACACAAAGATAATTGTCAATGAATAAGGTTATTCATCCCATCTTAATTCACACATCCACAGGGACCCGAATGAATCCCCATTGTTGCATCTGTAAGACATTCAGATTGTCTGACAGTTTATAGAGTTCAGACCCGTGGAACAGACAACTCGAGACAAAGGTTTCAGGATAAACTATTCTTCACTTAAAAATCAACAGGAGGTTACAAGTAAGTACCAGAATATAAACTGTACTCAATTCATTTACTTATTACAAGCAAACATCTAAAATCATTCACTTTTAGCTCAGGTGATCAGAAGCAACACCACTTACGTACTAACACCAGTGAGAGGTCAATTCAGCGATGACGAGACGTATGACTTTAACTGGCAACTGCCCAGGTCGCCCACGACTGCAGCCACGAGCGTCAGTCTACAACATCCCTTACACCCCAAAACTTGGCAACTCGCCCACAGCGTTCGTGTCCCAAACTGTGTGATTAATGTTGTTTTTCTCTCTCTCTCGTTTTCTATCTGTTTTGACGATTAGTCAACCAAGGCCAGATATTCAAGGATTGGAGAAAGTCGTCGTTTTTCACATCTGAAGGTTGTTGACTCCTGGTTCTCACAGAATTTACAAGATCTTTATCTTTTGGGGGAAAAAAACCAGCACATCACTTATTTAACAAATATTTTTAGCCAAAGCAGTCTCTTGCCCTCAAAGCTTGTCGGTACATTTGGTTACTTTTAGATTCAGTCAAGTTTACCGTGGACAGTATTACACATCCAATGGTTTCTTAAATGAGTCCAGGGTTGTCATCTCCACGACTCTATCTGGAAGTTTATCCCGCACTCTTTGTGTGAGAAAAATTCTTGATATCAGTCCTAAAATTACCTTTGCGAGTTTGAACCTGTGTCTCCTTGTCCTAATCTCACAACTTAATTTAAAGTAACATTTCAGGTTTACTTCTTCCATTCCCTTATCATATATACTGCGAGAAGGTCACCTCCCAGACACCTCCTTTCCAGGTTGAAAAGCCAAAGGCTCCCCACAATTTAGATCCCTGAGACTAGGATGAGCCCCGTGGCTCGAATGGCTCCCTTATTTTTTTACGCCACTCGTCACCCGATACCACCTCTATCTCCACCTGGACAGTCAGCCTCACCCAGCAGTTGCTGACAGCCAACGACTTGCTGCATAATTGTGACTCCAGGATGGTATGTTGCCTCCCTGGTGCCAGGGTCAAGGATGTCACTGAACGGCTGCAGGGCATTCTGAAGGGGGAGGTTGAACAGTCAGAGGTCGTGGTTCACATTGGTACCAATGACATGGGTAGAAAGAGGGATGAGGTCCTGCAACAAGAATTTAGGGAGTTAGGTAGCAGATTAAAAAGCAGGACCTCAAAGGTTGTAATCTCTGGATTACTCCCGGTGCCACGTACTAGTGAGTATAGGAATAGGAGGATAGAGCAGATGAATGCGTGGCTAAAGAGTTGGTGCAGGAGGGAGGGCTTTAGTTTCCTGGATCACTGGGTCTGCTCCTGGGGAAGGTGGGACCTGTACAAGTCGGACGGGTTGCACCTGAACCGAAACAGGACCAACTAACTTGCGGGGAGGTTTGCTAGTGCTGTTGGGGGGGGGGGGTTTAAACTAATTTAGCAGGGGGATGGGATACGGAGTGGAGCTATAGTAGGGGGTGATGCACAGCCAAATATAGTGGAAAAAGCAAGTCAGCCTGGAAGGCAGAGCAAATATGTAACGGCACAAGGGAGTATGGCAAGGCTGGATGGCATTTATTTTAATGTAAGGAGTCTTGCAAGTAAGGCAGATGAATTGAAGGTGTTGATGAACACACGGGAGTATGATATTGTTGCTATCACAGAGACATGGTTGAGGGAGGGGCAGGACTGGTCGCTCAAAATTCCGGGGTATAGAATCCTCAGGCGAGACAGAGGGGGGTGTAAAAGAGGAGGGGGTGTCGCAATATTAATCAAGGAGTCAATTACTGCAGTAAGGAGGGATGATATCTTAGCAGGTTCCTCTAACGAGGCCATATGGGTAGAACTTAAAAACAAAAAGGGGCAAGCACTTTGCTGGGAGTGTACTATACACCCCCAAACAGTCAGGGGGAGATAGAGGAACAGATATAGATACATAGATACATAGAAGATAGGAGCAGGAGTAGGCCATCCGGCCCTTCGAGCCTGCTCCGCCATTTAATGAGATCATGGCTGATCCTCCAATTCAGTATCCCGTTCCCGCCTTCTCTCCGTAACCCTTAACCCCTTTTGCCTGTAGAAATATATCTAATTCCCTCTTAAATATATTTAATGAGCTGGCGTACACTGCCCTCTGTGGCAATGAGTTCCACAGGTTCACCACCCTCTGAGTGAAGAAATTCCCCCTCATTTCTGTCCTAAATGGTTTAGCCCTTATCCTTAAATTATGTCCTCTAGTTCTGTTCTCACCCGCCAAGGGAAACATTCCTTCTGCATCTAGTCTGTCTAGACTGTCAGAATTTTATACACTTCTATGAGGTCCCCTCTCAATCTTCTAAACTCCAGTGTGTACATCCCTAAACTACATAGTCTCTCCTCATAGGTCAATCCCGCCATTCCTGGTATCAGCCTGGTGAATCGCCGCTGCACCCCCTCCATGGCAAGAACATCTTTCCTCAGATGAGGCGACCAAAACTGTACACAGTACTCGAGGTGTGGTCTCACCAGTGCCCTGTACAGCTGCAGCAAGGTATCCCTGTTCCTGTATTCCAACCCTTTTGCTATGAAGGCCAGCATACCGTTTGCCTTCTTGACCGCCTGTTGCACCTGCATGCTCGCCTTCAGTGACTGGTGTACAAGAACACCCAGGTCTCTCTGTACTTCCCCCTCTCCCAATTTATTGCCATTTAAATAATAATTTGCCCTCCCGTTCCTGCACCCAAGGTGGATAACTTCGCACTTGTCCACATTATAGTGCATCTGCCATTTATCCGCCCAATCACCCAGTCTGTCCAAATCGCTCTGGAGCTTCCTGGTCTCCTCCTCTGAGCCCACCCCCCCCTCCTAGTTTAGTGTCGTCTGCAAATTTGGAAATGCTGCATCCGACTCCCTGATCCAGGTCATTAATGTAAATTGTGAACAGCTGGGGACCCAGGACAGATCCCTGTGGTACCCCACTTGTTACTGCCTGCCATTCAGAAAATGAGCCGTTTATTCCAACTCTCTGTTTTCTATCTGACAGCCAGTTCTCTATCCACGTCAATACTTTCCCCTTTATCCCATGAGCTTCAATTTTCCATGCTAATCTTTTATGTGGGACCTTGTCGAAGGCCTTTTGGAAGTCCAGGTACACCACATCTACTGGCTCTCCCCCATCTATTTTACCAGTTACTCCCTCAAAAAATTCCAATAGATTAGTCAAGCACGATTTACCCTTTGTAAATCCATGTTGACTCTGTCCTATCCTGTCCCCATTTGCTAAGTGCTCCGCTATTTCATCCTTAATGATGGACTCCAGCATTTTGCCCACAACTGATGTAAGGCTTACAGGTCTGTAATTACCTGCTTTTTCCCTACCCCCCTTTTTGAATAGTGGGGTAACGTTAGCTACCCTCCAATCCATGGGCACTGTTCCCGAGTCTAATGAATTCTGAAAAATCATACTTAGTGCATCCGCTATCTCTAGGGCCACCTCCTTCAGTACCCTAGGATGCATGTTATCAGGCCCTGGGGATTTGTCCGCCTTCAATCCCTTTAGCTTCCTTAACACCATATCCTTAGAGATATTGATTTGCGTCAGTTCCTCCTTTGCCAATGTCCCTATTTTTCCCGATATCCCAGGGAGGTTTTTTGTGTCTTCCTTCGTAAAGACTGACCCAAAGTATGCATTTAGTTGGTCTGCCATTTCCTTATTTCCCGTTATATATTCCCCCGTATCTGACTGCAATGGACCAACTTTGGTTTTCACCAGTCTTTTCCTCTTGATATACTTATAAAAGCTTTTGGAGTTAGTTTTTATATTTTCCGCCAGCTTGCTTTCGTAAGCTATTTTGCCCCTCTTGATTAAGCCCTTTGTCCTCCTTTGCTCTATCTTAAACTGTTCCCAATCTTCCGCTCTGGCGCTTTTTTTGGCTATTTTATACGCCCTATCTTTGGATTTTATGCTGTCTCTAATTTCCCCTGTTATCCACGGTTGAGTCACCTTTTTAGATTTCCTTTTATGCCAGATTGGTATAAACAATTTTTGCAATTTTGTCATTCTATCTTTAAATGCTTGCCATTGTTTATCTACCTCCAGTCCTCCCAGGAACGTTGTCCAATCAGACCTACTCAGTTCCCGTCTAATGGCATCATAATTCCCCTTGTTTAAATTCAGGACCTTAGTCTCTGAGTCAATTTCTTCGCTCTCCATTTCGAGTGAGAAATCGATCATGTTATGATCGCTCTGACCCAAGGGTCCCCGTACAACAAGATGACTAATTAGTCCATTCTCATTGCACAGTACCCAGTCCAATATAGCCTGTTCCCGAGTTGGTTCCTCGACATATTGATCCAGATAACCATCCCTTAAACACTCAAGGAATTCCTCCTCCTCATTATTTTTACTGATTAGGCTAGTCCAATCTATATGTAAGTTAAAGTCACCTATGATGACAGCTGTGCTCTTATTGCACGCTTCTCTAATTTCCCTCGTGATGCCCTCCCCAACCTCTATTTTACTATTTGGAGGCCTATATACCACTCCTATTAATGTTTTTCGCCCCTCGCTATTTCTTAGCTCCACCCATATAGATTCTGTATTAACTGAGTTAATATCCTTCCTTTCAATTGCATTTATCCCCTCTTTTACCAGCAATGCTACCCCTCCTCCCTTTCTTTTTTGTCGATCCTTCCTAAATACTGAATACCCCTGTATGTTAAGCTCCCAGCCCTGCTCACCCTGCAACCATGTTTCCGTAATCCCAATTAGATCATAATTATTAACCTCTATTTCCACAGCTAATTCATCTACCTTGTTCCTGATGCATGAATGTCCAAAAATGTGTGGGTTAGGTTGATTTGGCTATGATAAATTGACCCTTAGTGTTAGGGGGGATTAAATATGTGGGGTTATGGGGATAGGATGGGATATGTTAGGGGGAATTAAATACATGGGGTTACGGGGGTAGGGTGGGATATGTGTACTGTGGGGATTAAAGCAGGGACAGGGTACTGGATTTGGATGATCAGCCATGATCGTATTGAATGGCGGAGCAGGCTCGACGGGCCGAATGGCCTACTCCTGCTCCTAGATTCTATGTTTCTATGTTTCTATGTTCTCGCATTAAGGTATAAAACCCTCAGGCTTTTTTTATGCTCACATTTTTTATGAATTAGTTTGGCCCTTTGTTTTTTGTTCCTCACCCATGTAGGCAAATCTCAGAGAAGTGTAGAAATAATAGGGTAATAATAGTAGGGGATTTCAACTTCCCCAATATTAACTGGGATAGTCAGAGTGTGAAAGGCTTAGAGGGTGCGGAATTCTTAAAGTGCATCCAGGAGAGCTTTTTGAGCCAGCATGCAGAAAGTCCTGCAAGAGAGGGGGCGGTACTGGACCTAATTCTATGGAATGTAGCCAGGCAAGTGGTAGAAGTGTTACTAGGAGAGCATTTTGGTGACAGTGACCATAATTCCGTGAGATTTAAGGTAGTCATGGAAAAGGACAAAGATGGACCGTAAATAATGGTTCTAAATTGGGGGAAGGCCGATTTTAATATGATAAGGCAGGATCTGGCCAAAGTGGACTGGGATCAGCTACTTGTAGGAAAATCCACAGCAGAGCAATGGGAGTCTTTCAGAAAGGAAATAGAGAGAGTACAACAGCAACATGTTCCTGTAAAGGTCAAGGGTGGGACCAACAAGCCCAGGGAACCCTGGATGTCAAGGGATATACAAGAATGGATTAGGAAAAAAAGGGAGGCTTTTGGCAGATACAAAGGACTAAAAACAGTGGAAGCCCTAGAGGAGTATAGAAAGTGCAGGGGGGTACTTAAAAAAGAAATTAGGAGAGCGACGAGGGGGCATGAAAAAACACTGGCGGGCAAAATAAAGGAAAATCCCTAGGTGTTTTATAAGTATATTAAGGGCAAGAGGATAATCAGGGAAAGAGTAGGGCCCATTAGGGACCAAAGTGGCAAACTGTGTGCAAAGCCAGAAGATGTAGGTGAGGTTTTAAATGAATATTTTGCATCTGTGTTCACTATGGAGAAGGACGATGTAGGCATAGGAATCAGGCAGGGGGATTGTGATGTACATGAACAAATTAGTATTGAGAGGGAGGAGGTACTAGCGGTTTTAGCGGGCTTAAAAGTGGATAAATCCCCAGGCCCAGACGAGATGTATCCCAGGCTGCTATGTGAGGCAAGGGAGGAGATTGCAGGGGCTCTGACACAAATTTTCAGAACCTCTCTGGCCACAGGGGAGGTGCCAGAGGACTGGAGAACAGGTAACGTAGTACCATTATTCAAGAAGGGTAGCAGGAATTAACCAGCCAATTACAGGCCAGTGAGCCTAACATCAGTGGTAGAGAAATTATTGGAAAAAATTCTGAGGGACAGAATTAGTCTCCACTTGGAGAGGCAAGGATTAATCAAGGATAGTCAGCATGGCTTTGTCAGGGGGAGATCATGTTTAACCAATTTGATTGAATTTTTCGAGTGTGTGACTAGGTGTGTGGATGAGGGTAGTGCAGTTGATGTAGTCTACATGGACTTCAGTAAAGCTTTTGACAAAGTCCCACATGGGAGACTGGTCAAGAAGATAAGAGCCCATGGGATCCAGGGCAATTTGGCACATTGGATCCAAAATTGGCTTAGTGGCAGGAGGCAGAGGGTGATGGTCGAAGGTTGTTTTTGTGACTGGAAGCCTGTGTCCAGTGGTATACTGCAGGGATCGGTGCTGGGTCCTTTGCTGTTTGTAGTGTACATTAATGATTTAGATATGAATGTAGGAGGTATGATCAGTAAGTTTGCAGATGACACAAAAATTGGTGGAGTGGTAAATAGCGAGGAGGGAAGCCTTAGGCTACAGGACAATATAGACGGGTTGGTTAGATGGGCAGAACAGTGGCAAATGGAATTTAACCCTGAAAAGTGTGAGGTGATGCATTTTGGGAAGACTAACAAGGCAAGGGAATACACAATGATTGGTAGGAACCGAGGAAAGACAGAGGATCAGAGGGACCTTGGTGTGCATGTACATAGATCCCTGAAGGCAGCAGGACAGGTAGATAAGGTGGTTAAAAAGGCATATGGGATACTTGCCTTCATTAGCCGAGGCATAGAATATAATAGCAGGGAGGTTATGATGGAGCTGTACAAAACGCTAGTTAGGCCACAGCTGGAATACTGTGTGCAGTTCTGGTCACCACACTATAGGAAGGATGTGATTGCATTGGAGAGGGTGCAGAGGAGATTAACCAGGATGTTACCTGGGCTGCAGCGCTTCAGCTATGAAGAGAGACTGGACAGGCTGGGGTTGTTTACCTTAGAGCAGAGAAGGCTGAGGGGGGACCTGATTGAGGTGTACAAAATTATGAGGGGCATAGATAGGGTAGATAGAAAGGAACTTTTCCCCTTAGTAGAGGGGTCAATAACCAGGGGCATAGTTTCAAGGTAAGGGGCAGGAGGTTTAGAGGGGATTTGAGGAAAAACTTTTTCACCCAGAGGGTGGTTGGAATCTGGAACTCACTGCCTGAAAGGGTGGTAGAGGCAGGAACCCTCACAACATTCAAGAAGCATTTAGATGAGCACTTGAAATGCCATAGCATACAAGGCTACGGACCAAGTGCTGGAAAATGGGATTAGAATAGACAGGGCTTGATGGCCGGCGCAGACACGATCGGCCGAAGGGCCTCTTTAGTGCTGTATAACTCTATGGGGTAAAAATTCAGTTGGTTGCACCTCCCGTTAGCGCCTTAAGAGGGCGCTAATGGGGCGCAAAGCGCCTAGCGCCCGGGCGCGGCGATGTTTGCGCCGCTCGCGAAATTAACTAGAAATTTTGCGGCGGCGCTAAACACTACCGCCACGCACTCCTGCGCTGGCAGATCGTGATGTCATTAGAGTGCGCAACGCCCCGGAGTGGATATTGAGTGGCGCCCCCTGCCTTACTGCCTGCCGCTAGCAACGACAGGTTGAGGGGAGCGTTTTGCAGACAGGAAAGGACTGGGGGAGCGCTATTTAAAGGTGACCGCTTCCTGCCCTTTTTTGTTGGTGACATTTTTGAACCACGCATTCTGAGAGAGAGAGAGAGAGGGACTTCTGGAGAGATTCAACGTTGTGTGAAGGAGTTTTGGGTACTGAGCAGCACTTTGCAGGTTCATTTTGATTTGCCCTCTTGTATCGATTTAGAAGAGACTGTGGGGGTTGCACTCTGAGCTCTTTCCCTGGTTGTCTCTATTGTTCTTTCCAGCAGATTTGATGTACAGGTCTCTCCAGGCCGAGATTCAAGGCTGCAATGAGCAGGATGTGGATGGAAAGCAAGATCAACCCTCCCCTTTAAGAACTGGCCAGCGCCATTGTGTCTGTGTTCCATTGCTGACTGACATCACATGAGCTTCGCCAGCGCTCTGAGTTAGCGCCTCGCTCCTCGGCCTTTGCACCTTAAGACAGATGTGTAGCGCCTGATTTAGCGCTCCAATCAGCTCCAGGGGCGATAAAAGTCAAGTTTGCAGTCGGAGGCGATAATTAGCGGCAGGCGCTAATCTTTGCGCACGGCCGATAATTGCGCCCCAAACGGGGTGATACTGAATTTTTCCCCCTATGACTCTATGGGGGAAAAATTCAGTTGGTTTGCGCCTCCCGTTAGTGCCTTAAGAGGGCGCTAATGGGGCGCAAAGCAACTAGCGCCCGGGCGCGGTGATGTTTGCGCCGCTCGCGAAATTAACTAGACATTTTGTGGTGGCGCTAAACACTATCGCCACAATCTCCTGCGCCGGCAGATCGTGACATCAGTCGAGTGCGCAACGCCCCGGTAGCGCCCCGGAGCGGATATTGAGTGGCGCCCCCTGCCTTACCGCATGCCGCTAGCAACGACAGGTTGAGGGGACGTTTAGCAGTCAGGAAGGGACTGGGGGAGCGCTATTTAAAGGCGACCGCTTCCTGCCTTTTTTTGTTGGTGACATTTTTGCACCACACATTCCTGAGAGAGAGAGAGAGAGACTTCTGGAGAGATTCAACGCTGTGTGGAGGAGTTTTGGGTACTGAGCAGCACTTTGCAGGTTCTTTCTGGTTTGATCTCCCTTGCATCGATTTAGCAGAGAATATGGGGGCTGCAGTCTGAGCTCTTTCCCTGGGCCTCTCCATTGTTCTTTCCAACAGATTTGATGTACAGTTTTCTCCAGGCCGAGATTCAAGGCTGCAATGAGCAGGGTGTGGATGTAGAGCAAGATCAACCCTCCCCTTTAAGAACTGGCCAGCGCCATTGTGTCTGTGTTCCATTGCTGACTGACATCACATGAGCTTCGCCAGCGCTCTGAGGTAGCGCCTCGCTCCTCGGCCTTTGCGCCTTAAGACAGATGTGTAGCGCCTGATTTAGCGCTCCAATCACCTCCAGGGGCGATAAAAGTCAAGTTTGCAGTCGGAGGCGATAATTAGCGCCAGGCGCTAAACTTTGCGCCCGGCCGATAATGGCGCCCGAAACGGGGCGATACTGAAGTTTTTCCCCTTTGACTCTAATTAACTCTTACCCTGTGCACTTGGTCAAACGAACGAGCTGGTCGATCCTCTTGAACAGTACATTCGTCACCTCATGATTACCTTGTTCACAACAGCGAAGGGTTCAAGTACAGACAGCCGCAAGTTAAAAGCTACGACGTTCTGGGGTGAGAAGTGAAGCGAGGCACATCTTTTTTCACTGGTGATAACAGAAGAGTGAACAAATCAGAAGGGAATTGTCAGCAGGCAGTCGAAATGGGTTCAAGAGACTAGTGGATGAATTTTGGAGAGCTAAGGGATGAAGGGATTTGTTGAGAAGGTGGTTAGGTGATATAAAAAGGGACAGCTCTCCCTGTGCTTAATAATTCTTATCTTCTTGCCCAATGTCAGAGTAATCTGCTCTCGATACCTGGAGAGGCCCAGTAACTGAAGAATTAATAGGCGCTGTCAATTTATCAACCACAAATAGAACGATTGGAGTCACTGAGGATCACTCTAAATCTGAGGCTGCGTCTCTCCATAATTACCTCTCTGCTGGGCCTAAACCTTTTTTGTGCAGTGGTCCTGCGGTAAAACTGGTCAGGTAATTTGAGCCCCGTGTCAACGTGCCTGTCGCTAAGAGCTGTTAAAACCTTTCTATCTCCCTCCTGCATGTCGGCTCGTCTTGCTCTTCCTCTTCCCGCTCAGGCTCGGCGATCACTGCTGCAGCTGGTGAATGCTATTCGGCACTTTTTACAACATTACCGTTAGTCTGCTAGATATTGATCGCTCCACCATTGGCGGCCCTGCCTTCAGCTGCCACGGCCCCAAAGCTCTGGCACTCCCTCCCTAAACCTCTCCGCTTCTCTACCCCTCTCTCCTCCTCCTTTAAGATGCTCCTTGAAACCTTGACCAAGCTTTTGGTCACCTGTCCTAATATTTCCTGATGTGGCTCGGTGCCAAATTTGGTTTGGTAACGCTCCTGTGAAGCGCCATGGGACATTTTACTACGTTAAAGGCGCTATATAAATACAAGCTGTTGCTGTTGTATGTTTTTAACAGCTGGACTGGCATAATCCGTCTGGCGGTAAGTGAATGATAAATTCACCGATATGTGTGATTTTGGCTTCTATAACATCGCCCAGTCTCCGCCCCTGCCTCAGCTCATCCACTGCTGAAACCCTCATCCATGCCTTTGTTACCTCGAGACTTGACTATTCCAACGCACTCCTGGCTGGCCTCCCACATTCTACCCTACATAAACTTGAGGTCATCCAAAATTGGCTGCCCGTGTCCTAACTCGCACCAAGTCCCGTTCACCCATCACCCCCCTGTGCTCGCTGACCTACATTGGCTCCCGGTTAAGCAACACCTCAATTTCAAAATTCTCATCCTTGTTTTCAAATCCCTCCATAGCCTCGCCCCTCCCTAACTCTGTAATCTCCTTCAGCCCCACAACCCCCCCGAGATATCTGCGCTCCTCTAATTCTGCCCTCTTGAGCATCCCTGATTATAATCGCTCAAGCATTGGTGGCCGTGCTTTCTGTTGCCGAGGCTCTAAGCTCTGGAATTCCCTCCCTAAACCTCTCTGCCTCGCAACCTCTCTTTCTTCCTTTAAGATGCTCCTTAAAACCTACCTCTTTGACCAAGCTTTTGGTCACCTGCCCTAATATCTCGTTATGTGGCTCAGTGTCAATTTGTGTTCTATAATATTCTTGTGAAGCGCCTTGGGACGTTTTACTATGTTAAAGGCGCTCTATAACGACAAGTTGTTGTTGTTATCTAACTATCTGTTTGTTTATGTATTAGTAACTACATTTGATAGCATAGAAGTACAATCTATTAATGACCACATTGGACACTTTAATAAAAACAAGGCAATGTATCGATTAATATTTCAAACAACGGGAGAAGCGGCTGTGAGGAGAGACCACTGTTCTTGAGAGCTAACGACTCGGAACATGACTGAGAAATGCTGATGCTAAGCCAGTGGCTATTAAGATAACTTAGGGAAGAATCTGGAAAAAAAATTCAGAATCTGATTTCCTAACCCTCCAATGCCACACTCTGTGGTCAAACTTGGTCACAACAATCCGCAGCCATTCCGGTCAGCTGCCCGCTGTAAGTTCAGAAGAACGGCTGACAACGTGGCCAGGACCCGGCAATACCAAGTGCCATCCTTCTGCAACAGCTTCCGGGATGGCCCTGCAGGGGATGGAGCCTCTGTCCACCTCTACAAGCTCATTAATGCAAGCGGGCGCAAGGCCAGGGGCGGGGACTGCCTAAGTTGGGCATTTCTGCTCCCACGCCCTCAGTCAGCACCACCTGTAGGATCGATTCCTTCCCCCCAACAGTAAAAATATTGGACGATGAAATATAAAAACCCAGAACTGCAGAGCCTGCAAAAAGGGCTCGGCAATAAAGGGTTAATTCAAACATTGCAGCCAAAAATACGAATCTAAAGTCTGAACAAGAACATCCACGTATTCCTGTACCTTAAGGGGTTACATTGTCCACCTTAGATCATGGCCCCCGAATAAATAGTTTCAGTGCAGGCCTAGACAATGGGCCAGGCCTTGAACCTTTTGAATACGAATGCTAACAGAAACCAACAACTTCGCATATGCAGTCACTTTGGGAGGGTTGCTTTTGTCAGAAAGGAATCTCTAATCAATGAACAATACGAGGGACATTAGCCATCAAGAGTTCTCTGCTAGAGACAATTCACACATTTTGATAACATAAGAACATAAGAACTAAGAGCAGGAGTAGGCCATTCGGCCCTTCGAGCCTGCTCCACCATTCAATGAGATTATGGCAGATCTTTTGCCTCAACTCAATTCACCGACTCTATCGCCATATCCCTTGATGCCCTTACTAGTCAGAAATCTATCATAGAAACATAGAAGATAGGAGCAGGAGTAGGCCATTCAGCCCATCGAGCCTGTTCCGCCATTCAATGCGATCTTGGCTGATCATCCAAATTCAGTACCCTGTCCCTGCTTTCTCCCCATATCCCTTGATCCCTTTAGCCTTAAGAAATATATCTAACTCCTTCTTGAATATATTTAATGAATTGGCCTCAACTGCCTTCTGTGGTAGAGAATTCCACAGGTTCACCACTCTCTGGGTAAAGAAATTCCTCCTCATCTCAGTCCTAAATGGCTTACCCCTTATCCTTAGACTGTGACCCCTGGTTCTGGACTCCCCCGCCATCGGGAACATCCTTCCTGCATCTAGTCTGTCTAGTCCTGTCAGAATTTTATAAGTTTCAATGAGTTACCCTCTCATTCTTCTAAACTCTAGAGAATACAAGCCCAATTGACCCAATCTCTCTTCATACGTCATTCCTGCCATCCCAGGTATCAGTCTGGTGAATCTTCGCTGCACTCCCTCCATGGCAAAAACATCCTTCCTCAGATAAGGCGACCAAAACTGCACACAATACTCAAGGTGTGGTCTCACCAAGGCCCTGTACAACTGCAGCAAGACATCCTTGCTCCTGTACTCGAATCCTCTCACTATGAAGGCCAACATACCATTTGCCTTCTTAACCGCCTGCTGCACCTGCATGCTTACCTTCAGCGACTGATGCACAATGACACCCAGATCTCGTTGCACCTCCCCTTTTCCCAATCTATTGCCGTTCAGATAATAATCTGTCTTCCTGTTTTTGCCACCAAAGTGGATAACCTCGCATTTATCCACATTATACTGCATCTGCCATGCTTCTGCCCAATCCCCCAACCTGTCCAAATCATACTGGAGTTTCTCTGCATCCTCCTCACAGCACACACAGCCACCCAGCTTTGAGTCGTCTGCAAACTTGGAGATATTACATCTAGTTCCCTCGTCTAGATCATTAATATATATTGTGAATAGCTGGGGTCCTAGCACTGATCCCTGCGGTACCCCACTAGTCACTGCCTGCCACTCGGAAAAAGACCCGTTTATTCCAACTCTTTCGCTTCCTGTCTGCCAACCAGTTCTCTATCCAAGTCAGTACCTTACCCCCAATCCCATGTGCTTTAACTTTGCACGCTAATCTCTTATGCGGAACCTTATCGAAAGCCTTCTGAAAGTCCAAATACACCACATCCACTGGTTCTCCCTTATCTATTCTACCAGTTACATCCTCAAAAAATTCCAGTAGATTAGTCAAGCATGATTTACCTTTTGTAAATCCTTGTTGACTTTGTCCGATCCTGTCACTGTTTTCCAAGTGCACTGCTATTACATCTTTTATAATGGACTCTAGCATTTTCCCCACTACCGATGTCAGGCTTACCAGTCTATAATTCCTTGTTTGCTCTCTACCACCTTTTTGAAATAGTGGGGTTATATTAGCTACCCTCCAATCCATGGGAACTGTTCCAGAGTCTAGACAATTTTGGAAGATGACCAGCAATGCATCTACTATTTCTAGGGCCACTTCCTTAAGTACCCTAGGATGTAGATTATCAGACCCTGAGGATTTATTGGCCTTCAATCCCATCAATTTCCCTAACACCATTTCCCTACAAATACTGATTTCATTCAGTTCCTCCCTCTCATTAGACCCTATGTTCCCCAACATCTCTGGGAGGTTACTTGTGTCCTCCTTTGTGAAGACAGAACCAAAGTATGTATTTAATTGGTCGGCCATTTCTTTGTTCCCCATTATAAAATCCACTGATTCTGACTGCACGGGACCTACGCTTGACTTCACCAATCTTTTTCTCTTCACATATCTATAGAAGTGTTTACAGTCAGTTTTTATGTTCCCTGCAAGCTTACTCTCATAATCTATTTTCCCCCTCTTAATTAATCCCTTTGTCCTCCTTTGCTGAATCCTAAACTGCTCCCAATCCTCAGGTTTGCTGCTTTTTCTGGCCAATTTATATGTCCTCTCCTTGGATCTTATGCTATCCCTAATTTCCCTTGTTAGCCACGGTTGAGTCACTTTTTTTGTTTTATTTTTATGCTAAACAGGGATGAACAAATTCTGTAGTTCATCCATGTGATCTTTAAATGTTTGCCATTACCTATCCACCATCAACCCTTTAAGTAACATTCCCCAATCCATCCTAGCCAACTCGCGCCTCATACCATCGTAGTTTCCTTTATTTAAATTCAGGACCCTAGTCTCTGAGTCAAATACTTCACTCTCCATCTTAATGAAGAATTCTATCATATTATGATCGCTCCTCCCCAAGGGGCCTCGCACAACAAGATTGCTAATTAATCCTTTCTCATTACATAATACCCAGTCTAAGATGGCCTGATCTCTAGTTGGTTCCGTGACATATTGGTCCAGAAATCCTACACTCTAGGAATTCCTCCTCCACAGTATTGTTACTAATTTGGTTAGCCCAATCTATATGTAGATTAAAGTCACCCATGATAACTGCTGTGCCCTTATTGCACGCATCTCTAATTTCCCGTTTAATGCCATCCCCAACCTCAGCATTACTGTTTGGGGATCTGTGTACAACTCCCACTCAAGTTTTCTGCCCCATGGTATTTCTCAGCTCTACCCATACAGATTCCACATCATCAGAGCTAATATCCTTCCTTACTATTGTGTTAATCTCCTCTTTAACCAGCAATGCTACCCCACCTCCTTTTCCTTTTTGCCTGTCTTTCCTGAATATTGAATACCCCTAGATGTTGAATTCCCAGCCTTGGTCACCTTGGAGCCATGTCTCCGTAATCCCAATTATATCACATCCGTTTACATCTATTTGTGCAGCTAATTCATCCATCTTATTATGAATGCTCCTCGCATTAAGACACAAAGCCTTCAGACTTGTTTTTTTGACACTCTTAGACCTTTTAGAATTATTATTTACTGTGGCCATGTTTGATTTACACCCATGATTTCTCTGACTGCCACTTTTGCTTATCTCCTTCCTGTCTTTGCTTCTATTCTTGCTTCCCTTACCTCTGTCTCCCTGCACAGGTTTCCAACCCCCTGCCATTTTAGTTTAAACCCTCCCCAACAGCACTAGCAAACACTCCCCCTAGGACATCGGTCCCGGTCCTGCCCAGGTGCAAACCGTCCAGTTGGTACTGGTCCCACCTCCCCCAGAACCGGTTCCAATGACCCAGGAATTTGAATCCCCCCTTGAACCATTCCTCTAGCCACATATTCATCTGAAATATCCTTCTATTTCTACTCTGACTGGCATGTGGCACTGGTAGCAATCCTGAGATTACTACCTTTGAGGTCCTATTTTTTAATTTACCTCCTAACTCCCTATATTCAGCTTTTAGGACCTCATCCCGGTTTTTACCTATATTGTTGGTACCTATATGCACCATGACAACTGGCTGTTCACCCTCTTCCTCCAGAATGCCCTGCAGCCGCTCAGAGACATCCTTGACCCTTGCACCAGGGAGACAACATACCATCCTGGAGTCTCTTTTGCGGCCGCAGAAACGCCTATCTATTCCCCTTACAATAGAATCCCCTGTCACTATAGCTCTCCCGTTCTTTTTCCTCCTGTCCTGTGCAGCAGAACCACCCATGGTGCCAGGAAGTTGGCTGCTGCTGCCTTCCCCCGATAAGCCATCTCCCTCAACAATATCCAAAGTGTTATATCTGTTTGAGAGGGGGATGGCCACAGGGGACCCCTGCACTACCTGCCTGTGCCTACTTCTCTGCCTGGCGGTCAACCATTCCCTTCCTGCCTGTGCAGCCTTTACCTGCGGTGTGACCAACTCATTAAATGTGCTATCCACGACGTCCTCAGCATTGCGAATGCTCCAGTATGTATCCATTCACAGCTCCAGCGCCGCAGTGCGGTCTGCCAGTAGCTGCAGCTGGATACACTTCCCGCACACATGGTCGTCAGGGACACAGGAAGTGTCCCTGATTTCCCACATAGTGCAGGAGGAGCATACCACGGGGCTGAGCTGTGCTGCCATGACTTACCCTTTAATTACTTTAAATTAAATTAAATCAAATCAATACCACTAATTACACTACCTAACGGGGGGAGGGAGCGCAGTCACTTGACGACCGCCACTCCCTCAGAAGCCCAGTGAGGAACGTCCTGAGCCGACGCAGCTCGAGCCGGCTCACATCCTTGTCCACGCCCATGATTTTTACGGCGGCGTGGACGGACCCGACGAGCAGCGCCAGCTCCGACCACCTGTCGAGGGCCAGCCGGATCTTATTATGACGACCTGTACTCTCCTGCTGCTCCCGACACCGGCCTCTTCCTACATGGTGAAAAGTTAGGAAAAACAAAGGTGATGCAAGGGAGCTCCTCCTTCCACTCCTCACCTAACTCCGCCTCACTCAACTCGCAGCACTCTGTTCAAACCGCACTCAGTGCAAAATCGCACTTCAAAGCCTGTTTTATAGGCCCTGAAACAAAGGAGACTTCTGTTTTGAATATACCCAATGACTGAGCCTCCACAGCCCTCTGGGGTAGAGAATTCCAAAGATTCACCAACATCTGTGTGAAGAAATTTCTTCTCATCTCAGTCCTGAATTGCCTACCCTTTATCCTGAGGCAGTGGCCCCTGGTTCTAGACTCCCCAGCCAAGGGAAACATTCTCCCAGCATCCACCCAATCAAGCCCTGTAATAATTTTGTATGCTTCAATGAGATCCCCTCTCATTCTTCTGAATTCAAGAGAATACAGGCCTAGTTTAGTCAATCTCTTCTCATACGACAGTCCCGCCATCCCAGGAATCAATCTCGTAAACCTTTGTTGCACTCCCTCTATGGCAAGTATATCCTTCCTTAGATAAGGATACCAAAATTGTATACAGTACTCCAGGTGTGGTCTCACCAAGGCCCTATATAATTGGAGTAAGACTTCTTTACTCCTGTACTCATCTCCTCTTGTAATGAAGGCCAGCATACCATTTGCCTTCCTAATGGCTTGCTGCACCTGCACATTCACTTTCAGTGACTCATGTACAAGGACACCCAGGTCCCTTTTGAGCATCTGCATTCCCCAATCTTTCACCATTTAGGAAATACTCTGCCTTTTGTTTTTTTCTACCAAAGTGGATAACTTCACATTTATCCACATTATATTCCATCTGCCATGTTCTCACCCAGTCACTGAGCCTGTCGAGATCCCCTTGAAGCCTGTTCACATCCTCTTTGCAACTGACACTGCCACCTAGCTTTGTATCATCAGCAAATTTGGAAATGTTACATTTAGTCCCCTCATCCAAATCATTGATATAGATTGTGAATAGCTGGGGCCCAAGCACCGATCCTTGCGGTACCCCACTAGTCACAGCCTGCCATCCTGAAAGAGACTCGTTTATCCCTACTCTTTGTTTTCTGTCTGTTAACCAATTCTCAATCCATGCTGGTATATTACCCCCAATTCCATGTGCCCTAATTTTGTTCACGAACCTCTTGTGTGGGACCTTATCGAAGGCCTTCTGTAAATCCAAATACACCACATCTACTGGTTTCCCTTTGTCTACTCCACTAGTTACATCCTCAAAGAACTCCAATAGGTTTGTCAAACAGGATTTCCCTTTCATAAATCCATGTTGACTCTGCCCAATCTTACTATTAGTTTCTAAATGCCCAGTTATTGCATCCTTTATAATAGATTCCAGCATTTTCCCAACTACTGATGTGAGGCTAACAGGTTTGTAGTTCCCTGTTTTCTCTCTCCCTCCTTTCTTAAATAGCGGGGTTACATTTTCTATCCTCCAATCTGCAGGAACCGTTCCAGAATCTATAGAATTTTGGAAGATGACAACCAATGCGTCCAGTATTCCAATGGCCACCTCTTTCAAAACCCTAGGATGTAGGTCATCCGGTCCTTGGGATTTATCGACTTTTAGTCCCATTAAGTTTGCTAGTACTTTTTTTTACTATTTATAACTTTTTTAAGTTCCTCATTCTCATCACACCCTTGGTTTTCTCGTATTTCTGGGAGGTTTTTTGTGTCTTCCTCCGTGAAGACAGAAACAAAGTATTTGTTTAATTTATCAGCCATTTCCTCATTCCCCATTATAAATTCTCCCGACTCGAACTGTAAAGGATCTACATTTACCTTCACCAGTCTTTTCCTTTTCATATACCTATAGAAGCTTTTACAATCCATTTTTATATTTTTCGCTAGTTTGTGCTCATATTCCATTTTCCCTTTCTTTATCAATTTCTTGGTCCCCCTTTGCTGATTTCTAAAAAGATCCCAATCCTCAGGCTGACTGCTTTTTCTGGTAAATTTATAAACTTCCTCCTTTGACTTAATAATTGCTTTAATTTCTTTTGTTAGCCATGGTTGGATCACTTTTCCTTTTGGGTTTTTATGCCCTAGAGGAATAGATGTTTGTTGCAAATTATGCATTATTTCCTTGAATGTTAGCCATTGTATGTCCACCTTCATACCTTTTAGTGTAGTCTCCCAATCTAACATGGCCAACTTGTCCCTCATACCCTTGTAGTTTCCTCTATTTAGATTGAAGACCTTAGTTTCAGATTGGACTACATTACTCTCAAACTTATTGTAAAATTCAATCATATTATGGTCACTTGTCCCTAAAGGCCCCTTTACCACAAGATTATTGATTAGCCCTTTCTCATTACACAGTAATGATATGGCCATCGCACGCTCAGGAGGGGGCCAGGAAATACTGCGAGTTGGTTTTGGTTTGAAGTAAGATCACTTCGAAGACAGTGGTGTGGGAAGCCGACGGCAGAACAGCGAACAGAAAGATTCGGGCCTACAATCAAATCCAAGAGACAACCGATCGGGAGTGGTGATTGTATGTTTCAGTCAAATCATAGAGGGGTTTTTGTGATTGAGTCTGAGTAAGTTTGTGAGTTTCAGTCAGATCACAATAAGGGTTTTGTGATTGAGTCTGGGTAACTTTATATGTAACAGTCAAATCGCGTTCGGGTTTAACTGTGTCATATTGTGTCGATGCAAATGACCCTTGCGTAGGGGTTTGTATCTTGGGGTTGGTAGACTGATATAAATCGTAGGGATTTATACTGGGGAAGTAATTGTGTGTGTGTGTGTTCAATAAACGAACGAATCAAAGGTTGAGCCAAAACCATGTGCCGTGTGTATTTTGTTCTTATAAATCCTGACGTCCAAGAACTGTGTATAACGGGGGACCAGTATCGGAGAAAACCCCTTGCACACCCGGGGTCCAGAATTAGGTGGAGAGGAGAATAGCTTTTTTCACATGCTTTCAGTGATCCACACTGAGCAACTTTACGGAGGTGGGGAGACCACTGGTGGGGCGCTTGGGCATTGGATGCATGCCCCAAACCGTCAAAGGCCTGCTCTTGGATGCCCCTCCCCTCGACCTTGTGAACTTTGGCGTGGTCAGCGGTCCAGTTCTGCTGAAGGCGTGGTCTTGGTTTACTGCAGGGTTCGTACCCCTGTGGATTTTCCAGATCTTAGTATTTCTGGTAAGCTGGTAAAATTTGAAGGCTGTTTTGCAGGCAGGTTTCTCACCTACGTTCCTCTTCTGTTTTGAATAGAGTTTCCCAAGGAACAGCTTGAGCTCTCGGTGCCCGCATAGAAGGCAAACACCTCATGGTACCCAAAAGCTCTAACTTCACTTGTTGCTTGGGTGCGCCCACTCTGGGAGACTTAGATGGTCAATTTGAGGAAGAAGAATCTTGGTATCCTTACCTAAGGAAGGATATACTTGCCTTAGAGGCAGTGCAACGAAGGTTTACTAGATTGATTCCTGGGATGAGAGGGTTGCCCTATGAGGAGAGATTGAGTAGATTGGGTCTATATTCTCTGGAGTTTAGAAGAATGAGAGATGATCTCATTGAAACGTATAAAATTCGTAGAGGGCTTGACAGGGTAGATGCAGGGAAGATGTTTCCCCTGGCTGGGGAGTCTAGAACTAGGGGGCATAGTTTCAGGATAAGGGGTTGGCCATTTATGACTGAGATGAGGAAAAATTTCTTCACTCAGAGGGTGGTGAATCTTTGGAATTCTCTATCCCAGAGGGCTGTGGATGCTCAGCTGTTGAGTATATTCAAGATGCGGAGATGCCGGTGTTGGACTGGGGTGGACAAAATTGAGAGGTCGCACAACACCAGGTTATAGTCCAACAGTTTTATTTGAAATCACAAGCTTTCGGAGCTTACTACTCCTTCGTCGGGTGAAGTAAAAAGATACAGAATCGCCAAAGCATATATAGATAGAGAACAATGCATGTGTACCTTACAATTGCAGACAACTAAATTAAATCATCCTGACTATCTGCCGAGGTGTGATAAAGTTAATCAGGTCAGCCAGGAAGGTACCACATCAAAGACATAGCAAGATACAACTGAGACAATGAGGTGGAGTCGCAGGGGGTCTAACGTGTCAAAAGCTGCCGTCTGTATGTAAAACGATAAGCTTTAAAATTTTTACTTTTTTACTGGGAAAATTTTTACTTTTTTACTGGGAATCACATCTGTGAACAAGCCAACGACGACTCGAGTCCGGATCACGTCATGTATCGTGACATAAACCCAAGATCCCGGTTGAGACCGTCTTCATGAGTGCGGAACTTGGCTATCAGTTTCTGCTCGATGATTTTGCGTTGTCGTGTGTTCCTAAGGTTGCCTTGGAGAACGCTTACCCGCAGATCCGAGGCTGAATGTCCTTGACTGCTGAAGTGTTCCCCGACTGGGAGGTAACAATCCTGCCTGGCGATTGTTGCGCGGTGCTCGTTCATACGTTGTCTCAGTGTCTGCATGGTCTCGCCGATGTACCATGCCGCGGTGCATTCTTTCCTGCAACGTATGAGGTAGACAACGTTGGCCGAGTCACATGAGTATGTACCATGTACCTGGTGGGTAGTGTCCTCACGTGTGATGGTGGTATCTGTGTTGATGATCTGGCATGTCTTGCAGAGTTTGCCGTGGCAGGGTTGTGTGGTGTCGTGGTCGCTGTTATCCTGAAAGCTGGGTAATTTGCTGCGAACGATGGTACTTCTGAGGTTAGGCGGCTGTTTGAAGGCAAGTAGTGGAGGAGTGGGGATGGCCTTAGCGAGGTGTTTGTCGTCATCAATGACATGTTGAAGGCTGCGAAGAACATGGCGTAGTTTCTCCGCTCCAGGGAAGTACTGGACGACGTAGGGTACCCTATTGGTTGTGTCCCGTGTTTGCCTTCTGAGGAGGTCTATGCGATTTTTCGCTGTGGCCCTTCGGAACTGTCGATCGATGAGTCGAGCGTCATATCCCGTTCTTACGAGGGCGTTTTTCAGTGTCCGTAGGTGTCCATCGCGTTCCTCCTCGTCTGAGCAGATCCTGTGTATTCGCAGGGCTTGTCCATAGGGGATGGCTTCTTTAACGTGGTTAGGGTGGAAGCTGGAGAAGTGGAGCATCGTGAGGTTGTCCGTGGGCTTGCGGTAGAGTGAAGTGCTGAGGTGTCCATCTTTGATGGAGATTCGTGTGTCCAGGAATGAAACCGATTCTGAGGAGTAGTCCATGGTGAGTTTGATGGTGGGATGGAACTTGTTTATGTTATCGTGTAGTCTTTTCAGTGATCCTTCGCCATGGGTCCAAAGGAAGAAAATGTCGTCGATGTATCTGGTGTACAGCGTTGGCTGGAGGTCCTGTGCAGCGAAGAAGTCTTGCTCGAACTTGTGCATGAAGATGTTGGCGTATTGGGGTGCGAATTTGGTCCCCATGGCTGTTCCGTGTGTTTGGGTAAAAAAATGGTTGTCGAAGGTGAAGACATTGTGGTCAAGGATGAAGCGGATGAGTTGTAGGATGGCGTCTGGAGATTGGCTGTTGTTGGTGTTGAGTACTGAGGCTGTCGCAGCGATGCCGTCATTGTGGGAGATACTGGTGTAGAGTGCCAATACGTCCATCGTGGCGAGGAGTGTTCCTGGTTCAACTGGTCCGTGGGTGCTGAGTTTCTGTAAGAAGTCTGTAGTGTCGCGACAGAAGCTGGGGGTTCCCTGTACGATGGGTTTCAGAATGCCCTCGACGTATCCAGAGAGGTTCTCACACAGGGTTCCATTGCCTGATACGATAGGACGTCCGGGTGTGTTGGCTTTGTGTATCTTTGGGAGGCAGTAGAAGTCTCCCACGCGGGGAGTACGTGGGATGAGAGCGCGTAGGATGTTTTGAAGGTCTGGATCGAAGGTCTTGATCAGTCTATTGAGTTGGCGGGTGTGTTCTTTGGTCGGATCTGCGGGTAGCTGTCTGTAGTGTTCCTGGTTGTCCAGTTGTCGGTATGCTTCTTTACAATAGTCCGTTCTGTTCTGTATGACGATGGCTCCTCCTTTGTCCGCTGGTTTGATGACGATGTTGCGGTTGGTCTTGAGAGCGTGGATGGCGTTGCGTTGTGCTCGGGTGACATTCTGGACTGTCTTGTGAGTGCGGCTGATGAATCTGGCGTTGATGCATCTCCTGACAGCTTGAGCATACATGTCAAGCTTGGGGCAGCGACCCTCCGGAGGGGTCCAGTTTGACTCTTTTTTCTTCGGTTGCTGCACTGCGAGTCCCTCTGTCTGCTGTTCTGGATCATTGATTGTCTCATTGGGTTTGTTGCTGACATCTTGGGATTTGTGGAAGTATTCCCGGAGCCTCATTCTCCTGATGAATTCCTCCGTGTCTGTCGCGAGACCGATGGGGTCCATTTTGGTGGTTGGGCAGAACTTGAGCCCTAGGGCGAGAACTTCGATTTCGTCTGGTTGAAGGGTATGGTCGGACAAGTTGACGATGGACTTCCCTGTGGTTGCAGCCGTGGTACCGGGGGAGGCTTGGTTGCTGCTGGTGGTGATGCCGAGTTTCTCAAGCTTCCTGTTCTTGATGCGCATGTAGGCAGCGTAGTTCCGTTGCCTCGTCTGTTTGGCGGGGTCTCGTAACTGGTCTGCTGTGTCCTGAGCACAGGCTGAGAGCATGGACTCTATCTTGGTTTCGAGGTTGTGGCGTTTGCTGTAGAGCTGGTGTACGAGATGGTTGAGGAGTGTGCGAGAGGTACGACGGCAGAGTCTCTCAGCGTAGTCTGTGTTGTATGTCGACTTGAGTGGGTTCGTGATCTGTAGTCCTTTCGGGATCTTGTCTGCTTTCTTGCATCTCTGTAGATACTTGATGTCGGTGTCGATAGGCGCGATCTTCTTGGCGATTCTCTCCACTTTGAGCCGGCAGTTTGTGGTGTCGATAGTGGTCATGATGCGGCGATGCCGGTGTTGGACTGGGGTGGACAAAATTGAGAGGTCGCACAACACCAGGTTATAGTCCAACAGTTTTATTTGAAATCACAAGCTTTCGGAGCTTACTACTCCTTCGTCGGGTGAAGTAAAAAGATACAGAATCGCCAAAGCATATATAGATAGAGAACAATGCATGTGTACCTTACAATTGCAGACAACTAAATTAAATCATCCTGACTATCTGCCGAGGTGTGATAAAGTTAATCAGGTCAGCCAGGAAGGTACCACATCAAAGACATAGCAAGATACAACTGAGACAATGAGGTGGAGTCGCAGGGGGTCTAACGTGTCAAAAGCTGCCGTCTGTATGTAAAACGATAAGCTTTAAAATTTTTACTTTTTTACTGGGAAAATTTTTACTTTTTTACTCGGAATCACATCTGTGAACAAGCCAACGACGACTCGAGTCCGGATCACGTCATGTATCGTGACATAAACCCAAGATCCCGGTTGAGACCGTCTTCATGAGTGCGGAACTTGGCTATCAGTTTCTGCTCGATGATTTTGCGTTGTCGTGTGTTCCTAAGGTTGCCTTGGAGAACGCTTACCCGCAGATCCGAGGCTGAATGTCTCAACCGGGATCTTGGGTTTATGTCACGATACATGACGTGATCCAGACTCGAGTCGTCGTTGGCTTGTTCACAGATGTGATTCCGAGTAAAAAAGTAAACATTTTCCCAGTAAAAAAGTAAAAATTTTAAAGCTTATCGTTTTACATACAGACGGCAGCTTTTGACACGTTAGACCCCCTGCGACTCCACCTCATTGTCTCAGTTGTATCTTGCTATGTCTTTGATGTGGTACCTTCCTGGCTGACCTGATTAACTTTATCACACCTCGGCAGATAGTCAGGATGATTTAATTTAGTTGTCTGCAATTGTAAGGTACACATGCATTGTTCTCTATCTATATATGCTTTGGCGATTCTGTATCTTTTTACTTCACCCGACGAAGGAGTAGTAAGCTCCGAAAGCTTGTGATTTCAAATAAAACTGTTGGACTATAACCTGGTGTTGTGCGACCTCTCAATTGAGTATATCAAGACAGAGATCGATAGATTCTTAGGCACTAAGGGAATCAAGGGATATGGGAATAGGGCGGGAAGGTGGAGTTGAGGTAGAAGTTCTGCCAGGATCTCATTGAATGGCAGAGCAGGCTCGAGGGACCGTATGGCCGACTCCTGCTCCTAATACTTGTGTTCTTATGTTAGAGCCGGAGTAAGCAGAAGCACCTGATGGTGGCGATGGAGGACCAGGAAACCTGCTGGCTGGAGCATCAGCTTGAAGCCCAGTGAGCTCGGAATCTCAGAAAACTGAGATTCAGAGCTCACTGGGCTGCCATATAATAGATGGTTGCTGCCGAACACAAACATTATCTGCAGCCATTTGAGGCCTGTATGATCTAATGGCATCTGCAGATTCCACGATCTCTTCAATTTCAGCATCGTGGAGATATAGTGAGGAGGAAGGGCAAGTATGTTCGGAGCTGAGAAGCAACAAGAGAGTAAAGTTCAGAGGTGCACTGACCACAGCAGAATCAATAAAATAGAAGACTGCTATAGACAGGAAGATTTAATATTTATTCATTATTCTTTTGTACAAAAAGTTGACACGCTTTTGCCTGTTGATATAGAGTACATGATGCGGAGATGCCGGTGTTGGACTGGGGTGGACAAAAATGAGAAGTCGCACAACACCAGGTTACAGTCCAACAGTTTTATTTAAAATTACAAGCTTTTGGAGCTCCGCTCCTTCTTCAGGTAAAGGTACAGTGAGGGAATCTATTACACAGTATATATACACAGAGAACAATGTGTCTGCAGAGATACAATCTGTTAGGGAGGCATTACATCAAAGACACACCAGAGTACAGCTAAGACAATGAGGTGGGTCACAGGGGGTCCAACGTGTCAAATGCTGCCGTCTGCAGTTAAGCTTTTAACGTTTTTTTTTTTTTTTTTTTTTAAACTGGAAAGACAGACAACGATGTCGAGTCACGTTCTGTAGCGTGATATATGAAAATCACATGGGAAGTGTGGAAGAATATAAGCACTTGACAATACCTAGCCCCTCTACTGGAGTCGGTGAGGACAAACGTGTGCTGGTCGAAGGGAAAGAGGACGTCGAAAGATTTCAATGGACCTCAGGTGATCGCCGGATATATAACGATATAGAGTACATGACACCTGCCGTATTGTAGGAATTAGTTGTGACTTTCACATCTCCTGCGTTGGGTGTTAGAGTAGGGTTCATAGACCTGAATCCGCCTTAACAGAAACACACACAGATACATCTCTCACAGAGATCTTTTACTTAACCACTAACGTAGGGATTAAATAAGAAACACTAACTTGCCAGTAGGGGCACGCTGGGCCGAGTGGCCTCCTTCTGTGCTGTAAGTTTCTAGAGCTGTTCTGGAATCTTCAAGTGACTGCTGGCCAAACCGGCGATCACCTGAGGTCCGTTGAAATCTTTCGACGTCCTCTTTCCCTTCGACCAGCACACGTTTGTCCTCACCGACTCCAGTAGAGGGGCTAGGTATTGTCAAGTGCTTATATTCTTCCACACTTCCCATGTGATTTTCATATGCACATCTCAGTGATTGGTTCCCTCAAGCGTGGCCATTCCCCTGGTTGTTCATGGTTGGTTCAAAGGTTTAGTGGGGTTACTTCCTCATGTGTGTCACTAGTTGAAGTTTAACGAGGGTCTTATTTCAAGACAGCACCAGCCGGTTCTGATGATCCCATCGCAACTCCAGATTTGCACTTGGTTACAAGCTGCCTTTGTCTGACATAATGGCCCAAAAATTAGTGAGGGAGCCTTCGTGCGAGGGTAAGGCTTCCCCGCGATCTCTCACTGCGCGCTGGCTTTTTCAGTCCTAGCTCGCACGAACTTGATGTTCTGGACAGCAGCTGGGCAGTGCTTCCGTATCCCACAGGCGCAGTTAATTCGTGCGAGCTGTGGGATCACGTGACTCAGTTAGAGCCAATGGCAGCACACCATCTTTCATTCATAGCTTTCACATAAGTGCTGTGAAAGCTATGAATACTATACCCCCCCAAAAGAACAGCTAAACCTCAATTAAATTAAAAAAAACCATCACATTAATAAAATAAGTATAGTTAAATAAATTAACCATTTTAAACAAAAAATTAAATTTTTGAAAAAATTTAAAATCTTTTAAAAAGTTATAAAAATAAACTTACCTGTCTTTAAAGTCTCTAAAAAAGATATATCTGTTAAAAAAAATTCAAAATAATACTTAATTAACTACTTACCTTGTTAAAAGAGGGTCTTACACCTCCTTTCTTTATGTGTAAAATCTTCCATACTTACCTGTGCGTTCAAAGCACTAAGTGCACTGCGTGCGCGCAGCCTGTAGCGCGCACGCGGTTCACCTAGGAACCGCCCCCTTTTGCATTCACCAAGTGCCGGTTTTCAGCGCATGCGCAGTGCATGCAGAAAACCGGCAATTGGAGACAGAATACGCGAGAGTACACAGTGCGTACTCTCGCATAGCAACACAAATTTTTGGGCCATTGTCTGTTGAAACGTTTCTCCATATTCCTGTTTCTCAACTTAAGTTTTAACGTGGTTTAGCCATCATTAAAGATCTCTTTTGTATTAAAGTTCTTCTTGTTGTTAGGGATGATTAAAACATATTTTTCTTTCAGTATGCGATTATATAATTACACACAGTCAATGAAAGTATTCAGTGACAGAGACAGTATTTTGGTGCCTATTTATATTGAGAACATATCCATACAGGGAGTGTATGCACCTTGTTACCCAATAAATACTGAGAAGCCTCTAGTTACAGGGAGTGTATGTACATTGTTACCCAATAAATACTGAGAAGCTTCTAGTTACAGGGAGTGTATGTACATTGTTACCCAATAAATACCGAGAAGCTCCAGACACAGGGAGTGTATGCACATTGTTACCCAACATATATTGGAAGCCTCTAGTTACAGGGAGTGTATGTACATTGTCTAAGCAACATATACTGAGAGCTTCTGCATACAGGGAGTGTGTGTAATTCAATAAAATAGAAAGAACAAGAGAGGAAGGTTCAAAGACGCACTGATCACAGGGGAATCAATCAAATGGACACAAAAAAGACCACTTTACAATAGAAACTTGTTTGTACATTGCCTACCAATATATACTGCGAAAAATACATAGAGCAGGTCATAGAATCATAGAAATTTACGGCACAGAGGAGGCAATTGGGCCCATCGTGTCTGTATATTGCCAACCAGTGCATGCTGAAAGCCTCTGCGTATCAAAAGCCTGTATTGGAAGTTTGGGTAGATTTTCTAATTAGTTTTCAAGTATGAAGCAGCATAATAAATTGAAAAACCTAGGCCCCAGTGTATACTAGGCTCCTGTGTATACTGGGGGCCTGTGTATACTGGGGGCCTGTGTATACTGGGCTCCTGGGTATACTGGGGGCCTGTGTATACTGGGGGCCTGTGTATACTGGAGGCCTGTGTATACTGGGCTCCTGGGTATACTGGGGGCCTGTGTATACTGGGGGCCTGTGTATACTGGGGACCTGTGTATACTGGGGGCCTGTGTATACTGGGCTCCTGGGTATACTGGGGGCCTGTGTATACTGGGGGCTTGTGTATACTGGGCTCCTGGGTATACTGGGGGCCTGTGTATACTGGGGGGCCGATGTATACTGATGGCCTGTGTATACTGTGTTTGTCACGGAGTGCAGATCGGAACAGAGTGTTAAGCTGCGAGTTTGGTGAGTGAGGGAGTTTGGGGAGGGAGGTGTTCCTTTCTTTTTCTATCTTTGTCAGCTTCCAGGAGAGCAGGAGCTAAAAAGCTGCACAAGAGGGGACAGAGAACCAGCAGTGAGTATTTCTACAGTATTTCTACACTCCAGTCGTTAAAGTAAAAGTAAGGTCTCTAGTTTAGAGTAAGTAATGTTTTTAGGGAAGTAAGGTCCCTAGTGTATTTAATATTATTTAATTTAAAGGAAGTAAAGGGAGTACATTAACAGTAGGACATGGTAGGGCAGCTCGGCAGCGTGGCGTGCTCCTCCTGTGCTATGTTGGAAGTCAGGGACACTTTCGGTGTCCAGGGCGAACACATGTGCAGGAAGTGTCTCCAGCTGCAGCTACTCGAAATCCGCGTTTTGGAGCTGGAGCTGAGGCTGGAGTCACTGTGGAGCATCTGCGAAGCTGAGATCTTCGTGGATAGCACGTTTAACGAGGTGGTCACACCGCAGGTAAAGAGTGCACAGGCAGACAGGAAATGGGTGACCGCCAGACAGAGTAAAAGAACTAGGAAGGTAGTGCAGGAGTCCCCTTGGTCCATCTCCCTCTCCAACAGATTTTCCGTTTTGGATACTGATGGGGGAGATGGTTTCTCGGGAATGCAGCAACAGCCAAGTCCATGGCACTATGAGTGGCTCAGCTGCACAGGAGGGGAGGAAAAAGAATGGGAGAGCAATAGTGATAGGGGATTCTATCGTAAGGGTAACAGATAGATGTTTCCGTGGCCGCAGACGTGACTCCAGGATGGTATGTTGCCTCCCTGGTGCCAGGGTCAAGGATGTCACTGAACGGCTGCAGGGCATTCTGAAGGGGGAGGGCAAACAGTCAGAGGTTGTGGTTCACATTGGCACCAACGACATGGGTAGAAAGAGGGATGAGGTCCTGCAACAAGAATTTAGGGAGCTAGGTAGCAGATTAAAAAGCAGGACCTCAAAGGTTGTAATCTCTGGATTACTCCTGGTGCCACGTGCTAGTGAGTATAGGAATAGGAGGATAGAGCAGATGAATGCGTGGCTAAAGAGTTGGTGCAGGAGGGAGGGCTTTAGTTTCCTGGATCACTGGGTCTGCTCCTGGGGAAGGTGGGACCAGTACAAGTCAGATGGGTTGCACCTGAACCGGACCGGGACCAACATCCTTGGGGGAGGTTTGCTAGTACTGTTGGGGCGGGTTTAAACTAACTTGGCAGGGGGGTGGGATACGGAGTGGAGCTATAGTAGTGGTGATGCACAGCCAAATATAGAGGAAAAAACAATGTCAGCCTGGAAGGCAGAGCAAATATGTAATGGCACAAGGGAGTATAGCAAGGCTGGATGGCATTTATTTGAATGCAAGGAGTCTTGCGAGTAAGGCAGATGAATTGAAGGTGTTGATGAACACATGGGAGTATGATATTGTTGCTATCACAGAGACATGGATGAGGATGGGGCAGGACTGGTAGCTCAATATTCCGGGGTATAGAATCTTCAGGCGAGACAGAGGGGGGTGTAAAAGAGGAGTGGGTGTCGCAATATTAATCAAGGAGTCAATTACTGCTGTAAGGAGGGATGATATCTTAGCAGGTTCCTCTAATGAGGCCATATGGGTAGAACTTAAAAACAAAAAGGGGGCAAGCACTTTGCTGGGAGTGTACTATAGGCCTCCAAACAGTCAGGGGGAGATAGAGGAACAGATATGTAGGCAAATCAAGTATAGAAATAATAGGGTAATAATAGTAGGGGATTTCAACTTCCCAAATATTAACTGGGATAGTCAGAGTGTGAAAGACTTAGAGGGTGTGGAATTCTTTAAGTGCATCCAGGTGAGCTTTTTGAGCCAACATGTAGAAAGTCCTACAAGAGAGGGGGCGGTACTGGACCTAATTCTAGGGAATGTAGCCGGGCAAGTGGTAGAAGTGTCAGTATGACAGCATTTTGGTGACAGTGACCATAATTCGGTGAGATTTAAGTTAGTCATGGAAAAGGACAAAGATGGACTGTAAATAAAGGTTCTAAATTGGGGGAAGGCCAATTTTAATATGATAAGGCAGGATCTGGCCAAAGTGGACTGGGATCAGCTACTTGTAGGAAAATCCACAGCAGAGCAGTGGGAGTCTTTCAGAAAGGGAATAGAGAGAGTACAACACCAACATGTTCCCGTAAAGGTCAAGGGAGGGACCAACAAGCCCATGGAACCCTGGATGTCAAGGGATATACAAGAATGGAAAAAAAGGGAGGCTTTTGGCAGATACAAAGGACTAAAAACAGTGGAAGCCCTAGAGGAGTATAGAAAGTGCAGGGGGGTACTTAAAAAAGAAATTAGGAGAGCGAAGAGGGGGCATGAAAAAACACTGGTGGGCAAAATAAAGGAAAATCCCAAGGTGTTTTATTAAGGTGTTTTACCAAGGTATATTAATGGCAAGTGGATAATCAGGGAAAGAGTAGGGCCCATTAGGGACCAAAGTGGCAATCTGTGTGTAGAGCCGGAAGATGTAGGTGAGGTTTTAAATTAATATTTTGCATCTGTGTTCATTATGGAGAAGGACGATTTAGGCATAGAAGGCAGGCATGGGGATTGTGATATACTTGAACAAATTAGTATTGAGAGGGAGGAGGTACTAACGGTTTTAGCAGGCTTAAAGGTGGATAGATCCCCAGGCCCAGACGAGATGTATCCCAGGCTGCTGTGTGAGGCAAGGGAGGAGATTGCAGGGGCTCTGACACAAATTTCCAGAACCTCTCTGTCCACAGGGGAGGTGTCAGAGGACTGGAGGACAGCTAATGTAGTACCATTATTCAAGAAGGGTAGAAGGGATAAACCAGAGAATTACAGGCCAGTGAGTCTAACATCAGTGGTAGGGAAATTATTGGAAAAAATTCTGAGGGACAGAATTAGTCTCCACTTGGAGAGGCAAGGATTAATCAAGGATAGTCAGCATGGCTTTGTCAGGGGGAGATCATGTCTAACCAATTTGATTGAATTTTTTGAGAGGGTGACTTGGTGTGTGGATGAGGGTAGTGCAGTTGATGTAGTCTACATGGACTTCAGTAAGGCATGGGAGACTGGTCAAGAAGGTAAGAGCATATGGGATCCAGGGCAATTTGGCACATTGGATCCAAAATTGGCTTAGTGGCAGGAGACAGAGGGTGATGATCGAAGGTTGTTTTTGTAACTGGAAGCCTGTGTCCAGTGGTGTACCGCAGGGATCGGTGCTGGGTCCTTTGCTGTTTGTAGTGTACATTAATGATTTAGATATGAATGTAGGAGGTATGATCAGTAAGTTCGCAGATGACATGAAAATTGGTGGAGTGGTAAATAGCGAGGAGGGAAGCCTCAGGCTACAGGACGATATAGATGGGTTGGTTAGATGGGCAGAACAGTGGCAAATGGAATTTAACCCTGAAAAGTGTGAGGTGATGCATTTTGGGAGGACTAACAAGGCAAGGGAACACACAATGAATGGTAGGACCCTAGGAAGGACAGAGGATCAGAGGGACCTTGGTGTGCATGTACATAGATCCCTGAAGGCAGCAGGACAGGTAGATAAGGTGGTTAAAAAGGCATATGGGATACTTGCCTTCATTAGCCGAGGCATAGAATATAAGTGTGAGAAGTCGCACAACACCAGGTTATAGTCCAACAGCTTTATTTGAAATCACAAGCTTTCGGAGCGCTGCTCCTTCGTCAGGTGAAGTGAAGAGATGCATATAGGCACAGCATGTATAGTCAGAGAACACTGCCTGATGATTACAGTTAATCTATCTAACTGCCCTTTATCACACCTCGGCAGAGAGATAATCATGGCAATCAAAGGTGTGGACTGTTCCGACGGGCCACAACGAAAAATCGCATAGACCTCCTCAGAAGACAAACATGGGACACAACCAACAGAGTACCCTACGTCGTCCAGTACTTCCCCGGAGCGGAGAAACTACACCATGTTCTTCGCAGCCTTCAACATGTCATCAATGACGACGAACACCTCGCTAAGGCCATCCCCACGCCTCCACTACTCACCTTCAAACAGCCGCCTAACCTCAAACAGACCATTGTTCGCAGCAAATTACCCAGCTTTCAGGAGAACAGCGACCACGACACCACACAACCCTGCCACGGCAACCTCTGCAAGACATGCCAGATCATCAACACAGATACCATCATCACACGTGAGGACACCACCCACCAGGTACATGGTACATACTCATGTGACTCGGCCAACGTTGTCTACCTCATACATTGCAGGAAAGGATGCCCCGGTACATCGGCGAGACCATGCAGACACTGTGACAATGTATGAACGGACACCGCGCAACAATCGCCAGGCAGGAGTGTTCCCTCCCAGTCGGGGAACACTTCAGCAGTCAAGGACATTCAGCCTCCGATCTTCGGGTAAGCGTTCTCCAAGGCAGCCTTCGAGACACACGACAGCGCAAAATCGTCGAGCAGAAACTGATAGCCAAGTTCCGCACCCATGAGGACGGCCTCAACCGGGATCTTGGGTTCATGTCACGTTACATGTAACCCCACCTGACGTAGAGTCATCCAGACTCGAGTCGTCGTTGGCTTGTTCTCTCTACACAGATGCGGCCGGACCTGCTGTGATTTCTAGCAAAAAAAGTTTTTTGTTTTCCATACAGACCCCAGCATCTGCCACATTTGACCCCTTGTGACCCCACCTCATTGTCTTTGATGTAATGTTTTCCTGACTGACCTGTTTGGACACCATCCACACCTTTGATTGCCGTGATTATCTCTCTGCCGAGGTGTGATAAAGGGAAGTTAGAAAGATTAATTGTAATCCTCTGGCAGTGTTATCTGACTATATATGCTGTGCCTATATACATCTCTTCACTTCACCTGACGAAGGAGCAGCGCTCCGAAAGCTTGTGATTTCAAATAAAGCTGTTGGACTATAACCTGGTGTTGTGCAACTTCTCACATTTGTCCACCCCAGTCCAACACCAGCATCTGCGCATCATAGAATATAAGAGCAGAGAGGTTATGATGGAGCTGTACAAAACGCTAGTCAGGCCACAGCTGGAATACTGTGTGCAGTTCTGGTTGCCACACTATAGGAGGGATGTGATTGCATTGGAGAGGGTGCAGAGGAGATTCACCAGGATGTTACCTGGGCTGGAGCGCTTCAGCTATGAAGAGAGACTGGACAGGCTGGGGTTGTTTTCCTTCGAGCAGAGAAGGCTGAGGGTGGACCTGATTGAGGTGTACAAAATTCTGAGGGGCGTAGATAGGGTGGATAGAAAGGAGCTTTTCCCCTTAGTAGAGGGGTCAATAACCAGGGGGCATAGTTTCAAGGTAAGGGGCAGAAGGTTTAGTGGGGATTTGAGGAAAAACTTTTTCACCCAGAGGGTGGTTGGAATCTGGAACTCACTGCCTGAAAGGGTGGTAGAGGCAGGAACCCTCACAACATTCAAGAAGCATTTAGATGAGCACTTGAAATGCCATAGCATACAAGGCTACGGACCAAGTGCTGGAAAATGGGATTAGAATAGACAGGGCTTGATGGCTGGCTCGGACACGATGGGCCGAAGGGCCTCTTCCTGCGCTGTATAACTCTATGACTCTATGACACTATGACTGGCTCCTGTTTATACTGGGCTCCTTTGTATACTGGCTCCTGTGTATACTGGGCTCCTATGTATACTGGGTTTCTGTGTATACTGGGCTCCTGTGCATACTGGGGTCCTATGTATACTGGGCTCCTGTGTATACTGGGGTCATGTGTATACTCGGGTCCTGTGTATACTGGGTTCCTCTGTATACTGGGCTCCTGTGTATACTGGGGTCCTGTGTATACTGGGTTTCTTTATATACTGGGCTCCTGTGTATACTGGGCTCCTGTGTATACTGGGTTCCTGTGTATACTGGATTCCTGTGTATACTTGGTTCCTGTGTATACTGGGTTCCTGTGTATACTGGGCTCCTGTGTGTACTGGGTTCCTGTGTATACTGGGTTCCTGTGTACACTGGCTGCTGGGTATACTGGGTGTCTGTGCATACTGGGTTCCTGTGTACACTGGCTGCTGGGTATACTGGCTGCTGGGTATACTGGGTTCCTGTGTGTACGGGGCTCCTGTGTATACTGGGGTCCTGTGTCTACACTGGGTTCCTGTGTATACTGGCTCCTGTGTATACTGGGGGCCTGTGTATACTGGCTCCTGTGTATACTGGGCTCCTGTTTATATTGGCTCCTGTGTATACTGGGTTCCTGTGTATACTGGGTTCCTGTGTATACTGGGCTCCTGTGTATACTGGGTTCCTGTGTATACTGGCTCCTGTGTATACTGGGTTCCTGTGTATACTGGGGGCCTGTGTATACTGGGCTCCTGTGTATACTAGGCTCCTGTGTGTACTGGGTTCCTGTGTATACTGGGCTCCTGTGTATACTGGGCTCCTGTGTATACTGGGGTCCTATGTATACTGGGTTCCTCTGTATACTGGGCTCCTGTGTATACTGGGATCCTGTGTATACTGGGTTTCTTTATATACTGGGCTCCTATGTATACTGGGTTCCTCTGTATACTGGGCTCCTGTATATACTAGGGCCCTGTGTATACTGGGTTCCTGTGTATACTGGGCTCCTGTGTATACTGGGCTCCTGTGTATACTGGGGTCCTATGTATACTGGGTTCCTCTGTATACTGGGCTCCTGTGTATACTGGGATCCTGTGTATACTGGGTTTCTTTATATACTGGGCTCCTATGTATACTGGGTTCCTCTGTATACTGGGCTCCTGTATATACTAGGGCCCTGTGTATACTGGGTTCCTGTGTATACTGGGCTCCTGTGTATACTGGGCTTCTGTGTATACTGGGTTCCTGTGTATACTGGGTTTCTGTGTATACTGGGTTCCTGTGTATACTGGATTCCTGTGTATACTTGGTTCCTGTGTATACTGGGTTCCTGTGTATACTGGGCTCCTGTGTGTACTGGGTTCCTGTGTATACTGGGTTCCTGTGTACACTGGCTGCTGGGTATACTGGCTGCTGGGTATACTGGGTTCCTGTGTACACTGGCTGCTGGGTATACTGGCTGCTGGGTATACTGGGTTCCTGTGTATACGGGGCTCCTGTGTATACTGGGGTCCTGTGTCTACACTGGGTTCCTGTGTATACTGGCTCCTGTGTATACTGGGGGCCTGTGTATACTGGGGGCCTGTGTATACTGGCTCCTGTGTATACTGTGGTCCTCTGTGTACTGGGTTCCTGTGTATACAGCTGGCCTGTGTATACTGGGCTCCTGTGTATACTGGGCTCCTGTATATACTGGCTCCTGTGTATACTGGCTCCTGTGTATACTGTGGTCCTCTGTGTACTGGGTTCCTGTGTATACTGGTGGCCTGTGTGTACTGGGTTTCTTTGTATACTGGGCTCCTGTGTATACTGGCTCCTGTGTATACTGGGTTCCTGTGTATACTGGGTTCCTGTGTATACTGGGTTCATGTGTATACTGGGCTCCTGTGTATACTGGGTGTCTGTGAATACTGGGTTCCTGTGTTTACTGGGTACCTGTGTGTACTGGGTGTCTGTGTATATTGGCTCCTGTGTATACTGGCTCCTGTGTATACTGGGTTCCTGTGTATACTGGGTTCCTGTGTATACTGGGTTCATGTGTATACTGGGTGTCTGTGTATACTGGCTCCTGTGTATACTGGCTCCTGTGTATACTGGGTTTCTGTGTATACTGGTTTCCTGTGTATACTGGGTTCATGTCTATATTGGGTGTCTGTCTATATTGGCTCCTGTGTATACTGGCTCCTGGGTATACTGGGTGTCTTTGTATACTGGGTTCCTGTGTATACTGGGGTCCTGTGTATACTGGGTGTCTGTGTATACTGGTTGTCTGTGTATACTGGGCTCCTGTGTATACTGGGTGTCTGTGTATACTGGGTTCCTGTGTATACTGGGTTCCTGTGTATACTGGGTGTCTGTGTATACTGGGTTCCTGTGTATACTGGGTTCCTGTGTATACTGAGTTCCTGTGTGTACCTGCGTTTCTTTGTATACTGGGCTCCTGTGTATACTTGGGGCCTGTGTATACTCGGGGCCTCGGTATACTGGCTCTTGTGTGCATTACTGCACCTGTCTGTTTCTCTAATTAAATAACACAGCCTGGCAATAACTGTGAGCAATGTTGTTATAATGTGGAGATGCCGGTGTTGGACTGGGGTGGACAAGTGTGAGAAGTCGTACAACACCAGGTTATAGTCCAACAGCTTTATTTGAAATCAAAAGCTTTCGGAGCGCTGCTCCTTCGTCAGGTGAAGTGAAGAGATGCATATAGGCACAGCATATATAGTCAGAGAACACTGCCAGAGGATTACAGTTAATCTTTCTAACTGCCCTTTATCACACCTCGGCAGAGAGATAATCACGGCAATCAAAGGTGTGGATGGTGTCCAAACAGGTCAGTCAGGAAAACATTACATCAAAGACAATGAGGTGGGGTCACCAGGGGTCAAATGTGGCAGATGCTGGGGGGTCTGTATGGAAAACAAAAAACTTCTTTTGCTAGAAATCACAGCAGGTCCGGCCGCATCTGTGTAGAGAGAACAAGCCAACGACGACTCGAGTCTGGATGACTCTACGTCAGGTGGGGTTACATGTAGCGTGACATGAACCCAAGATCCCGGTTAAGGCCGTCCTCATGGGTGCGGAACTTGGCTATCAGTTTCTGCTCGACGATTTTGCGTTGTCGTGTGTTTCAAAGGCCGCCTTGGAGAACGCTAACCCGAAGATCGGAGGCTGAATGTCCTTGACTGCTGAAGTGTTCCCTGACTGAGAGGGAACACTCCTGCCTGGCGATTGTTGCACGGTGTCCGTTCATACATTGTCGCAGTGTCTGCATGGTCTCGCCGATGTACCATGCTCCGGGGCATCCTTTCCTGCAACGTATGAGGTAGACAACGTTGGCCGAGTCACATGAGTATGTACCATGTACCTGGTGGGTGGTGTCCTCACGTGTGATGATGGTATCTGTGTTGCTGATCTGGCATGTCTTGCAGAGGTTGCCGTGGCAGGGTTGTGTGGTGTCGTGGTCACTGTTCTCCTGAAAGCTGGGTAATTTGCTGCGAACAATGATCTGTTTGAGGTTAGGCGGCTGTTTGAAGGCGAGTAGTGGAGGCGTGGGGATGGCCTTAGCGAGGTGTTCGTCGTCATCAATGACATGTTGAAGGCTGCGAAGAACATGGCGTAGTTTCTCCGCTCTGTGGAAGTACTGAACGACGTAGGGTACTCTGTTGGTTGTGTCCCGTGTTTGTCTTCTGAGGACGTCTATGCGATTTTTCGCTGTGGCCCGTCGGAACTGTCGATCGACGAGTCGAGCGTCATATCCCGTTCTTACGAGGGCGTCTTTCAGCATCTGTATGTGTCCATCGTGTTCCTCCTCGTCTGAGCAGATCCTGTGTATTCGCAGGGCTTGTCCACAGGGGATGGCTTCTTTAACATGGTTAGGGTGGAAGCTGGAGAAGTGGAGCATCGTGAGTTTGTCCGTGGGCTTGCGGTAGAGTGTAGTGCTGAGGTGTCCGTCTCTGATGGAGATTCCTGATGTTGTTATATGAAGGAGGAATGATTCTGTCACATCGACACGGTAGGGATACTTGTACGGTGTGTAAGAAGGAGGCAATTATGGAGTAAGCGACTTACGCTGTTACTTATGTCATACCATATTTTACTGGGACTTTTGCTTTGCTCCATCATTACCCTCACTGAATACCAGGAGAAGTTAATTATCGTAATCCCGCCCCTCATTAAAAACAACGGCGATTGCAATTTTCCTGGATTAACGCCGCTCAAAAGTTATGGCGCTGGTGGGCTGGCAGTGATTTATTGTTCCTAATAGTCCTGTGTATACTGGGCTCCTGTGTATACTGGGTTCCTGTGTATACTAGGCTCCTGTGTATACTGGGCTCCTGTGTATACTGGGCTCCTGTGTATACTGGGCTCCTGTGTATATTGGCTCCTGTGTATACTGGGTGTCTGTGTATACTGGGTTCCTGTGTATACTGGGCTCCTGTGTATACTGGGCTCCTTTGTATACTGGTTCCTGTGTATACTGGGTTCCTGTGTATACTGGGTACCTGTGTATACTGGGCTCCTGTGTATACTCGGCTCCTGTGTATACTGGCTCCTCTGTATACTGGGCTCCTGTGTATACTGGGTGTCTGTGTATACTGGCTCCTGTGTATACTTGGCTCCTGTGTATACTGGGCTCCTGTGTATACTGGGCTCCTGTGTATACTGGCTCCTGTGTATACTGGGTTCCTGTGTATACTGGGTTCCTGTGTATACTGGGCTCCTGGGTATACTGGGCTCCTTTGTATACTGGGCTCCTGTGTATACTGGCTCCTGTGTATACTGGGTTCCTGTCTATACTGGGTTCCTGTGTATACTGGGCTCCTGGGTATACTGGGTTCCTGTGTATACTGGACTCCTGTGTATACTAGGTTCCTGTGTATATTGGGCTCCTGTGTATACTGGGCTCCTGTGTATACTGGCTTCTGTGTATACTGGGTTCCTGTGTATACTGGGTTCCTCTGTATACTGGGTTCCTGTGTTTACTGGGTTCCTGTGTATACTGGGCTCCTGTGTATACTGGCTTCTGTGTATACTGGACTCCTGTGTATACTGGGTTCCTGTGTATACTGGGCTCCTGTGTATACTGGGCTCCTGTGTATACTGGATTCCTGTGTATACTGGGCTCCTGTGTATACAGGGGGCCTGTGTATACTGGGTGTCTGTGTATACTGGGCTCCTGTGTATACTGGGCTCCTGTGCATGCTGGGTTCCTGTTTATACTCCGTGCCTCTGTATACTGGCTCTTGTGTGCATTACTGCACCTGTCTGTTTGTCTAATTAATTAACACAGCCTGGCAATAACTGTGAGCACTGTTGTTGTATGAAGGAGCAATGATTTTGGCACATCAACACGGTAGGGACCGATGTACGGTGTGTAAGAAAGAGGCAATTATGGAGTAAGCGACTTGCGCTGTTACTTATGTCATACCATATTTCACTGGGACTTTTGCTTTGCTCCATCATTACCCTCGCTGAATTCTGGGAGAAGTTAATTATCATAGCCCCGCCCCTCATTAAAAACAATGGCGATCGCAATTTTCCTGGATTAATGCCGCTCAAAAGTTATGGTGCTGGTGGGCAGGCAGTGATTTATTGTTCCTAATAGTCCTGTGTATACTGGGCTCCTGTGTGTACTGGGCTCCTGTGTATATTGGGCTCCTGTGTATACTGGGTTCCTGTGTATACTGGTCTCCTGTGTATACTGGGTTCCTGTGTATACTGGTCTCCTGTGTATACTGGGTTCCTCTGTCTACTGGGTTTCTCTGTATACTGGGTTCCTCTGTATACTGGGTTCCTGTGTATAATGGGTTCCTGTGTATACCGGGTTCCTCTGTATACTGGGTTCCTCTATGTACTGGGTTCCTGTGTATACTGGGTTCCCGTGTATACCGGGTTCCTGTGTATACTGGGTTCCTGTGTATACTGGGCTCCTGTGTATACTGGGCTCCTGTGTATACTGGCTCCTGTGTATACTGGGTTCCTGTGTATACCGGGTTCCTGTGTATACCGGGTTCCTGTGTATACTGGGTTCCTGTGTATACTGGGCTCCTGTGTATACTGGGCTCCTGGGTATACTGGGCTCCTTTGTATACTGGGCTCCTCTGTATACTGACTCCTGTGTATACTGGGTTCCTGTGTATACTGGGTTCCTGTGTATACTGGGCTCCTGGGTATACTGGGTTCCTGTGTATACTGGACTCCTGTGTATACTGGGTTCCTGTGTATACTGGGCTCCTGTGTATACTGGGCTCCTGTGTATACAGGGGGCCTGTGTATACTGGGTGTCTGTGTATACTGGGTTCCTGTGTATACTGGGCTCCTGTGTATACTGGGCTCCTGTGCATGCTGGGTTCCTGTTTATACTCGGGGCCTCTGTATACTGGCTCTTGTGTGCATTACTGCACCTGTCTGTTTGTCTAATTAATTAACACAGACTGGTAATAACTGTGAGCACTGTTGTTATATGAAGGAGGAATGATTTTGGCACATCAACACGGTAGGGACCCATGTACGGTGTGTAAGAAAGAGGCAATTATGGAGTAAGCGACTTGTGCTGTTACTTATGTCATACCATATTTCACTGGGACTTTTGCTTTGCTCCATCATTACCCTCGCTGAATGCCGGGAGAAGTTAATTATCATAGCCCCGCCCCTCATTAAAAACAACGGCGATCGCAATTTTCCTGGATTAATGCCGCTCAAAAGTTATGGCGCTGGTGGGCTGGCAGTGATTTATTGTTCCTAATAGTCCTGTGTATACTGGGCTCCTGTGTGTACTGGGCTCCTGTGTATATTGGGCTCCTGTGTATACTGGGCTCCTGTGTGTACTGGGTTCCTCTGTATACTGGGTTCCTGTGTATACTGGGCTCCTGTGTATATTGGGCTCCTGTGTATTTTGGGCTCCTGTGTATACTGGGCTCCTGTGTATACTGGGTTCCTCTGTATACTGGGTTCCTGTGTATACTGGGCTCCTGTGTATACTGGGTTCCTGTGTATACTGGGCTCCTGTGTATACTGGGCTCCTGTGTATACCGGGTTCCTCTGTATACTGAGTTCCAATGTATACTGGGTTCCTGTGTATACCGGGTTTTTGTGTATACTGGGCCTCTGTGTTTACTGGACTCCGGTGTATACTGGGTTCCTGTGTATACTGGGTTCCTGTGTATACTGGGCTCCTGTGTATACTGGGCTCCTGTGTGTACTGGGTTCCTGTGTATACTGGGCTCCTGTGTACACTGGGTTGCTGTGTATATTGGGCTCCTGTATATACTGGGCTCCTGTGTGTACTGGGTTCCTGTGTCTACCGGGTTCCTCTGTATACTGGGTTCCTCTATGTACTGGGTTCCTGTGTATACTGGGTTCCCGTGTATACCGGGTTCCTGTGTATACTGGGTTCCTGTGTATACTGGGCTCCTGTGTATACTGGGCTCCTGTGTATACTGGCTCCTGTGTATACTGGGTTCCTGTGTATACCGGGTTCCTGTGTATACCGGGTTCCTGTGTATACTGGGTTCCTGTGTATACTGGGCTCCTGTGTATACTGGGCTCCTGGGTATACTGGGCTCCTTTGTATACTGGGCTCCTCTGTATACTGACTCCTGTGTATACTGGGTTCCTGTGTATACTGGGTTCCTGTGTATACTGGGCTCCTGGGTATACTGGGTTCCTGTGTATACTGGACTCCTGTGTATACTGGGTTCCTGTGTATACTGGGCTCCTGTGTATACTGGGCTCCTGTGTATACAGGGGGCCTGTGTATACTGGGTGTCTGTGTATACTGGGTTCCTGTGTATACTGGGCTCCTGTGTATACTGGGCTCCTGTGCATGCTGGGTTCCTGTTTATACTCGGGGCCTCTGTATACTGGCTCTTGTGTGCATTACTGCACCTGTCTGTTTGTCTAATTAATTAACACAGACTGGTAATAACTGTGAGCACTGTTGTTATATGAAGGAGGAATGATTTTGGCACATCAACACGGTAGGGACCCATGTACGGTGTGTAAGAAAGAGGCAATTATGGAGTAAGCGACTTGTGCTGTTACTTATGTCATACCATATTTCACTGGGACTTTTGCTTTGCTCCATCATTACCCTCGCTGAATGCCGGGAGAAGTTAATTATCATAGCCCCGCCCCTCATTAAAAACAACGGCGATCGCAATTTTCCTGGATTAATGCCGCTCAAAAGTTATGGCGCTGGTGGGCTGGCAGTGATTTATTGTTCCTAATAGTCCTGTGTATACTGGGCTCCTGTGTGTACTGGGCTCCTGTGTATATTGGGCTCCTGTGTATACTGGGCTCCTGTGTGTACTGGGTTCCTCTGTATACTGGGTTCCTGTGTATA